>CM028129.1:478422500-478987500 GCA_016271365.2 Neoceratodus forsteri
AGGCGGCAATGCAGGCAGGAGCCCAGTACAGAAGGGCAGCCTGCAGTGCCAGGAGAAACAGAATGAGTGAGTGAGACAGGGGGAGTGAGCGACCTCAACGGAGCTCTGTTGGGACAGCTGCAGATTTCTTTGTGGGCAGAAAAAGGTGACGACGCAGGCAGGAGCCCAGTACAAAAGGGCAGCTGCAGTGCTGGGAGAAACACAATGAGTGAGAGTGAGAGAGAGAGAGAGAGAGAGAGGGAGTGAGCATGTTTAATGGAACTCTATCATGACCGCTGCAGATTTCTTTGTGGGCAGAAAAAGGCGGCAACGCAGACAGGAGCCCAGTACAGAAGGCCATCCTGCAGTGCCGGTAGAAACGGAACAAGCGAGTGAGAGAGGGGGAGTGAGCAAGATCAACGGACCTGTGTTGGGACTGCTGCAGATTTCTTTGTGGGCAGAAAAAGCTGCCAACAGAGGCAGGAGCCCAGTACAAAAGGGCAGCCTGCAGTGCCAGGAGAAACAGAATGAGCGAGTGAAAGAGGGGGAGTGAGCCACCTCAACAGAGCTCTATCGGGACAGCTGCAGATTTCTTTGTGGGCAGAAAAAGGTGCCAACGCAGGCAGGAGCCCAGTACAAAAAAACAGTCTGCAGCACCGGGAGAAACAGAACGAGCAAGTGACAGAGGGGCAGTGAGCAAGCTCAACGGACCAACGCAATTAACATTCGGCATTGACAAATGCTTGTTGTTGTTGTCAGTATCTCACCCCCCATTGTGTACTCTTCCCCTGGGTTTTTGTTTCCCAGGTGCATTACTTTGCACTTTGCACTGAATCTAAGCTGCCATACATTTGACCATTCCTCCAACCTTGCCAAGTCCCTTCTCATCCTTTCCGCCCCACTTTGTGTATCAACCCTGTTGCAGATCTTTGTGTTGTCTGCAAAGAGACATACTTTTCCTTCCAGTCCCTCTGCAATGTCACCTATAAAGACATTAAAGAGGACCGGTCCCAGTACTGAACCCTGCAGTACCCGACTAGTAACCCTCCTTTCTTCACTGTGGACTCCGTTTACTATTACCCTCTGCGTCATGTTGTCCACCCAATGTTTTACACAGGCTACCACCCTGGGACCCACTTCCAGGCTAGCTAATTTGTTTATTAATCTTTTGTGCGGGACTGTGTCAAACGCCTTGCTAAAGGCTAGGCAGACCATGTCCACAGCCCCTCCCTGGTCTACTACTTTGGTCACCCAGTCAAATAAATCGATTAGATTTGTCTGACATGACCTTCCCGCTGTGAATCCATACTGCCCTGGGTTCTGTGCCCCACTGGCCTCTAGGTACTCAACAATTCTTTCCTTCAGAAGTGATTCCATCACTTTCCCTACCACTGCGGTCAAACCAACAGGTCTGTAGTTTCCTGCCTCTGTCTTGCTCCCACTTTTGCGAAGGGGAATCACATCCGCCCTCCTCCACTCCTCAGGTACCGAACCATCCTCCCATGATTTGTTAAAAAGGGTAGTCAGTGGTGTTACTAGTTCTCCCCTTAGTTCTTTTAGAATTCTGAGGTGAATCTCATCAGGCCCCATTGCTTTGTCCGCCTTCGGTTTTAGGAGATCTTTCAGAACCCTTTCTTCTGAGAAAGGACCGATATCGAACCCCCTATTCAAAGTGCTTTTATTGACTTTGACTGGATTAGATACCTCCCCCTCCTCTTCCTTTGTGAATACTGAGCAGAATCCCTGCTTTTTCACTGTCCCTCTCTGCCCACCCACCCTCCTCTTTATTCAGCCTCAGTATCCCTCCCTTTGTCTTTCTTCACTCCTTAATGTACCTATAAAAGGTTTTATCCCCTTCTTAACAGAGTTGGCTATCTTTTCCTTGGTTTGGGCCTTTCCTATTCTGACTGCCTTCCCCATTTCCTTCTGCTTTAATTCGTACAGTTCTCTGTCCTGCTCCTTCTGTGTTTCCTTATACTTCCTGAATGCTTTCTTGTTCTCCTTAACCTTCCCCGCCACCTCTTTTGAGAACCATAGTGTTTTTATTTCTTTTTGATTTGTTTATTTGCTTCACACAAAGGCTTGTTGCCTCTGTGATGGCAGTTTTGATGTTTCCCCATTGTTGCTCCACCCCTCCTTCTTGCCTGTTTGCTAGTGCTTTTCTGAGACACTCTCCCATTTTGACAAAATCAGCCCTCCTGAAGTCCAGTACCTTCACTGTTGTATGGCTTGACTCTACAGCGGAGTTTATCGTGAACCACACTGTTTGGTGGTCACTTGTTCCCAGATGGCTACCCACTTCTAGATCTGAGATCCTCTCTCCGTCCCCATTTGAGAGTGCCAGGTCTAAGACTGCTCCCTCCTGAGTGGGTTCCAACACTAGCTGTCTGAGGCATGCCCCCTGTAGGGCATCGAGAATGGCCCTGCTCTTGGATGTGGCTGCAGCAAAGGCATTCCAGTTAACATCTAGCATATTCAGGTCCCCCATCAGCAATATCTCCCCTTTCTCTGCCATCCTAAGGATGCTTTCTGTCATTTCCTTGTCCATTTCCTTCCCCTGAGACGGGGGTCTGTATACAACCCCTGTGCGGATTGTGGTGCAATTTCCTTTCTCCAGGGTAACCCACAGTGCCTCCTCTCCTCCCTGTTTACCCTTTAGTTATGTAGCTTTGATTCCTTCCCTAACATAGAGAGCTACTCCTCCTCCTCCTCCTCTTCTACTACCCTCCCTGTCCCTCCTGTAGAGTGTGCACACTGGTATGCTGACATCCCAGTCATGGTTCTCTGTTTATTATGTTTCTGTGAATGCCATGATATACAGGCATCCCTCTTCCATCAAGGCCACCAGATCAGAGAGTTTGTTACCTATACTATGGGCACTGCTGCTCATTACCCTCCATTTTTTGATGGCCTTGCCCCTTTTTGCCCCATTGCTGTCCTTACTGCCTTTGTCTTTTTCTCCATTTACCCCTGCCCTTCTCCCTATCGACTTCTCTATCTTGGTGTTTACCTCATAAACTACTACTCACAGAACTTTGACTTTCAGATACCAGCTCCTCTGTGGATCTGGTGGTTCTGGATCAGCCCTCTGGTTGATCTCTCAGCTGTGCCTCAGGCTGTCACCCCTAAGGCAAATCGGCATGGCTCTGGCCTCTTTCTTTCACTGCAGACGTCTCTCTCTCTCTCTCTCTCTCTCAGGCAATCACTTCTCAGTCTGCTGGCCTCTCTGACAGTTGCTCTTTGGCACCTCATGCAGACCAGGTCCTCTAGATACAGCTTTAGTCCAAGGGCACCCACTCACCTGACACTGCAGCATCCCCTATCACCATGGACCAGTCACCTGGTGGCAGCAGCTGGTTGTCATGGTGCTCCGGGCACTAAGCTGTAACTCTGGATTGGCAAACACTTTAGTCAGACCTCACGCAGGGGTTCAGTGCATTCAGCAAGTCTCCTTTTTTCTGGGGTTCTCTCTGTTATCTTCTTGTTCTAGGCTGCTAAAGCCCAAAGTTACCTACAAAGCCCTACATGGTTTGGGGCCTGGCTACCTCTAAGATCTGGCCTGATATGCTATTGGCCACCTGCTCCATGCCACCAAAGTTATGTTGGACATCTCGAGCTCTTGCTTGAAACAGTCAGTCAGGTGACAAGGCATTCTTGGTGGTGGCTCATCCCTCTGGAACTCATTACCTTTTCTTCTGAGGCGCTCCCCCTCAATCCAGGAATGTAAGAAGGGGCAAACGGATCATCCCTTCCCACAGTCTTCTGTCACTGACTAATTAATTTCTGAGCAGCACCTCTGTAAAATCTGACTATTTATTTGTATGTATTTATTGTTTTTATGATGAAAGTACTCTATTAGTTCCCTCTTTGTGTAGTGCCCTAAGTCCCCAGGATACAGCGCTAAGGAAACAAGCATTTGTCAATGCCGAATGTTTGCTTGCTGGAATTGGCAGTGGTAGTGTAGAAGTTACAGAGCTGCGTAATAGGAATGGCAGTGAAGTATTGAACTGAAGCCAACCCCACCACTACCCTGTAGAGAGTGACAGGCATTGGGGTGTGCGTTTAGGTCGTCAGGCATAACAGCCACACCATTTCACCACACCCCACCCTGCAAACACTGACAAGTGTCACGGTGTTCCTTGGGGTCTTTGGCCCTTATGCGCACCCCATTTCATTAGGAAATATGGTGAGATGGGTGCGATATAGGAGAATGGAGTGAACTTTGGGGTCGAAGAGTCCAAGGCATACCTCAATGCCTCTCACTGGCTGCAGGGTGTGGAATGGTATGAGCATTACAGGCAAGAATCCCAAGTCACACCCCTGATGCCTGTCATTCTCTACAGGGTTGGGCGTTATGGTTGGAAACCCTAATACCTCAGGCATTCGTGGGTATTTTCACTCCAAATTTTCAACATTTTTTTTGTGACCCCACCTCATGAACAGGGAATATCAGTTTGGTAGCGGAAAGCTGCTTATTCACAGTGACTACGGCATTTAGCACCACAGGTGCAAAAACACTCCGAACAGGATGTAAAAAATGACAGATGTACTGTTCATGGGGAGGTGTAAAAAATGGCAATGTTGGAAATCTGCAGTAAAAATATTTAAAAAAATGGTGAAGTCACGAGCGTACATAGAAACTGTGCAACGCACACCCGTAATATAATTAGGTTGGGGATTTTTTACATCAGATTGTCAACTCAGGCATTTTGGTGCCTCCGATCATGAACAGTGTCACTGTGATTTTCTTTATCTGTGCCGAACAATGATTTCCCACAGTGACCACGCATCTCTGCGCTGAAAGTGTGAAAACACACTTCAGCCATGTTGTGAAAAATGAGCAATGCTCACTCGTAACACAGTCATTTTATGGACTTTTGTCACCAAATTTTCAACATGGTCATTTTAAGACATCTGCTCATGAACACTGTAACTGTGATTTTCTTAATCTGTCCTAAACATTGCTTTCGCACACCAACAGCACCATTGTGCGCTACATGGCGAAAACACATTTTGGGCGACATATGAAAAATGGCAGCTGTACTGTTCATAAGGAAGTGTAATAAAATGGCAATGTTGAAAATCTAGAGTGAAAATATTAAATTCACAAACTTACGAGCATGCATAGGAACTGCTAGCATGCGCTAGTAGAAACAATCATTTTAGAATTTTTCACCAAATTTTCAACATAGCAATTTTAAGACCTCTGCTCATGAACAGTGTCACTGTGATTTTCTTAATGTGTCCCATACATTGATTTTGCACATCGACTGCGCCACTGTGCGCTATATGGGCGGAAACACATTTTGGGCAAGATGTGAAAAATGACAGCTGTACTGCTCATAAGGAGGTGTGGTAAAATGGCAATGTTGAAAATCTGGAGTGAAAATATTGAACATTTGCGAACTTACAAGCGTGCGTAGGAACTGCGCAATGCATCCTCGTAAAACAGTCATTTTTAGGAATTTTTTCACAAAATTTTCAACATAGCCATTTTAAGACCTCTGCTCATGAACAGTGTCACTGTGATTTTCTCAATTTGTCCCGTACATTGATTTCGCACACCGACTGCGCCATTGTGCGCTACATGGGCGGAAACACGTTTTGGGTGAGATGTGAAAAATGACAGCTGTACTACTCATAAGAAGGTGTGGTAAAATGGCAATGTTGAAAATCTGGAGGAAAATATTGAAAGTTTATGAACTCTTTAGCGCAAGGAGGAATGCACAACGGCCACTTTAAAAACAGTCATTTTAGGAATTTTTTCACCAAATTTTCAACATAGCCACTTTAAGACCTCTGCTCATGAACAGTGTCACTGTGATTTTCTTAATTTGTCCCGTACATTGATTTCACACACCGACTGCGCCATTGTGCGCTACATTGGCGGAAACACGTTTTGGGTGAGGTGTGAAAAAATGACAGCTGTACTACTCATAAGAAGGTGTGGTAAAATGGCAATGTTGAAACTCTGGAGTGAAAATATTGAAAATTCGCGAACTTACAAGCCTGCGTAGGAACTGTGCAACGCACGCTCGTAAAACAGTCATTTTTTTTGAATTTATGCACCAGATTTTCAACATGGGGTTTTGGGACCTTCTCATGAATGATGTCACTGTCACGGCGTTATTGGGCCTGGTGATTTCGCAGTCACTGCGGCGAAATCACCCAGCAATCGGCTCTTGCCGCCATGTTCGGCAGGCATCATTCATGAAGGGGTCAAACCATGTTGAAAAGTTGTGCAAAAATCAAAAATGCCTGAGATATGCAATAAAGTTGAAAACCCTTTATCTAGCCCATTATACAGCTTACTGGCATTTTCTCAGTTTGCGGTCGGCTTTGAAGAGTGCAGGCGAGTCGTCCACCGAAGATCGTGCGCCCGAGCTCCGGAGGTGATGTAAATTGGGGGTGTGGGGAGGCAGGTGCGCAGTGGGTGGGTGCATTGTGGGAGGGTGGGCTGGGAGACTATGTGGGACCGTTTTATTTTCAGGTTGAAAACAAAAAAATAGCAGCGCGGACGTTTGCCATGCTGGGGTGGGCTCCCAGCATGGCACAGGTGATGGGGGGCGTTCAGCCGGCGAGGATTGGGCACTCCCCATCGGCCATGTCATTTGTTGCCACGCTGGGGTGGGCTCCCAGCGTGGCACCTTCTACTGGGGGGACAGTGAAGCCGACAGAAGTTGGGCACCCCGTCTCTGCGATAGTATGGGGAGGAGGAGGGACAGTGAAGCCGACGGGGACTGGGCACCCCGGCCGGCTATTCTATGAGTTTGGGGAGCTAGCACAAGCCGACGGGGGATTGGGCACCCCTGCTGGCTATATGTGTGTGTGGGAGGGGGGCACGCAGTATGCATGCGCTTCTGTCTGTGTGTGTGTGTGTGTGGGGAGCTGCGCGCAGAGCAGGCGATATCTTGTGCTGCTCACTCAAGCGTAGCCCCCCTTTCATCCATGCCACTGCATTTTGGAGCTTGTCATAGACAGCTCCAGCATGCATTGGCTTACAGGGGCCGTGCCTGCCAACACACTGACTGAATTGGAGGAGGAGGTGACACACCTCCGAAATCTCGGATGATGGCACTATGTTTCTTGCACATGCGTGCAAGCAAACATAATAAAATTGTCTTGCCTGTTTCTTGGCTGTGGAAGCCTCAGGAAGGTGTCAGAAAGCTAGCAGGATCAGCCAGCAGCTGTGCCCTCAAGCAGTCACTCTTATACAACATGAAAAATGTCTGAAACCGCTGCTGTTCTCTGCAAAGTCCAGCCCTCCCATTGGACAATTCCAGTTGTTAGTCATTGGGGAGGGCTGCCTGGCTGTTAACTCAGTGCTCTAATGCCTGAAAATCACTTTCAAAATCACTGAGTCCTCCAGTGTCCGATGAGCCTTCTCTGTTGGCACTGGAGTCTGACTGGCTGCTGTACTAATGTTTGACCTCACTGCCATGGATCCTGTGGTTCGTGGTGGACAATGAGGGCTGCTGCATTTGCAGTCTGTGGGCTGTCAGCCCACAGTCTTTTGTTGTAAAGGGCTCTAGCCCTTAACATTATCTGTTCCTTTTGTGGGGTTTGAACAAGTCTGCACTTCAGTTCTGTTGAGCCAGGCAGCTGTTGGGGAATCAGAAGGCTTCTCGGGGGATTTCCCAGTCTGAGTGTGTGATCACACTCTCTGTAGGTAGCAGGCAGCCAAGGTGTGGCAGCTGAGCTGCACACATCAGTGACACTTGGCGCAGAAGAGCCAGTGTACCCTTCCTCCACTCCTGAGGGAGCACACTGGTGGGGGGAAGTGAGGCAGGCTCTAAAGAGCCTTACAGTAAGCCCTCACAGTGAGGAGGGAGGAAGGTTAAACTACAGTCGATGTGAAAAACTGTTTCCTGGTTTGTTTTATAAGAAATAAGATACAACAGTATAGGATGTATGCTGCGATTACCATGGCGAAAGGTCTTACAGCCAAGTGGAGTACATTAATCTCAGCATACCTCCAACCCTGGAATGTCTTACTGTGTTTATAAAATCGATTTTGTGTCACATTATTAAAAACTTAATAAAGTTTACACATGTTCATAAATTGTATTTATTTATTGAAATGCTTCACCAGGAAAGCACACATCGCTCATCTCCCGGTGTGACCTGGGGGAAGGGGTACAACAGGAATCAGACATTAAACATTCAAGTTATAAGATCAACATTAACATACAGTTGCAAGGCAGGTGTTACAGTGTTACGCATTATGGGTAGAAAGAGTGGACAATAATAAGTGCCGGGTTAATAAGTAAACAAGTGCTTATGTGAAAAAAAAGGGGGAAGGAGAGGCAGGGGTGAGGTGGTGGGGGGGGGGCCAGTGGAAGGATCACAGATCTCCAGGTAGAAGATCACCTGGGGGCCAGTGACCATCACATGGCATGGTTCAATTTGGCCACTAGAACTAAACCATCCCGTTCCAAGGCAAAAATATGGGACTTCAGGGGAGCTGACTTTGATAAGATGACCAACAGAGTTAAGCTAGCCCTGGCAAGGCGAAATACATGTAAGGGGGTACAGGCAAAGTGGGCAAGCATTAAGGATGCAATACTTAAAGCAACATCCCATTGTGTTAGGGAGAAAAGGAAGTGCAAAAGAAGAAGGAAACCACTTTGGTTCTCAAAAACAGTAGCAGAAAAGATCAGAGCCAAAAGGCTGGCCTTCAGGAAATATAAGGGAACGCAGCTGGACAAAGATAGGGAGGCATACCAAACTTTCCTAAGTGAAGCAGGGAAGGCAGTAAGGCAGGCAAAGGCCCAAACCGAGAAAACACTAGTACAAACAGTAAAAGAAGAGGACAAGACTTTCTATAGATACATGAATGAAAGGAGAAAGTTTAGAGGGGGTATTTCTAAGATTAAAGGTAAGAAGGGGGAGTGTATAGAGGAGGATCAAGGAAAAGCATCTATCCTAAATAGATACTTCTGCTCAGTATTTACTGAGGAGACTGTAGGGCAGGGCCCACAGCTCAGCACCATGGACATGGGGGTTGAGCACAAGTCCCTTCACAAAAGAAAGGGTCCTACAAGAGCTCGCTAAGCTCAGGGTGGACAAGGCAATGGGACCTGATGGCATACATCCTAGAGTACTAAAGGAGCTAAGGGTGGAACTAGCAAAGCCATTAGCAGAACTGTTTAGTGAGTCTTTGAGCACAGCAGTGGTCCCAGAAGACTGGAGAAGGGCTCATGTGATCCCATTCCGCAAGAGTGGAAGCTGGAAGCAGGCAGGGAACTACAGACCAGTCAGTCTTACCTCAGTAGTGGGCAAGATTATGGAGGCACTCTTTAAGGAAAGGATAGTGCAACACCTGGAATCCATAGGAGTACAGGATCCAAGACAGCATGGGTTTACAACAGGAAGGTCCTGTCAAACTAATCTCATAGATTTCTTTAACTTGGTTACCAGAGTGGTGGACCAAGAGGGGGTACAGCTGATGTCACTTACCTTGACTTCAGCAAAGCTTTCGATACTGTTCCACGTAGAAGATTGATTAATAAGCTGGGTAGGCTCGAGGTGGGTCAGAGGTTGATCAACTGGGTGGCAAACTGGTTGTTGGGCAGAAAACAGAGAGTGGTGGTAAATGGTATACAGTCAGAAGAGATGCAAGTCACAAGTGGATACCTCAGGGATCAGCCCTTGGGCCAGTCCTCTTCAATATCTTCATCAGTGACATTGCAGATGGACTGGAGGGTGAGGTTTGTCTGCTTGCAGATGACACCAAGATCTGCAAGAGTAGATGTCCCAGATTGGGTGGGCAGAATGAGAAAGCGATCTGGATAAACTGGCAAAATGGTTGGAAGAGTGGCAACTGGGGTTTAACGCAAAGAAATGAAAGATCATGCACATAGGGAAGAGAAACCCTAAAGCTATCTATAGGTTGGGAGGGGAGTTGCTGGCAATCACAATGGAAGAAAGAGACTTGGGCATCATCATCACAGATGACCTGAAATCATCCAAGTGTAACCCTGCAAATGGGGTTCCCAAAAGACTTCCAGAGCTTGCTTGAATGCTCCAAGCCTGAATGGTGTTTGGCATTTAAGCCATTTATCAGTGAGTGTTTTAGAACCTCTGGTACTGTCTCTTTAAGAGCTGTCTGCTTGCGAATAATTAGTTTGTATGGGGGACTGTGTGTTTCTTTGATTGAGTACCACCAAGCTGCTGCAATTCACTCTATTTTGCAGTCACTAGGATGCAAAGGAACCTATCTGAAAGATGTAACTGTTTGCCAGAAATCATTTACAGTAATAATGAAATTACAGTTTGTCTAACCTGCTTTCTTTGCAGTCAGAACTGTGTCTGCTAGTTCCCATTCTAGTTTGAACTGCTGAACTGGACCAATCAGGTGTGGTAAGCTAGCTCTAAAATGGTGCCTTGGACGAATCAGAACTTGGACTCATAATCTGAGCCAGCCACAAGAGGATTGTATGAGCAGTGACCTGGGAGATGTAGTTTAGACTTCAGCACCTTTTGGACCAACAGCAGCAGTCTATTGTGAGACAGCCAATCCAGTCAAGAACTGGGAGGAACTCAAAGAAGTGCCCGGTTTTGTTGGTTGGAGTTTCAGTTGAGCTTTGGCAGTGAAGGAAGGAGCCCTGTGCTTTTTCAGTGTGCAGTTTTAGTCAAAAACGTGTGTAAGGCCCCAGAGTTCCGTCTGCAGCTTGTTAGACTGAACTGCCCCTGTGAAAAGAATCAAAGGATCTCTGAAGAGTAGAAACCAGGCTCACCCTGTAGAAGACTGGAGAAATTGCTGAAAATTCCACTCGGTCTGTCAGGAACTGAATCTGCTGTGTGTTCTCCCGGTATTGTGCAGTAATTGCGATCGGATACAGATGCAGCCTGCCTGGTATAGTGCTTTCTTTTATATGGATGTGTGAAGAGGTTTGTGTACCTCAAGTGAGCCCTGCTGACATTGAAGGACCCTATCTTATTTGGAGGTCGTGAGTACTAATTCAGGGTCGCTCCCTGTTGAATTGCCACATTAAATCCAAATGGAATTACTGTACTGCTGACTGTTTAATTCCTCCTTTTCTCTGTGTGAAAGGGCCCTACCAGCTGCCACGGTTTGGACAGCCACTAGGGCTTGGGTACCAGGACAGTAACTGATAGGGATAGGCCCTGCACAGAGCCAGAAGTAGATTATTAGAGTGATAAGCAATTAACCTGATTTCCCGTCCTTGTTATATCCCCTAAATAAATCAGAGCTGCTTGTTTCAGCAAAGTTATACTGCCTGAGGTGATTTGTCTATGTTAAAGTACTGTACTGTGATTGTTGCACTGTATCTCATTTCACAGGAGGTCCCAGTGCGGAACCAGACCTGGGGGTAAGTGTACTGTGAAGGTAATTTGATATATTGTGTGGGCCACTAGTGGGAAGAAAGGGGGTTGCAGTGTCCCAGAGGGCTGTGACCAAGTAGTTTAACTATTGCAAACCCTGACCTCTGGGTGCAGGCACCCGCCATTGGATCCAGGCCCCTCAACCTGTTAGTGGCAAATCAGGCGGGGTAGTAGCCCCTGGGATAGCGCCATCTAGGGGTTACACAAGCAGACCACTAAAGCAGTAGGTAAGGCTAGAGGGATGTTGGGGTGTATTAGGAGGGGTATCACAAGTCGTAAAAGGGAGGTAATAATCCCTCTTTACAAGACACTGGTTAGGCCCCATCTGGAGTACTGCATGCAGTACTGGAGGCCACACCTGCACAAGGACATTAACAAAATGGAGGAAGTCCAGAGAAGGGCAACCAAAATGGTGCAGGGACTGCATCAGAATACATATGAGGACAGATTAATGGAGCTCAATATGTATACCCTAGAGCAAACAAGGGAGAGAGGTGACATGATTGAAAGATTCAAACATCTTAAGGGCGTTAACAAGGTGAAAGAGTCTAACATGTTTCAATATAAGAAAAACAGCAGGACAAGAGGACACTGCAAGTGATTAGAGGGAGGCCGATTAAGGGGTAATGTGAGGAAGTTCTTTTTCACAGAAAGGGTGGTGGATGCATGGAATGGCCTACCTCAGGAAGTGGTGGATATGAATACAGTACAGGGCTTCAAACAGGCATGGGATAGGCATAAGGAAGCAATACAGATGAGTATGACTAGATAGGCCACTGACAGAGTTAAGGCCTACGGCAGATTCGTAAGGTAGAAAAAATGGGCAGCCTGGATGGGCCTTGTCCTTATCTGGTGTCAACTTCTATATTTCTGTTTCTATGAGGGGTAAGAGTCGTGTCCCTGGAGACCCTTCAGGATGCGAGGAACCTTGCAAATGTGTTTTTCAGTTGCACAGTTCTTTTGCAGGAAAACTGTCATTACTTTTTGCTATGTTACTGTTTTTTGTATTGTAGTGTGCCTTCTTCAGTGTGTCATTTTTTGTTACAATTTGCTTTTCTTTTAGTTTCTTCATAGTCTTGCTATTCTTTACATGGAAGTTGCTGACAGAGGAGGCAGGGCACAACAAGCTAAGCAGCTATAGAAAAAGTAACACTGCATGTTTTTTCACCCTGACTTCTGTTGTGGAGGGGGGGGGGCTGAAAAATTCTATAGGTACACAGATCTGTTTGGTCATGAGACAAGCAGTCACCAGTACTTTTTTTAGGGGAATCCACAGCGAGATTAGGGTGCGAGTGTCAGCCCATCTCAGCCTATCAGCATCAAGGATTTAGCTGACCCATTTTATTGCATTTGATGTGCATACACACCAAATGCTTTGGGACAGTAAGGTAGAGAAAATGGGCAGACTGGGTGGGCCTTGCAGTCCTTATGTGCCATCAACTTCTATGTTTCTATGAATGTAGTTTAGTGAGTGTAAAGAGGTATGGCAGTTTAACCACAGGTACAATTTACTGAGAGGAAGTTGGAGAGCGCAGAGGAGATGGAATGGGGAGAAGACAAGTGGGATCTGTTGCGGAAGTGCATTCCATATTTTAGGGAAGCGATGAGAGAAGGCCGCCTGGCCAGCAGCAGTCGTCCGACGAGGGACTGCCATTAAACAAGAGTCATAGGATCTAAGGGAAAGTGCAGGCGGTGGGAGGGGGATAGTGAAGAGGCTAGATAAGGAGGGAGTGAGGTGAACCACAGCTTTGATGCAAGTTTAGCACAATGGAGGTGGTGTCAGTTTTCTAGAGATAAGAAAGTGAGGGAGTGGTAGAGGTTGCAATGATGAGTGAGAGGGGAGGCATCCAGAGCGAAATGACAGAAGGAGTTAGAAAGTCTGGTTAAGAAAGACTTGGGAGCGACACTGTAGACTACATCACAGTGGTCAAAAATAGATAATATCTCCTGAACTAGTTCATGCCTTGCCGGTAGCGGGAGACAGCTAAAGTTTGGTTCCAGTATAGTGCGCCAAGCTTGGGGCACAGCTTTTTGAGGACGGCATCAACAACACCAGAGAAGCTGAGGTGTCAGTCAAGCCTCACCCCAAGGTACCTAAAAGAGGGTGTGTCCTCAAGGATTGTCCCATCAAGGGTGTGGAAGGAGGGGAGGGAGGGGAGTCTAGAGAGTCTCTGCCTTATGCCAAAGGTCATAGAAATGGTCTTCCTTGCATTGAGGGACAGTTGATGGGAGCTAAACTAGAGCTGAACTTGGCTGAAGTCATGCTGTAGCCTGGTAGCCACATCATCTGGGGATTGGCCTGATGTGAAAAGGACAGTGTCATCCACGTACATATGGACAGCGGTGGATGAACAGGCAGAGGGGAGGTCATTGAGAAATATGGAGAAAAGGATAGGGCCAGCAAGGATCCCTACAGGACTCCAGTGTTAATGGGGAGTAGACATTGGAGGACAGAAGGGAGTGGGGGAACATGATATACTGGGTTAGAAATTGGCTGACGTACAGGAGCCAAAAGGTGGTGGTAATGGGATCCCATCTGGGAAGAAGGTGATGACCAGCGGGATACCTCAGAGCTCAGTCCTGGGACCAGTCCTATTCAATGTCTTCATTACGGACATTGCAGAAGGACTAGAAGGAAATGTCTGTCTGCCAGTTTGCAGATGACATCATCTGTAACAGAGTAAATACTCCAGAAGGGGTGGAGAAAATTAGTAGACACGTGGAGAGGCTTGAAAAATGGTCTGAGGAGTGCCAACTGAGGTTCAATGCAAAGAAGCGCAAATAATGCACCTGGCAAGAGGAAAACCTAGGGAGAGTTACTGGATGGGAGTGAGGTGCTGACGATCACCAAGGAAGAACACGACATAGGAGTTATCAGTTCTGATGACCTTGAGTTGTCAAAACAGAGCACAAATGTTGCAAGGAGACCCAGTGGCATGCTTGGATGCATAGGCAAAGGTATCACTAGCAAAAGGTGTGAGGTGGTGATGCCTTTGCATAATGCACCAGTGAGCCCTATCCTACAGTACTGTGTGCAGTTCTGGAGGCCGCAACTGCGCACGGACATTGACAGAGTGGAACCGGTCCACAGAAAGGCAACCAAGATGGCACATGGCTTGCAAAACAGGACATATCTGGACAGATTAAAGGACCTCAATATGTACTCATTGGAGGACAGGAGGATGCGGGGGAACATAATACATACATTCAAGTACCTCAAGGCCATACACAAGGTGCAGGGGTGGACATCTTCCAGTGCATCAAACGTTCGGCATTAACAAATGCTTGTAATGGTTTCTAGTGCTCGGTCATCCCTTATAATTCACATTTATACAATATTCGTGGGAGTCAAACCTAATAACGATTTATTTTTGCCACTGAAGCATCTGAAATGAGGATAAATCATTTACTTCAATGTAAAGTGGATCATCAGCATTTATTTCCACTTTGGATTGGTCATAAAGGAAATATTAACTAATGGGACAGCAGCTTGAACAATGCCGATGGCATTGCAACAGCCTCTGCTGCGCTCAAAAAGCAGCAGTGAAATCAAACAGAAACAGTGAAATCTTCATAATAAGAACTACTTTAATGCAGCAGTATATCGGCAAAAATGCCATTATATAGTTTAGTAAAAATGTATTGATGACATCCTTCAGGTCATCCTCAGTGCATTTTTAAGTTTCTCAGATATTTTGTAATTAATGACTCACAAGACGACCAACACTTGAAAATGTAAAAAAATCTACATACCAGATAATGCTGTTGATGTACTAGAGCAATGTTAGTATATTTCTTTCTTTTTTCCCCCCCAACCTTGTGTTTCTCTCCTGGCCACTCTGACCAGCCCCATGTGGACCAGTCCCCCCAGCCCAATCATCTGTCATCCTTGCGGCCTACCTGACTCCGCTGGTTTCTTCTGCCACACTGACCTGCCCCAGTGCCCAGTCACTGTTGCTGGGCCTGTGAAGGACCGAGCTGTCACCACGCTGCAGTCAGAGTTTTTTCTTCCATTTTCTCCCTGGGGCCCACGCACATGCAAGGACGCAACGTGCTTGTGCTGCCTCCATGGAGACACCCTCCGTGTCCAGGCATGGGGTCCCTCTCCCTTGCTGTCCAGTGCTTCTGCCACCCAGAATACTCCAGGTGGCAGCAGACACACAAGACATGCATTCCCCCCTCATCAAGGGAAGACAGCTGTCCTATGGATGCTCAATCTTCCTTCCTCAGGTCGGATCACGGGCGACCATGGTCCGTTCCCAAATCTGGGTCACCAGTGCGGCAGGTGGTGAGGTAGCCAGTGCCTCAGCTCACCATGCCACTGGCCTGGCTCTACCACGTTTTTTTTTGTATCATTCTTTTTATTAAACTGACAACCATACAGATACAATATCACAGGAAAAAAGCCACTACATACCAATATTTACACTCTTGATAGATATAGAACGTACTATCAAGGCCTATCTGCGAGTTGCAGAAAGGCTGACTCCAGACTGTATCTGTAGCTCCCTGTAACACTTTAAAAGTTAAAAAATTCATAAAGAACCAAACTAAAATTAGAATATATAAATAAGAAAATAAAGAACTCTTACCATGTTTTTAGTGTTAAATGGCAGAGAAGCACACCAAGATTTTTTTCATAGAGGTTTTTCTCCCCAGTCTACCCCCATCCCCAGGGATATACCCTGATCCCAGGGATGTGCCCTGTCACATACAGAACCTCTGGCTCCCCAGAACCTGGTAACCCACCAGTTTACCCCACAGTATACCCTACATGGCAGGGCTGCAGGGTGATGGTTGTCTTTCCCCCCTACTGCAGTCCACTATGTGGATTAAGATCTAGTGATGTCAGGCACTAGGACCCAGGAACTCCCCAAGGCTTAGACCGCCATTTAGATGGAAGTCGTTTTTTTCTCCCTTTATGATCGCCTCCTCCCACTTCCCAAATGTGAGCTGCTAGGCCTCAGTCACATACAATTTACTCTGCGGTGGCAGCAAGCTCCCTGGACCTGCCAGGGGTCGTTGTGGTGCCAGTGCTCAACAGGTGGATTGTGTGGATGTGAACTGTATATCACTCCTAGAATAACAGTTACAAGTCAGTACCTTATTTTTCTAGGGGCATGGATACAGTTCACAAACCACACTCTGGCAGACTCAGTGCAGTTCACAGGGAGGAGGGGCCAAAAGGTGCACACTCCTACTTGACAGAGATTGGAGAACTGAGGTCCCAAAAGCAGTAACCCGATGGGACTCTAGGTCAATGCTGTAGTCGGAAATGAAGGTGTGTGCTGTCCTCCAGGTAGCAGCCCTTCAGATTTCCTAGACAGGGATGTCCCTGGAGGCAGCCACCAAGGTAGCAGTATGTCTGGTGGAATGAGCCCTAAGCCCAGCTGGAGGCTCCCTACAAGCCAACCTATAGCACAGGGGAGGTACAGCATCAGCGTATGTTACAAACAGCTGGCAAGCCTCACCCCGAACTCCAGCTGTGCACTCCACATAGTATGAGAGTGCTCTCTGCAGGTCCACAGTATGAAGCCTAGTCAGCCTCCGAAGATGGGTTAGTAAAGTATACCAGAAGGTTGTTGACATGGTTAAGGTGAAACTCCGATACTACCTTCAGGAAGAACTTCAGGTGGGGGGGCGAAAGACAACCCTGTCCTTGTGGAAGACCAGATAAGGAGATTCTGCTGAAAGCCCCTACAGCTCACTAAACCTTCTGGTGGATGTGACAGCCACCAAGAAGGCTATCTTCCATGACAGGTGAGACATCTCACACCTGTGCACAGGCTCATATGGCTTGCCCATGTGCAGAGCCAGCATCCGCAGAAAATCCCATGGCAGTGGTGGTGGTTCACACATCGGAGGGGGACAGGCAGTCCGTGCCTTTGAAAAAGCACCCTCCACCTTCTCCTGGGCCACTGTCAGCTTACCAGCATGTGCTCAGGAAACAGAAATGGCTGCCAGGTACACCTTAAGGGTTGTCGCCCGCAGTTCCAACTGTGAGAGGGACCAGTGGTATACCAAGATGCTCACCAGAAGGGCAGGCAAGGAGATCAAACTGCTTACTCTGGCGCCATATGGAGAACCTCTTCCACTTAAAAGCATAGCATTTGTGAGTCAACTCCTTTTGGGAGGCCTCCGCAATGTGGAGCACTTCTTCCAACAGACCCAAGGCCTGGAACTCTAGTTACTCAGGAACCAGGCCAAGAGGTGCAGGGATGTCAGGTTTGGGTGCAAGACCATCCCGTTTTCTGGTCAGCAGATCTGGGTGAAAAGGCAGCTGTCACAGAGGTTTGTTGCTGAGGCTGAGGAGATCTGTGTACTAGAACTGTCTGGGCCAGTCTGGAGCTATCAGAATCATCTACGCCTTGTTCTTCCAGGTCTAGACCACTATACTGTGGATTAAAGGGAAGGGCTGGAAGGCATACATGAGGCCTGGGGGGGTCCAGGGCTCATGAAGGAATCCCCCAATAGTGTCCTGGACTGCAGGGGGCAGGCACAAAACAGTCTCAGTCTTGGGTTATCCCAGGAGGAAAAAGGATTGATCAGAGGTGTACCCCACAGGGAGCACAGGTGGTTTACCATCTCCTAATTCGGGGACCACTTGTTTAACGTCTCTCCTACCCAGCTGAAAGTGTCTGCCAGCTGACTGTGAACTCCTATGAGATGAACTGTCAAGAGATCTACACCCAGGCTGTGCACAAGTGTCCAGGTGTGAAGGGCCTCCTGACACAGGGGAAGGGAGTGTATTCCACCCTGCCTGTTCAAGTAAGACATGGTCATGGTGTTGTCTGTCTGGACCTGCATGACCTGACCCCTGACTAGAGGAGTGAATTCCATCAGAGTAAGTCCCACTGCACGGAGCTCCCCAGAAGATTTATGTGGTGACGGGATTCCCTGAGTCATCAGAACCTGTGGCCTCTGTGGTCTCCCAGGTGTAGTCCCCACATCAGGGTCACATCTGTTGTGAGTATGATGTTCAGGTCTGTGCGGACAAATGGGATTCCTTCCTCCAGATGTTCCAGGACTAGCCACCACTGGATAGCATCTCACACTGGCTGAGTCACTGTGACCGGCTGGTCTAAGTGGCCTAGGTACTGGGACCAGTGACGGTCCAACTCCCACTGAAGGTGATGCATCCACTAGCAGGGCCAACAAACCACGCTGATGCTGGACCGCCATGTACCCCAGCAGCTGCAGGAAATCCCGGGCAGAGTGTTAGAGTCCAACCTGAAATGATCAGGCAAAGGAGGCAAGATCCAGTGCCCGCTCCACAGAAAGGTATCTTTGGCCCGCAAGAAGTCTAGTTTTGCCCCAATGAACTTGATCACAAACAAGGGGGCCAGTTCAGACTTGTCCAGGCTGACCCACAGGCCCAAGTCTCGGCAGGTCTGGAGGGTCATATCTCTGGACCTACCACCTTCTCTGGAGAGCCGGGCCAACAGACAGTCATCCAAGCAGGGATACACCCTGATGTCACTGCACCGCAAGAAGGCTGCTGTCACTACCATGTACTTGGTGAACACCCTGGGCATGAACAAGAGACCAAAGGGCATGGCCTTGAATTGGTACAGTACCCCCTTCCACACAGAATTGGAGGTACCGGTGGTGGGATGGATGGATTGAGATGTGGAAGAACGCATCCTGGAGCTTCAGAGGGCAGAACCACATGCCCTGCTCCAGAGATGGAATGATCTGATTCAGGGTGACCATCCAGAACATGTGCTTCCGCATGAACTGGTGCAGATCGTGCAAGTACACTATGGGGCTATAGCTCCTACACACCCCCCACGTCTGTTTCAGAACCACAAAGTATCTGGACATGTAGCCCTGACTGGCCAGGTATCCAGAACATGAGCTAAGGCTCCTTTCATGAGGAGCTGAGCTATGTCCTCCCGAAGGGCAGACAACACGCTCTGTGACACTCTGGATTCCTAAGGAGCGTGGAGCCGGTAAGGTGGGGAGCCTCAAAGTCCAGATGCAGCACTCTGCCTACTAACACTGACAACTATGTGTCCATTTTAATAGCAGATGACATGCTCCTTGAAGATGCTCCATGCAAGCCGGCCCGGTGGCTCTAAGGGTTGAGGCGCTGGACGCCACACCTCGTGCCATGCTGGCAACCGGTGTTTGGGAATGAGCACGGGTCATCGGGGGTCGGCAGGGGAGGAGAAGGATTGAGCGTCCGGAGGACTGCTCTCCTTCTCAAGGGAAAGGGAGCTCCAGTGTGCCAGTATCGACTGCCCTCTAGCGGAGGCTGGGGAACAAGATGCACTGCACCAAGACATGGGGTAGAGCTAGGACAGATGCACACACCCTTGCGTCATTGCATGTCCTAGCTCCAAGGGAACTCAACCTACAAAAAAAAAAAATCACTGACCCCAGTGTATGAGCCAGGTGCATTGCCCGACCCTTCAGCCTTGACAGTTCTGCTTCGGTCACCCCACTCTGGGGTGGGGACTTCCCGGAGTAAGGGTCAGGTACCATAACCAGGGTGAGCCTGTTCGCAAGGTTAGGGGGTATGGTGGCCATAAAATACATTAAAAAAAAAAAGAAACTCCATGCAGCACCAGTGCATCTTTGCATGACTGACCCCAATGGGAAGTGCATCCCCCAACTCGTCACTGTACAGCTTTTTTGGGGACACCATCTGCTGCAGCCAGGGGGACACCACCACCATTGGGGTCCTTGGACACTGAACTTTGGTTTTGGGTGCCAGGCCTGGTATTGCCCTTGCTGGGATTGCTGCCAAGGATGCTATGCCTGAAAGGGCCAGTACTGAAAATCCTTTTTCTTTGCCTTTTCTTTCTGCTCCATCTGGGATGACGCCGCAGAGTCAAGGGTGGCACCGGACCTTTCTATACAGGTGAGATGTCCCTCCAGCCCTGGGCCAAAGCGGTTGGTGCCAAAGAAAGGGACATCGGCCAGATTGTGCTAGGTATCCACCATAAAGTTGGATAGATGCAGCCAGGCCCTGCGATGCATGGAGAGAACCGCTGCCATGGCACAGGTACAGGAATTGCCCATGTCTGGGGCCGTCTGGAGCTGGTGTTTAGCCAGCGGAGGCAACTACACCAGCAACTGCTGGTCAGGAGGGAGGTGAGGGAGGATCTCATTGAATACTCCTAACAGTGAATGCCAAAGTTGGCCATCATGAGGAAGTAACTTGCCTGACGGAGACCTAAGGATGTTGCAGCATACACCTTTTAGTGGCATGGTCAATCTTACGGGACTCCTTGTCCAGAGGCTTATTTATGTCCCCTTGGCCCCTGAACTTGTGGAAGGCTAAATCAAGACCAGTCCTTCAGTCAAAGGGTAGTCTGAGAACCCTGAAAGGGGCCTTGTAGGGATCACAGGATGCTGGATGTTGCCAAAGCTCTCCCAACAGCCTCAGCCATGGGAAAGGCAACCCCCTGTCTAGGATGTCCGTGAAAGGGTACTTGGCCCTTTTCTGAACAGACTCCAGGGGGACATTCATGGATTCCGATATGAGTCGAATGAGGGCCCGCAATGACACTGGACCATGGTTGGTGGTCAAGTCCTTGAATGAGCCCCAGTGGATGATATAACTCCCAGAGGAGGCCACGGATGATCTATCCAAGATGTCTGAGGACTCCTCAAAAACAGCCCTCGACCATTTCTAAATGCAGGCCACCCGAGTATTCTCAGACTGGGTGATCTCCGCTGACAATCAGCCTGTTAAGCCAGTTCCCAACCAGGCCTCCTTTGTTGGAGTGCCCAACTCTGGCTGCAGTGGGAGCAGCTCCACTGTCAGAGGTGGGGAAGCAGCTGCGAGGAGCACCTGCATTGCATGGACCGGCAAGGGCATCACTGGTGGCTGTGAGGCAACTGAAGGTCCAGGAGGTAGAGACTTACCTCGTCCCACAATGGCCCACTGCTGTGAAAGAAGCTCCCTGTAGCACTGGTGCATCTTCTGCAGTGCTTCTCCTCACCCACGGATAAGGAGGTCGAGGAGCATCACCAGCGACTTCTCCCAGTCAAGCAGGATCAAGAGCAGATCGCATTTATTCAGATCTTGACCTAGACCTCAACCATCGACTAGAGAGTTGACGTCAAGGAGAGTCTTCTGGCTGGTCATGGTAGATCACATGCCTCATGACATTTAAGAGAGGCTTCGAAGGCTTGAATGCCAGTGGAGGCTATTCCCAAGGTGATCTAGTTGGGAATGCTGTATGGGTCACATCCTCTTGCATGAGGACCAGGAACACCAGGGTCTAGGAAATCAAGTCTTCGATCTTATCTAACAACCGGTCGATAGGCTTGAAAATTTCCATATATTCCTCGACTGGAGCCGAGGTTGACAAGCCCGATGGAGGTACCAAGGAGTTCTCGACCTTCCTCTCAACTGAGGGAGTTTTGATCACTGTCGAGCTGTTGGGGAAGTTGAGGGATCGTGAGGACAGTGCCGAGATAGAGGAAGTGCCCACTCCAGTGACCGCCGCTTCCTCCTCGAAAGACACAAGTAGTGATGCCAACCTGGCAGCGACTGAGGCCTGTTTGTGGTCCTTAGGCCAGGATTTTGGATCCTGCTCTGAAGATTGGCCCACGGTGAGCTGGTAATTCCTGTCTTCTAGGGACTCAGGGAGCATCGATAGGCAAAGGCTGCACCTGGCCATATTATGCTGCCTGCCCAGGCAGTACAAGCACATGTTGTGCAGGTCGGTCATGGACATGTTTTTCTGCACCGTACACAACATTTGAAACCCAGCTTCCGTGGCTCCATTGTCGATCACGAGGGGGAGTCAAAAAAACTGAGAACTGGATGAAATAATTTTGAAAACTTTGAAATAAGAGGTTTGTCGATGGCACAACACCCAAAGCAGGAGAGCTACTAGGGAGGTGACCTATTCTTCCAGCGAAAAGTAAGATTTTATATCATGGGTCAGAGTCAAGGGATATACCACCCAGTTGGTGGAAGAAGCTTAGCTTAAAGACGTCCGACGGAAAGCTTGTTCCAGTGGAACTGCCAGAGTGTGGAAACTGAACCGTATCCACACCCCTAGAACAAATACTGCTGCTTTAAAAGTTATAACATTTAAAATACTCTGTAAAAATTTGACACACAATGATCTGACTCAGAAAATGATATTTATCATCAATTGTGAGTGGGCAGGACTTTCATAACTCACTTATGGCTCTGCCACTCATGAGGCATGGTCCTGCCCCCACACTCATGAAAATGAATGGCATATTCTGAGTTGGACCATTATGTATTCCTTATTTCTTTTCTTTTTCCAAACACAGTTTAGTAGTTTACCATGGCATAATACAGTACAGCAGCAACAAATTAATAAACTACATGTATATCCAGTATAAGAAAGTACAAGTAGCCAGCCCTGTGGCGCTGGGCAATGGGGGAATCACCTGGCGCACTGGTGACACGGGTTCATGCCTGAACCTGGGACAGCAGGGGCAGAGGCTGGCAGGGAGGGCTTAAGAGCATCCTTGGATGCTCTCCTCCTGAGGAGGAGGGCCAAGTGTGCACCACCCTTGGGCATCTCCTGGCAGACGGGTTCAGCATCACAACTTGCGGTGTGGGTGACCTCACATCACTTTGGTGATTTGCCATGACGCTACAGCATGCACATGAGTGGGTGGAGGGAAGAAAACCAAGAAAATGGCCGCCTAGCCATCCGGATGATGGCAGTCCATCCTTCCGTTGCTGTGACATCCTGGGGATGCTCATGCTGCACCCTTGCCATCCCCCAGTGAGGATGGAAGAAATGCCTCCGGCACCGACAGTCTCCTCTCCCAGTCATGACCACATGAGGACCCCCTTCCCCCCCCAGGCAAAGGGATACATCAGGTCAGCCGGGGGGGGGGAGGGGCAGCAGGATGAGGGGCAGCGGATGGCAGACTGGAGGAGCATGGCAGCAGGGCTTGGCCGCCTGAAGGAGTGGTCGGCGTGGCTGGCAGTGGGGATAAAAAGCATAATACAAAAAAAATAATAAAGTATGAGTAAATGACAGGGAAGCACCTAAGAATCAGTGATTATAACAACAGGAAGAAAACAAAGAAAAAAAGAGGACAGAACAATAGAACAGAAAAGGACTACAACTACTGTATTCCTTATTTCTAAGGACATGGATACAGTGCACTATTCACACACTGGCAGCCTTCCCAGAGACAGCTGAGTCATCAGAATGTCTTCAAGTTAAGCTCCTCCCACCACCCAGGTGGTGCATCCTCTGTCTGCTCCCCATGACATCAGATCTTTCTTTCCACCGGAAGGGACAGGTTTCCTCCTTCGCAACTCAGCAGCACTGAAGGATTGTTCAAGCACTTTTTTAGGGCTGAAGCCATGCCAGGCAGACTTACAGCAAAGTGTACGAGTGCCAGGTGGATTATTTTATTTATTTATTTAGTTTTTGTTAACCGGGTAGGTGCACTAGCCATGAAATGACTATTTTCAGGCATGACCCGGGAGAGTACAACAATCAAAGACAGGTACATAGAATGAGTACAATGAAAACGCAATAGCATAGGTCAAAACGGCATCGACCTCTGTTATAGGTTGGATGGTAAGGAACTGCCCAAGGAGCTTAAGGCTCATTCCACCAGATGTACCACTGCCTCTGTGGCTGCTTCCAGGGATATCCCTGTTATGGAGCTATGCAGGGCAGCATCCTGGAGTTATAGAAACATAGAAACATAGAAGTTGACGGCAGATAAGGACCGCAAGGCCCATCCAGTCTGCCCATTTCTTTTTCTACTTTATAAATGTGCCATCAGCCTTTGCTCTGTCAGTGGCCTATCTATTCATAGTCATTTGTATTGCTCCCTTATGCCTATCCCATGCCTGTTTGAAGCCCTGCACTGTATTCATAGCCACCACTTCTTGTGGTAAGCCATTCCATGCATCCACCACCCTTTCTGTGAAAAATAATTTCCTCACATTCCCCCTTAATCGGCCTCCCTCTAATCTCATGCTGTGTCCTCTTGTCCTGCTATTTTTCTTATATTTAAACATGTTAGACTCTTTCACCTTGTTTATGCCCTTAAGGTGTTTGAATGCCTCGATCATATCACCTCTCTCCTCCTTTGCTCAAGGGTATACATATTGAGCTCCTTTAATCTGTCCTCATATGTCTTCTGATGCAGTCCCTGCACCATTTTGGTTGCCCTTCTCTGGACTGCCTCAATTTGATTAATCCTTGTGAAGGTGTGGCCTCAATACTGCCGCAGTACTCCAGATGGGGCCTAACCAGTGTCTTGTACAGAGGGATTGTACCTCCTCTTACGACTTGTGATACCCTACTAATACACCTAACACCCCTAGCCTTACCTACTGCTTTTAGAGGTCTGCTTGGATGATTTTAGGTCATCAGTGATGATGATGCTCGAAGTCTCTTTCTTCCTTTGTGACTGCTAGCAACTCCCAGCCTATAGGTGGCTTCAGGTTTCTCTTCCCTATGTGCATGATTTTGCTACTTCTTGCATTAAATCCCAGTTGCCACTCTTCCTGACCATTCTGCTAGTTTATCCAGATCTCTTCTCATTCTGCCCACCCCATCTGGATCATCGACTCTGTTGCAGATCTTGGTGTCATCTGCAAACAGACAAGCCTTACCCTCTAGTCCATCTGCAAGGTCACTAATGAAGATGTTGAGAGGACTGGCCCCAGGACTGATCCCTGAGGTACCCCACTTGTGACTTGCATCTCTTCTGACTGTATACCATTTACCACCACTCTCTGTTTTCTGCCATCAACCAGTTTCCACCCAGCTGACCAACTTCTGACCCACCCGGCTACCCAGGTTATTTATCAATCTTCTATGTGGAACAGTGTCAAAGCTTTGCTGAAGTCAAGGTAGGCGACATCAACTGCTCCCCTTGGTCCACCACTCTGGTTACCCAGTCAAAGAAATCTATGAGATTAGTTTGACAGGACCTTCCTTTGTAAACCCATGCTGTCTTGGATCCTGTGCCCCTATGGATTCCAGGTGTTGCACTTAACCTTTCCTAAGGAGTGCCTCCATAATCTTGCCACTACTGAGGTAAGACTGACTGGTCTGTAGTTCCTGCTCCTCCCTGCTACCACTCTTGTGGAGTGGGATCACATGAGCCCTTCTCCAGTCTTCTGGGACCTCTCCTCTGCTCAGAGACTCACTAAACAATTCTGCTAATGGCTCTGCTAGTTCCTCCTTTAGCTCCTTAAGTACCCTGGGATGTATGCCATCAGGTCCCATTGACTTATCCACCCTGAGCTTAGCAAGCTCTTGTAGGACCCTTTCTTTTGTGAAGGGAGTAAGTGCTCACCTCCCTCCCCTGTGTCCATGATGCTGAGCTGTGGGCCTGCCTACCTTCTCTTCAGTAAATACTGAGCAAAAGTATCTATTTAGGATAGATGCCTTTACAGGTCCTCCTCCTCACATGCTCCCTTTTCTCCATTAAGCTTAGCAATACCCCCTCTGGACTTTCTCCTTTCCTAATGTATCTATAGAAAGTCTTGTCACCTTCTTTTACTGTTCATGCTAGTGTTTCCTCAGTTTGGGACTTTGCCTGCCTTACTGCCTTCCCTGCTTCCCTTAGGGCAGTTTGGTATGCCTCCCTATCTTCATCCGCTGTGTTCCCTTATATTTCCTGAGGCCAGCCTTTGGCTCTGACCTTTTCTGCTGCTGTATTTGAGAACAAAGTGGTTTCCTTCTTCTTTGCACTTCCTTTTCTGTCTAACACAATGGGATGTTGCTTCAAGTGTGCATCCTTAATGCTTGCCCACTTTGCCTGTACCCCTCACCTGTGTTTCTTTTTGCCAGGGCTAGCTTAACTCTGTTGGCCATCTTATCAAAGTCAGCTCCTCTGAAGTCCCATATTTTTGCCTTGGAATGGGATGATTTAGATGTAGTAGCCAAATTGAACCATACCATGTGATGGTCACTGGCCCCAGGTGACCTTCTACCTGGAGATCTGTGATCCCTTCTTTGTTAGTCAGTACTAGATCTAGGATAGCCCTGTCTCTTGTGGGTTGCTGTACCAGTTGTTTGAGGCCCTCCCAGGAATCCACTATGAGTCTAGTTCTGGCAGATGTTCCTGCTGGTATTGACCAATCTGTATCCGGCATGTTGAAGTCTCCATTATCAGAACCTCCCCTTTAGCTGTCATGTTTTATATATCTTCTAAGAGTAATGTGTATGTCCTCCCTCTGGTCTGGGGGCCTGTAGACAACCCAGTTCTTATGGCTGTCCATTTCCTGTTTCCAGGGTGACCCTAAGTTCTTCTGGCTCCTTATGTGTATTCTGAATTTCTGTAGCTTTGATATTTTCATTAACATGGGCCACTCCTCCCCCCTTTTGCACCTCGGTCTCTTCTGAACAATACATAGCCAGGTACTGAAGTCTCCCAAGTGTGGTTACTGGTAAACACGTCTCACTAATTGCTACTGTGTCCAGTTTAGCCTCTGACATTATTGCCTGCAGGTCTGGGATCTTATTTCCCAGGCTGTGAGCATTTATGTACATGATTTTCCATTTGGCAGATTTTGGTGTGTTAGTTGTTGGGTGAAGTTTGGCATTACCCTGTCGTGGTATGGGAGACAAACCTTTTTCTTACCTGGTGATGCAAATGAATGGCAAACGTGCTGAATTCCTGTTTGACCACTGAGCTGAGGGGAGGTGTTCTTCCCATTCAACGTATGGTGCTGCACCCTCTCCCCATTTGCTAGTTTAAATATTCTGCAAAGACGTCAAACTTGCCCCAATGCACTGACTCCCTCTTTAGTCAGATGCAGTCCATCAAATTAAAGATTTCGCTCCCAGAACTGTTGCCAGTTCCTACAAATCTGTGTCCTTTTTCCTGGCACCAGCCCTTGAGCCACGTGTTTAGTCCCCCTATCTCCCCTTCTCTGACCTTCTGTCCATCTGCTCCCTCTCCCAGACTGGCAGGATCTCAAAGAAGGAGATGCAGCGAAATAGATGATAGTTTGTCACCCAGCCTAGTCAGGTGTTCCTTGGTCTCCACAATTGACCGGCTGGCGAGATCATTAGTCCCTATGTGTACTAGGACATCGATGTTTTCTCCTGCTTTGTGAACAATTTTAGCAATGCGGTCAGTGTCTCTCCATGCTGATGTACCTGGGAGACATCTGACCATCACCCCTGGCTGGAGATGGGTATCAACTCCCCGAATCATGGAGTCTCCTATGATCAGAAGTTTTTTGGATTTCCTTTGTGCTTGTTTTGTTTTGGTTCCTGATTTGGGTGAGTTTTGTTGTACTAGCTCCTGTGCAGCAGTGTCCTGCTCTGCAGTGTCTTCTCTTCTTTATTTGATTTCAGAGATAGAGACAGATACCTGTTTGTAGTGTTTATATGTTTTTGAGTAATGTGTTGGAGAGCAGAGAGTGATGGGGCACCTGATTTGCTCCTCCTAACCACCTGCCAACCTCCTGGACCAACTACCCTCTGCGGTTGAGGTTTTTCTGTTGGATGCTGGGGAAATGGCGGGTGGTTCTTATACTGTATTTCCTCTTCAATATGAAATTTGAGGCATGCAATCTCTGCCCATGCTGCCCGGAGCTGAGCCCTAAGATCTCCAAAGGCCCAGCATGTAGGATAGTGTCCTAAATCCTGTAAGACTGTCCTTCTGAAAATTGTTCCACAGTACCTGCAGTTAATGAAATCCATTCCAAATAAGTTGCTGGGTTTGTAACCTAGTCAGAGTAATTAGAAGGAGAAAAAAAAGGAAAAAAAAATGCAAGTAATGGTTTAATTGTGCTTTGTTTAACTTGTTATAACAAGTTAAATTACTAGTGCCCCTGTAAATTAGATCACCTTGTGGAGGCCCCACTGATCCGCCCCTTCCTGCTCTGCCACAGGAAATGTCACAACTGTGGTACCCTATAAAAGAAGTGTAGTGTGGGGTGGCTGGGCCCTTCCCCTGCCTAAAAAGAAGAACCACGGATGAAAGAACAAGGAGGTAAGAGCAGAAACAATCAGTCAACAACAAATGCAGTAACCCTGAAAGCTTATCCCAATGTTAGATAAAACTGTAAAACCTGTAAAGCACCACCTGTGATAATTTCAGAGAAGATATACGCTGTAAGAAACACTTTGCTCCAGAGAAAAATAAAGCAGTAACAGAAGATATACCTTGCAAAAGACAATTTGAATCAGAAGATTACAGGAGTATTCTGTTAGCACACACCTGTAGGCACACCTTGTAATAATGCAGAAGAAGGTATACCAGCAACAACAATTTGAATCAGAGAAAAAAATAAAGCAATGAAATGTTAGCAACAAACAGTAGCAATCCCTGTGAGTAAAAATAAAACACCACCACACAGTAAATCTGCTTAGCCAAACTAAGTCTCAATCCTTTTCCCTTGCTCTGGTAAGTTCTCTACTCTGCCTTTCAAGCAGTCTTAGAAGGAAAGAGCTCAGGTGAAGCTAGGTGCCTTGGCCAGCAAACCAAGTCTTCTACCTCCAAGATATCAACTAACCTGACTTTTAACCCTTCTTTCTGTTGGAAATTACTGACAGTTTGCCAGCTCCACCTCCCACATACACCTAATCCTTTGGAAGAGCTGTGGGAGGAAAGCAATTAGCTCCTTCAATGTGAGAAGGAGACTCAAACACCTCTGAGACAACAAACCTTTTCAACAAACAAGAATGAAATAAAACACAGTGTCAAACAGTAATTTTGTTAGCCCAATGATAAAAAGTCACAAAATGTAAGCTCCACCTGTAATACAGTAATTTCAGAAGATATACCCTGTAAGAAACACTTTGCTCCAGAGAAAAATAAAGCAGTAACAGAAGATATACCTTGCAAAAGACAATTTGAATCAGAAGATTACAGGAGTAATCTGTTAGCACACACCTGTAGGCACACCTTGTAATAATGCAGAAGAAGGTATACCAGCAACAACAATTTGAATCAGAGAAAAAATAAAGCAATGAAATGTTTTGCAACAAACAGTAGCAATCCCTGTGAGTAAAAAATAAAAACACCACCACACAGTAAATCTGCTTAGCCAAACTAAGTCTTAATCCTTTTCCCTTGCTCTGGTAAGTTTCTCTACTCTGAATTTCAAGCAGTCTTAGAAGGAAAGAGCTCAGGTGAAGCTAGGTGCCTTGGCCAGCAAACCAAGTCTTCTACCTTATAAGTGCACAACATCATCTCCCATTACAGCACTAATGTCATGAGTCATCAAGATGCTGCTTTTGGATCCTTACTCCTTCAGTCTCTGTTTGCCAAATAGGTAAAGCTACCAACAGTCCCTATTTTCCCAGGACAGTCCCTATTTTAGGCAGCATGTCCCAGTGTCCCCACAAGTTTTGCAAAATATCACTTTTGTCCCTTTTTTTGCATACTTGTCCCAGTTTTGTCCCATTTTTTTTTTTGGCTGACTGCTAATCCGTGAGTGACAGTTATTTCAACAGCACTGTGGCGCTTCTCAGGTTGGACAGCAGTTTACAACTTTAACCCCTGCACCTGTGTTGCACTACAAGCATGTCAGTGGGAGCACAGTAAAGCATGTTCCTTCCTGTTAGATTAGACTGGGTAGTAGTGCAAACAGGCACATGTGGACGTCTGCCTGCCAGCTGCTGAGAGGGACTCCAGACAAAGAACAGACTGGCAGCAGGGAACTAAGGTAACCAAACCTGATCAGCTGTAGGGAGGTGTGTGAAAACAATCTGGTGAGGTGGTGGGAGACACTGAAGTGAAGTTTGCTCAGCAAATAAGGTGAGTGTGAGTGGGTTGGATGGGACTGTCAGGAGGAACAATACATACAGCTCAAATGTCTGATCACAAATTAACACAGATTTGCTTCTAATGAACTTTCTGTACATCATGATTTGGAGCTTGCTACAGCATAATGATGTAAAGTTTTAATCTGAATAATTGCATTTGCTACTAGTGTTACTGTGGGGCGGCATGGCCAGAGTAAGCAGCAAAATGTCATTAATTATGCGCAGCATTGTCTGCGGCGGTGCCCGTGGGAGTGACGCGTGGGGGGGTCATGGTCAGAATGGACTGTCCCAGTTTTAGGCCTAGGACAGTTGGTAGCTTTACAAATAGGGGTACACCTTGCCCCCTCCTCCTGGGGGACTGCTAGGAGCATGCCAGTATATGGATTATGAACTGTGTCCACATCCTTAGAAATAGAGGTTACTCAGCTGTTACCATAGTTCTCGGAGTGGTATATAGTTCAGATCCACACCACCCACACAACCTCCCCTGGCAATGTGGCACCTAGATCCCTGCTTCCAGCATGCGAAAATCTGATTTCATGGAGCAAAGCCGGAGCATACACCATTGGGGTGGTGGCAGAAGCTTAGTCGGACGGCATTATGATGACTTAGCTATCTCTGGGAAGAACGCTAGTGGGTGGATGTGAACTATATACGGTTACAGTTGGGTAATCTATATATATATCCCAAACTATTTTTATGTCAGACTCATAATATACAGGTGTGACATCAGAAATCCCATAATACACAGTTCTGATGGCAAAACTGTGAATTACAGCTATTTTAGAATGCTTGTGTAAAACAATGTCAGAACATTCTTACTCTACAATGTTTTGAGGTAATCAATGCCTTCTTAATTCTCAGCCTTTTACAGGGAAAGGAATACCTTCAAAAGTGATAGTTTTAAACTTTATAAACAGTGTCTGACAATGTATTATGCAAAAATAAAACAACAACGTCACATTTTACATTTCAAGGATTACAATTCCTTCACAGGGTTCTGGTGCTGGCTAATCCATTTGAGATTTGCACTCACACTCATGGTTTATGAATGACATCAGAATCCCTCAATGGAATTACAATTTACAGCTTTGTACAATAATTCACAACTGCCTAGCATTTATTCAATATATATGGGCTACATTCTGTATAACTGTCTTCATTAAATCAGTGCCCCATACGCAGCCCCCAGTTTGCACCACTTTGTGTCAATCTTCATTTTACTCTACTGTGCTATACATAGCGGCAGGGATTAAACTGGGCAGGAATGCCAGGAACCCAGAGGAACTCAGTACCACCTCCTCTTACAAAATTATATGAGAGTTCCTGCACCTGTGACATCTTTCTCCACTGAATACTATAGCAGAGTTCCACATCTTTGAGATGACAGGTCCATCACTTACAAATTTAGCTGGGAAAGTTACCCTATCAAAACATTTCCAATTTAACTAATAGGCAATGGGGTTGCAAGCCTTTCCCTGCATAGTCACTCACTGCATTGCAATTGCAGAGGAAAAGGGGCGGAGCAGCCATGGCAATGTGGGCACCAGCATGCTAATGAATGGCTCACCATCCCCTGAATTCTGGGTGGCAAGTCATAGACTCTGAACCCCAGATGGGGATGCAGGCTTGCAAACCAGAACTAATGTTCCATCTGGGGAAATGGGTTAGGAGCCACTGATCAGCGTAACTAAGGGAAAAGACTGGGGACGGGGGGGAGGGATCCACTGGAATGGACATCAGAGATTTTTTTACTACAGAACCTGACTGAGAGACAAAAAGACCAGAGGGGGAATCTGCACTCATCTGGTTCTAGTTGCTGGTGCTGCTAGAGGTATAAGCTATTACCCCAAAATTCTAACAACAAAACTGGAACCAGTGCACCTAATGAGAAAACAAGAAAGTATAAAAGGCAAACACAGAGCAAAGTGCTGAGGCAGATCTGTTGACGACTTTTGTCTCCCAAGTTCTATCACTGGATAATAAATTTGTTGAAACGTTCTACTGCATGTTTGCCTTTTATATGTTCTTGTTTTCTCGTTGACTGCTTAAGGGGAACATTGGACTAGCAGGGAGGAACGATGGCTGGCACTCAGGACAGACAACTTGCGGGCTCCAAGGCAAAAGTTGTAAGGATGAATATAGTGGTAGTCCTGGCACCACAGAGGTATATATATGACACAGTGAAAAATGATTCAGAGTCTGCAGTACATATCCTATGAGGAAAGACTTAGGGAACTGAATATGTACTCCCTGGAGCAGAGAGAGAGAGAGAGAGAGGGACATGACTGAAACATTCAAGTACATAAAAGACATTAACCGGCCCGGTGGCACTGAGGGTTGAGGTTCTGGATGCCACACCTCGTGCCATGCCCGTGACCCAGGTTCGAGACGAGCCTAGCCCAGAGGTCGACAGGGGAGAGAGAGGCTCGAGCATCCAGAGGACTGCTGTCCTCTCTTGGGGGTTCCAGGGCTGCCCAGCACCACAGTAGCCTTAGGTAGAGACTGGAGGTACTGCTCCACCCAGAGCATGCAAAAGAGGGACGCAGAGCCACAACGGATGTCCCCTGGCATCACTGCACGCTTGTGGCTCCACCTGGGGGGTGGGGGCGAGGGCAAAACCTAAGCAGAAAATCCCCACCCCTGGGGATAGGAGACGGCACCACCTACCTCTCACCACACTCCACGTGCTGGACTCCCTCCTCTCCTGGGCCCAGCCCAGTCTGTCCTGAACTGTAGATAGAGCACCCTGGGAGGATAGGGTGGCCCCACCTTGGGGGGCTCAGCCAGGGGGATAGCTGGGCTGGTGCCAGGAGTAAGGAGGCGTTTCAAAGACTGAGATAGAGCTGGAGGAGCAGATAGATGCCCGAGAGAGTTCCCGGGGTGTCGGAGCTAGAAAAAGAAGTTGGAGCCAGCCCGGTGGCGCTGAGGGTTGAGGCATTGGATGCCACACCTCACTCCATGCCGGCAACCCGGGTTCAGGAGCGGACTTGGGTCGCTGGTGGGTCGGCCGGGGGGAGACAGGCTTGAGTGTACAACAACAGCTTGCCTTCTCTGGGGAGGGTTGCAGCTAATGCCCGAGCACTTGTCTGACTCTGAATGGAGGCTCAGAGTACTACAAGCCCCAACTGTAGGGGAACGGACGGCCGCTTTACAGTGCGGGACGTCGACGCTTGTCACCTTGATGTCAGGTGGGTTGTGCACTGTAGGGGAGGGAAGGAAAGGAGAAAACGCCTGCCAGCGCCGGGAAGACGGTCTGCCTGGAGCTTGCCTCCAATGTGCCCTCGCTCACACTGCCACCTCCGGGCCGACGAGATAAGTAGCTCAGGGTGCTTCCGCCCCACCTTGTCCCCGCTTGGGGGGGTAAGCCGAAGCTCCATGGGGCCTGGTGGTGGATGTGGGTAGAGCGAGAGGCAGGAGGATGACTCCTTGGCAGCCCCGAAGGGTCGGGGCTGGCAGGACGAGGAGGGAGTACAAAAACTGCGATTTCGAAAAAAAAAAAAGAGAAGTTGGGGTGGGGGGAGACATTAACAAGGTACAGGCACAGGAACCTTTTCACTTCAAGAAGAGCTCCAGGACCAGAGGACATGACCTCAGGTTGAAAGGAGGGAGGTTCTCTACCAACACCAAGAAGTTTTTCTTCTTACAAAGAGTGGTGGATGCTTGGAACAGCCTGCACCAAGAGGTTGTGGGGGTCAACACTGTGGGGGGATTCAAGAATGCATGGGATAGACACAAGGGTGCCCTGACTACAAAGGGCAACTAGAGTGTCAAAATAGGTCTAAAACAAATGGGCAGACTAAATGGACTTAGCGGTCTCCTTCTGCCATCAACTTCTATGTTTCTATAGGGCCATCCAACTTGCATCCAAGGGTGTCACATAGCAGATGATAGTTGCAGGGATAATTTCATTATGGATCACTACCAAGTGACAATCTTCTTTCATCTGCATTGTGACTTAGACACCAGGAAGATACCTCACACCAGTGCCTAAGTCTAACTTTTTGTAGGTGTGTATCAGGATGGGAGCACAAATAGCCTATTGCACCCTGATTTTACGTCACCACCAACTGGGACTATGTACAAGGCCTAGAAATTTAGACTGGGCCACTACTTGTCTACATAAGCACAAACGTTTGGATTATAAGAGCAGTGCCTAAGAATTCCATTCACATGCAGTGACAGAGTCAAAGCCTCCAGCATTCTGGTCCCAAAACGAGACCCAGACAGAATAATAATAATAAACAGAATTTAAATAGAGCCTTTCAAAAAGTCAAGGCACTGGACAATACTGAAAGTGATCAGAAAGAATGGTCAAGGGACATGAAAAGCTAGTTGGGGGCTGGCTCCATTGGCCAAGAAATAGGGTCTCAGTCTGGCATGCTGGCAGCCTGGGTTCACCCTCTGAGCCTAAGACGTTGGGGGCAAAGGCTAGACAGGAGTACTCCAAGAGCCCCTCAAACACTGTCCTCCTGTGGGGAGGGGCAGCTTGATGCATCCCTCTGGTGACAACTCCTGCTGGTAACATTGTAGAGATGCCTTTGATTGAGTGGGTGACCATGTGCCGTCACGCATCCCTCCTCCAGGCCAGCCACAGAGTGTGCAAGAAAGTGGGTGAGCAGAAAGAAAAGTGACAGAAATGCCGCACTGGCACACCAGATGATGACCTTCACTGGTCCCCACACACCAGTGGACACCCCCCACCTCTAGACGCACCACAGGAGGGCCCTCCCAGCCAGCATCTTTGCAAGTCCATTCCTCCTCCAAGCCATAACTGAGGTTCCCATCAGGCAGAGGTCAGCAACTGGATGGTGGATGTCTGGAGTAGGAAGAGCTCTTTCTGGGTTGGAAGAGGCCCTCTGGAGGGACATACCAGATCCTGAGATGTGAAGCTGGCTGGAGCACTGCAGAGGATCCTCTGTGGCACTGAGGGCCAAATATGGCAGGCAGAGGGAGGCGCTGTGAGGCTTGAAGGAGTGAGGTGCTGGTGGGCATGTAAGATGGATACGTAAAGAGGACAGGCAAAAAGCTAGCTGGTAGCATCTATAAAATAAAATAAAACAAAATGCAGGTTTTTTACATCAGCATTGATTCTCATCTTTTTGAATTCACGTATGTCATGGATTCTGAATAACTGTCTTTCTGTACCTCTGGCTGTAATTTTATGAGTTGCTTTGTGTTTAATTTTTGTTTTTAAACAGTTTGTTTTATGTAAATCGCCCTGAGCCTTATGGCTGGTGCACTAGACATTTAAAATTTGCTTTGCCTTTGTTTAGGCACAGTTAAACATAGATCATTTGGAGGTGGATGTCATTTCTGAAAAAAGAACATTATAAAAGGCTGCCGCAGGCTTAGAACTGGACACCTGGTTTCACAAGGGGATCTAGGAGATGGTGCAGAGGACTCAGAGCATCCCAGCCTGGAGAGGAAGGATGCCACTGCCTACCACTGTTGCCACACCTCGAGGTGGGCTGAAGGGCTGCAGCTCCCTTAGGAGGGGAGGAGGGGAGATGCATCATATCATGATGTTACTTCTGGTGAGGCCTACCACAGGGCATTGTGTGATGATGGGGAGGTGGGTAGGCCATCAAGGACCACAGCATGCCCCAGTGACAAGCACCCAAGAGATGGAATCGAGGGGGAGAATTTACACCATGTGCTGTCTGCACAATGGTCTTGCACACCCAGGTTCCATGCCACAAACCCCGTACTCAAACAGATGATGAACCTCGGGGGAGCATGGAGGGCTGGGGAGAGGTAAGTTGTTCAAACTGTTTTTTTACTGGTGTTAGACTGATACAAAGGGGACAAAAACAAAATGTATACCAAAAAAACATTATAAGCAGCTGCAAATTAGCATACATTTCCTGTTCCCCTTAGGTCTACAGGCCTCAACAGTATCTGCTTTAACTGCTCTACAAGTGTGGATATAATAACATACTTCTGAATTTTAAACAAAACTAGCAGATTCAACAAACTGTAGATAGGATAGTGAAAAAAAAATGACCTTTCTTGAGGGAAAATGATGCTGCTTTCACAGTGAGTTATTACTTGACTACGAGGCAGCTGGTGCCAACAGTAAGGTAAATGCAACCGTCTCTCACTCAGGATACTATTTTTATTTCAGAACAACAGAGAAGATGAAGGAGAGGTAGCAGCGGTATCCTTCCACAGCCTTCAGCACTCTGCTGCACAGACTGCAATACGTCTTCGGTGCACAGGGCAGTTTGACACTTACTTATACATTCCTCTGTGATTCACTTTTTTTTCCAGATAGAGGAGATGATAAGTAAAGAAAAAACTGCATACTGCAAGATGAAACGAAAATATCTATAATTGAAATGACTTGCCGGAGAACAACTGTCTTGCTGTTACATTTTATTAACTTAGCTGGGGCAATGTCATCAAGAACATACATACAGATACTGTATACACACACACACACACACACATACACGTAATATTCAACCATAATATATACGAACACACAAAGAGGCCAGCAGAAGAAGGCCATTTGGTTTATCTAGTCTGCTCATATAGCAAGGTCCACAGCTTGAGCTACTATCCCTGCCCCCCTCCCCACTCCTCCCTTCCTTCCTTCCCATGATCCTTACCTTCCCCCTATGCCTGTCCCAGCTGTTCTTGAAGCTGCCCACTGTCTTCGATGAGACTACCTCTTCTGGCAGTGCATTCCAAGTGTCTACTACCCTCTCTGTGAAGAAGTGCTTCCTGACCTCTCTCCTAACCCCTCCCCCCAGTTTAAGACTGTGCCCCCTCATGTTATGGTTACCACTCAGTTTAAAGAGACCCTCCTTATCCACCTTATTTATCCCTTTCAAGTACCTGAAGTTCCCAATCATGTCCCCTATCTCTCCCTTCCTCCAGGGAGTACATGTTCAGTGCCCTCAACCTCTCCTCGTCTTACCCTGTTGACCTGCTATCATCTTTGTAGCCCTCCTCTGAACCTTCTCCAGCAGGTTAATGTCCTTTTTGAGGTATGGGCACCACTCCATACTCTAGATGTGATCTCACCAGTGACCTGTACAAGGGTAGTATAACCTCCTATCTCCTACTACTGATCCCCCTAGCTATGCATCTCAGCATCGTTTGCCCTTGCTGCTGCTTTCTTGCACTGTGTGGAGTGCTTCAGGTCATAATGTCTTCATTAATGTAGTTTTGCAATTTATATATATTTATTTTATAGAAGATAAATATATATTTGATATACTAGATGTTAAATATTAAAAAGCAAATCCTCAGCTAGTATTGATCACAGACTAAGAAATGAGTCTTAGGGAACCAGTCTTCAAAGTTTGCTAAATAAGAGGTGTGTGTGGGTGGGGGTGGGGGGATTGGACTTGCGTACTACATGATTTATGTACCCCAGTGTTGTATGACCTTGGGTAACCTCATGAGTGGTGCAAGACATGAGTGAGGTGTCCAAGGGCAAACAGCACAAGTGTTTACAAATCATGTATTACACAAGGTCTGCCTTGCATATTTCATTAGACATTAGATTCCTAAAACTGTCCCAACTAATTACTGAACACACCCAGCTAAACCTTAAATCCCACAATCACACCCTATTAGATTGGGTCCTCACCTCCCATTCCCATTGCACAACTGAGGCCAGTATCCTGCCAGACACCCTAAGTGAGCACCACATGACATAATGCGTCCACAAGATCCACCACCCTAAAGCACCCACCAAACTCTGCTCATTCAGATCCCTAAATCTAGCTGCACTCTTAGATGACTTGGCACATACAGACTGGCACTTATTCTGGCCACCCACTTGGTTGATGCTGCTCTCGACTACTTCAGTTCTAAATACCTGGGCATTTGGAACCAACATACTCCCCTCAGGTGCACGAGGGTAAGGGGTTCCCACCTCCTCTGGGTCACACCTGAACTGATAGCCTGTATGCATGCACATGACCAGGCATGGAAAGTTCTCAAGGCCACCAGCTCACCCGCTGACCTCCACATGTACCGCTCTTTGAGGAATGCATGCACAAGGACCAAAAGACTCGCCAAGGCAGAATACTTCTCTGCCTCCTTTCATTCTAATATCAACAACCCTTCCAAATTTTGGAAGGTAGTTCAAGCCCTTTTCTCACCACCTTCTCAGACCCCATGCCACTGCTTAGTGTAGGGAGCATCCCCCTTTCTGACCCGTTCTCTGTGGTTAACAAATTCAATTCCTTCTTCACCTCCTACACTTCCTCCCTCCTCTCCCCCCCGTTCTCTCCCTGGTGCCCCAGCATCGGACACCTCCTTCACCTTCTCACCTGTCTCCCCATCTAACACTCTCAAGGACCTCCTAGTCCTAAACCCTTGCAAGGGTAAAAGCTCAGATGGGCTTGATGCCAAACTTCTTCATCTCTCGGCCCCTGCTATCATGTCCCCTCTTGCCTTGCTTCTAAACCTCTCATTCTCTCATGGTTCTGTCCCTGCAGCCTGTAAACATGTCACGGACATCCCTCTACCCAAAGGTTGCAACCACTCTAACCCAGGTAACTACCACCCAATCTCCTTGCTCCCCATCCTCACTCAACTTCAAGAACACATTGTGCTTTCCCAGCTTTCTCCCTTCCTCAACTCTTCCTCCTTCTTCACCCCTTTCCAGTCTGGATTCCGGTAATCACACTCTACCACTACCTTCCTACTTTGGCTTACTGACTCTATACTTTCATGTATGGACCAGGGCCGTATCACTTTGGTGATATTTGTCGACCTGGCCAAGGCTTTTGATACAGTATCCCACCCCCTCCTCCTCGTCAAACTAGCTGATGCAGGACTCTCAGCCTCCTCCACAGACTGGTTCCGCTCCTACCTAGAGGGAAGGTTTCAGTAGGTCAAGATAGGTGACTCTCTCCCCCCCATCAGCACTGGAGTCCCACAGGGCTCTGTACTCGGCCTGCTCCTATTCTCTGTCTTCATAAATGACCTCCCTCCTGTATGCTCCTCATCCTCCATCCACATGTACGTGGGCGACACTGTTCTGTACACCTCCGGCCTTTTCCCCTCTGATGTGGTGTCCAGACTCCAGCAGGACTTTGACAAACTTCGCTCTGGTTCTGCTCCAGTCAGTTGTTCTTAAATGCCAAGAAGACTGTCTTCATGACCTTCAGCACAAGGCAGAGACTCTCCAGGCTCAACACCTCCCCCCCTCCACACCCTGGATCGGATGACTTTGGAAGATTTTGCCTCCTTTAGGTACCTTGGACTCTGACTTGACCAGCACCTGGACTTTTCTGTACATGTGAATGCCATCCACAAGAAACTGCACCCCAAGATTGGTGCACTATACAGAAACAGTGAGTGCATTCCCCTGCCAGCTCACCGCACAATTGTTCAGAAAATGATCCTTCCCACCTTTGACTATGGAGATATAGTCTACAGTGCTGCTCCCAAGTCCTCCCTAGCCAGACTGAATAACCTCTTTCATTCATTCTGCTGCTTTGCCCTATCCTGACCCCCAACTCATCACTGAGACCTCTACAAATCTCTCTCCTTCCCACCTCTTGATGATAGGCGCCTAGTGCACTGTACCAGCTTTGTAGTCAAATATTGCTTTGATTCACTACCCTATCTCTCCTCTATCCTTTCCACCTCCCCAATAGAAACAAAGAATATGATGGCAGATATGGACCGCCATGCCCATCCAGGTTGCCACTTTTTCCTTGCCTACAAAAAAATGCCATGGATCCTACTTGATCTATTGTATCACCTACTCTCCTGAACCACCAGGGTTCCCACATGTCTAGCCCATGCAGTCTTGAATTCCCCCAACAACTTTGCCCCCACAACCTCTGCTGGGAGGGTGTTCCATGCCTCCACCACCCTCTCCGTGAAGAAGTACTTTCTCACGTTGCTCCTTATTCTACCCCTTTTAGCCTCATGTTATGTCCCCTTGTTCTAGAGCACCTTTTCATCTGGAATATGCTGCCCTCCTGTACCTTATTTATTCCCTTCAGGTACTTGAAGGTCTCAATCATGTCTCCCTTCTCTCTCCTCTCTTCCATGGTATACATATTGAGTTCTTCCAATCTCTGTCGTATGACCTCTGGTGAGGCTCTGCACCATTTTTGTTGCCCTTCTTTGAACAGCCTCTACCTTATCTATGCCCTTTCAGAGATGCGGCCTCCAGAACAGGACACAATACTCCAAATGGGGCCTCACCAATTACCTGTACAGTGGCATTACCACCTTCTTTCTTCTGCTGGAGATACCTCTCCCTATACATCCTAGCATCCCACTGGCTCTCCCCACCACCTTGGCACATTGTTTAGCCACCTTTAAGCTGTCTGATATGATCACCCCTACATCCCTTTCCTGTTGTATGGTTTCTAGCAACTCTCCCCCATCATGTAATCCTCCCCTGTGTTCCTGCGTCCCAAGCGCATGATTTTGCACTTTTTCACATTGAATCTTAGTTGCCACACTCTAGACCATTCTTCCAGCATGGCTATGTCTCTTCTTGTTTTTTCCACCCCTCCTGGACTATCTACCTTACTGCAGATCTTGGTGTCATCCGCAAAGAGGCATACCTTCCCCTCCAGTCCCTCTGCAACGTCACTGATGAAGACACTGAATAATACTGGCTCCAAAACCAATCCCTGTGGCACCTTGCTGGTCACCCTCCCTACCTCGGATTTAACTCCGTTGACTGCTACCCTTTGCGTTCTGTCCCTTAATCAGTTCTCTACCCAGTTTACCACCTTGTGACCCACTCCCAGACTACTCAACTTGCTCACCAGCCTCCTATGTGGAATGGTGTCAAACACTTTGCTGAAGTCAAGGTAGACCACATCCACTGCTCCCCCATGATCCACCTCCCTGGTCACCCAGTCAAAGAAATCTATCAGATTTGTTTGACATGATTTCCCTGTTGTGAATCCATGCTGCCTCAGATCCTGTGCTCTGCTGACTTCAAGGTGCTCCACTAACCTTTCTTTTAGTAGTGAATCCATCATTGTCCCCACCACTGAGGTCAGACTGACAGTTCTATAATTACCAGCCTATTCTCTGCTCCCACTTTTGTGGAGAGAGAGAGAGAGATCACATTGGCCCTCTTCCAGTCCTTGAACCTCCCCTGTATCCAGTGAACTGTTGAACAGGGATGTCAGTGGCGCAGCCAGTATCTCTCTTTATTCCTTTAATACCCATCTGGACTCATTGCCTTGTCCACCTTTATTTTATCGAGTTCTTTTAGGACTGTCTCCTCTGTAAATGGACTGCTGTCCACCTCCCTAACAGTTCTGAATCTTAGCTGTGGTCCTTCCCCTTCCCCTTCCTTTGTGAAAACTGAACAGAAGTATTTGTTCAGGACTGATGCTTTATTCTGGTCGCCTTCCACTCCCACTTCTTCTTCCCTTTAGCCTAACAATTCCCTCCCGGTCTTCCCGTAGTTCGCTAGGTACCAATAAAAAGTCATCCCCTTTTTAACCTCTTTACTATTATCTCCTCTGTCTCTGCCTTGTCGCTCTTGACCACTTTCTCTGCCTCCATTTGCTTTTCTAGATACATTGCCTTGTCCTTTTCTTTCTGTGACTCCTTATATTTCCTGAATGCCACTGTTTTGCCTTTACCTTCCGGCCACATCCCTTGAGAACCATAGTGGTTTGTTGCCTCCCTTATGGCTCCTTTAGATGGGCCTATATTTCCTCCCCCCCCCCACCCACTAGGGCTTTCCTGAGACACACCCCATCTTTGTGAAATCTGCCTCTTGAAGTCCAGAACCCTCACCTTTGTGTGGCATGACCCTGTTTCAGTACTCATATTAAACCACACTATGTTATGGTCACTGGACCCCAAGTGGCCACCCACCTTGACCTCCTTAATTCTGTCACCACTGGTTAGAACCAGGCCCAAAATCACTCTCTCCCGGGTTGGCTCAAGCACCAGTTGCTTTGAGGCCTGTCTCTTGTAGGGAGTCCAGGATATCTCTGCCCCTGACTGTTGCAGCCATTGGGATGCTCCACTCAATTTCTGGCAAACTGAAGTTGCCTACCAGCAACACCGCCCCTTTTGCTGCCATCTTATGGATGGCTTCCAGAAACTCTCCATCCATTTCCTGGTCTGTAGATTATGACTGTTCGAATGGCCGTGCCATTGCCTGTTTCCAGAGTGACCCACAGTCTCTCTGCCCCTACTATAATCCTTGCACCTCTGTTGCATTTATACACTCCCTGACGTGGAGAGCCACCCCTCCTCCCTGTTTACCCTTCCAGTCTCTTCTGAATAAAGTGTACCCCAGTATAGCTACATCCCAGTCATGGTTCGCATTGTACCATGTCTTAGTAATAGCTACAATATCCAGATCAATCTCAGTTATAAAGATTGCCAGCTCAGGAATTTTTTTCCCAGGCTGTGGGCATTTGCGCACATGGCCCTCCATGTTCTGCTAGCTCTCCTCCTGTCCTCCCCCCATTCCTCTTGTTTCCTCCCTCTTCCCCTTTTACACCTAATGCAGTGCTTACTGGCACTTTTGTGACATTTTGTCCTCCTTGTTGGCTACACTATCCTGTGGGAGTGGGTAGTTTGATTTAATCTGCTTCCTTTCTCCACCTCACCCCCACCCCCCGGCTAGTTTAAATGTTTTCCAATGAAGCATTTAAACCATTCACTAAGGACATCGGTCCCCTTCCTGGAAAGATGCAGGCCATCTCTACTGTACAGGTTTGCATCTCCCCAGGTGAGTCCCCATTCCCCAATGAAGTCAAAACCTCTCCGCACGAGCTCTTCAGTCAAGTGTTGAAGTCCCTGATGTGGAAATCAGTAGCCTCCCCCTTCCTGTGGACAGGCAACACCTCCAAGAAGGATAGAGAGTTAGCAACCTGCCCCAGGCACCTCCCCAGTTTCAGTCTAAAAGGGGGGATTGCCATGATCTAGGAAACCTCAGCCGGTACAGTTCCACACAGAGGCAGCATACCTCTCATATATACAACAAAGATAAGCAGTGGTACACACACAAAGAACACTGAAGCAGATGGTTGCAGTTCCCTGAACTCATTCTGCACTCTTGCTATCTCTGCCTTGTTCCCAGCTAGGTAATTTGTCCCCAGGTGGACAATGACATCAAGCTTCCCCCTCTGTGCTACCACCCTAGTGATCCCCTGGATCCACTTTCCATCCCTCCAAGCTGTGCCCCCCAGTAGGCACTTTACCTCCCTCTCCTCCTCCTCCTCCTCCTCCTCCTCCTCTCCTGCTGCTCCTAGCTCTACACCCCAGATGAGGGTGTCCCCCACAAGAAGTATCTTCTTCTTTCTTTGGGGTCCCCCATGACCCACTCTTGGGGCTCCATTCTGGAGACCCCGCACATCCTCCATGGGCACAACCTCAGGTGACTCTGTGGGGCCTCCCCGGTCTTCCAACACAGCTTAAGAATTCCTTAGTTGCACTGGCTGGGTGATGTGCCTCTGACCCACCTCCCTTACCCTGCCCGAGCCCACTGTAGACTAACCACTCCCCTTGCTGGGCAACCTTTGAGGTAGTGGGTGCGGATATGGTGGTCTCTGTGTGGGAGCAGAGGCCTCCTGAATCCTAGCCAACTCAGCCCAGAGACTGGCTACCTCCTCCCTCAGCCCAGAGAGGTGCCTGCAGACGGGGCAGCAGTGCAGCATCTAGAAGGATTTCCTGAATACTGCCACCCCACAGCCACTGCACTGCACCACTCCCAGCATCCCCTCCCCTTCTTATCAACCTTTTGCTAAACTTCTAGCAGTTACTGTGACCAATGACCCTTGTACCACCTAATTTAATCTTACCTCCTAGCCGCTGTACCTAATGTAACCCCCCTGCAAATGGGGGTTCCCAAAAGACTTCCAGGAGCTTGCTTGAATGCTCCAAGCCTGAATGGTGTTTGGCATTTAAGCCATTTATCAGTGAGTGTTTTTAGAACCTCTGGTACTGTCTCTTTAAGAGCTGTCTGCTTGCAGACATAATTAGTTTGTATGGGGACTGTGTGTTTCTTTGATTGAGTACCACTCAAGCTGCTGCCAATTCACTTCATTTTTGCAGTCACTAGAGTGCAAAGGAACTATCTGAAAGATGTAACTGTTTGCCAGAAATCATTTACAGTAATAATGAAATTACAGTTTGTCTAACCTGATTTCTTTTGCAGTCAGAACAGTGTCTGCCTAGTTCCCCATTCTGGTTTTGAACTGCTGAACTGGACCAATCAGTGTGGAGTAAGCTAGCTCTAAAATGGTGCCTTGGACGAATCAGAACTTGGACTCATAATCTGAGCCAGCCACAAGAGGATTGTATGGGCAGTGACTCTGGGAGATGTAGTTTAGACTTCAGTGCCTTTTGGACCAACAGCAGCAGTCTTTGTGAGTGACAGCCAATCCAGTCAAGAACTGGGAGGAACTCAAAGGAAGTGCCGGTTTTGTCGGTTGGAGTTTCAGTTGAGCTTTGGCAGTGAAGAAGGAAGGAGCCCTGTGCTTTTCCAGTGTGCAGTTTTAGTCAAAAACGTGTGTAAGGCCCAGAGTTCAGTCTGCAGCTTGTGTAACAGCTTGTTAGGACTGAATCCGTCCTGTGAAAAGAATCAAAGGATCTCTGAAGAGTAGAAACCAGGCTCACCCTGTAGAAGACTGGAAGAATTGCTGAAATTGCACTCGGTCTGTCAGGAACTGAATCTGCTGTGTGTTCTCCGGGTATTGTGCAGTAATTGCGATCGGAATACAGATGCAGCCTGCCTGGTATAGTGCGTTTTATATATGGATGTGTGAAGAGGTTTGTGTACCTCAAGTGAGCCCTGCTGACATTGAAGGACCCTATCTTATTTGGAGGTCGTGAGTACTAATTCAGGGTCGCTCCTGTTGAATTGCCACATTAAATCCAAATGGAATTACTGTACTGCTGACTGTTTAATTCTCCTTTTCTCTGTGTGAAAGGGCCCCTACCAGCTGCCACGGTTTGGACTAGCCACTAGGGCTTGGGTACCCAGGGACAGTAACTGATAGGGATAGGCCTGTGCACAGAGCCATAGGTAGATTATTAGAGTGATAAGCTAATTAACCTGATTTCCCTGTCCTTGTTATATCCCCTAAATAAATCAGAGCTGCTTGTTTCAGCAAAGTTATACTGCCTGAGGTATTTGTCTATGTTAAAGTACTGTACTGTGATTGTTGCACTGTATCTCATTTCACAGGAGGTCCCAGTGCCGGAACCAGACCTGGGGGTAAGTGTATACTGTGAAGGTAATTCTGATATATTGTGTGGGCCACTAGTGGGAAGAAAGGGGGGTTGCAGTGTCCCAGAGGGCTGTGACCAAGTTAGTTTAACTATTGCAAACCCTGACCTCTGGGAGGAGGCACCCGCCATTGGATCCAGGTCCCTCAACCTGTTAGTGGCAAATCAGGCAGGGGTAGTAGCCCCTGGGATAGCGCCATCTAGGGGTTACATCTTGGAGGCTCACCGCTGGGATTGTGTGTCCTCTAGTGGCCATATTTACGAACCACTGTTAAGAAAAAAATGGGTACCCCGACAGAAGTGGCTGTGCACCGGCTGGTGGAGTGGTGTACTGGGGAGGAGATCGACCCCCAAAATGCTATGCTTATCCTGGACATCCCCTGGGTATCAATAGGACACTGTGCAGGAGTACTTTCCAAGGTGGAAGGTTTACAAAACCCTGTGGTGGTGGGTGGCATGCTAATCTGCTCACCCACACTTTCCTGGCCCTAGTAGAGTTTAAGGATCCCATAGATAGCTCCAAAGTGCCACAGACCATTACCCCAGAGGGAGCCCTCACTGCTTGGAGTGATAACTAAGGACAGTAAAGACCCGGGGAATCAGCCCCACCACTATCTGAAACCTTTGAGGAGAAATTTGCTGAATGGTTGCTGGGAGAGGGAAAACTGTGGAGGACTTGAAGAAACTATTCTTGCCACCTGAGGTGTTCCTCCCCAACACCCTCTCCTGCTCCAGTGCCCGTAATGGTGGCTGAACCAATGCAGACTCCTATTTCTGCACCTGCCATTAGTCACGACTCTTACCGAAGGTTGAGGATCTTCTCTGGCACCCTCCCACCCCCAAGGGGAGGATGACTGGGAGACCTGGATGAACTATGTTGCCCCAAGTGCTAGAATGGCAATGCTCGGAAGGGGAAAAGCGAAGAGGGTTAGTGAGAGCCTCCGAGGTCCTGCCCTGGCTACCATCCGTGCTAAACGGGCCAGTAACCCTAGGCGACTGCACAGGCCTATCTTGAGGCCTTGGAGTGTGTATGGAGCCCAGATTCTGATGAGGACCTATGGTGGAGAGTAAGAAATGCACAACAGTACCAAGGGAGTTGTTGTCTGTGTATGTCTCGGCTGGAAAAATTGTTGCAAGAATGCCTCAGAAAGGGTAGTTTGCCAGCGATTGAACTGGACCGAACCAGACTGGACAGAATCCTTAAGTCTGCCCCCTTCTCAGAACTGCTGTTGCTTCAGTTACGCCTGGCAAATCGACTGGAATCCCCACCTCCTATGATGAGTTAATGAGAGAAATTGAGGAGTTGAGAAAGCGACCTCGGGAGGTACCTGCACCAACAGATGTGGCTACGACCGAGTGACTGAGGGTGACCCATCAAGTGAAGTTCAGGGGCAGAGGTTGACAGTCAATGAGTGCTCTGACAAGGAAAAGATATGCCACAATGGGGCGAACTGTTGAGAGAGATCCGAGAATTCAAAACAGTCCCTTTATGAAGGCCACGCCTGCAATACGGGCCCTGACCTATATCCGACTGCATCTGCTATGGGGTGGGGGTACCCACCCATGTATCTCCTGCTGATAACAGCTCAAACTCAATTCCTTGACCATGGAGTGGAGAAACTGACGAGATGTCTCCAAATGCTTATCACGCCTGCAGACAGAGATGGCACCAGGTTTCCAGTTAGTAATACCCCGCCCTGGCTCCCAGTGTGGCGCCTCGGCCAGCTCAAACTCCAGAAAGTATGTTTTGCTATAATTGTGGGAAAGATGGGCACATGAAAGGGATGCCAGTCCCAAAAGACACTGACAAAGTTGCATATAGGCTACAAGGAGAGCTTCGGAGAAGAAATCAGTGGTTAAGAGGTACGACATGATCCCAGTGAGGGCACCAAAAATGCTAATTCACGTCCTTTGTGGCAAGGTCAGTTGCCCAGGCCCCACTACCGCCTCTCAGACTGGTCCAGAATAGTGGGTCCCTCCATGGAGACCACTGTAAGGTGAATGGAGTGTCTACAAGAGCTGTATTAGACAGTGGCTCCCAAGTGACAATTATGTTCCAGGATTGGTATCAAAGCATTTGTCAGACGTACCCATACAACCATTAGAAGGACTGCATGTATGGGGGTTAGTGAAAGGCCTACCCTATTCCGGGTATATCCGAATTTGGCTGTCTTTCCCCACCTCCGTGGCTGGGTGGCCGAACAAGTAGAGACCCAGCCTTAGTGTGTCCCCCACTGGACTGTATGATGGTGTCCCTTTGTTGATTAGAACAAATGCTCATATGTTCGGAAGGCTGGCACAGTTGTGTTATGAAAAACAGGGTCAAAGACTAGTAGAGCTTTAAGAGTTCGGCTTTAATTAAGAAGGCCTATGAGGCACAGAGAGATGCTGAAAAACAGAACCAGAGGAACCGGTCGGAATTGTATGGAAGAAGGATCCTGAGTCTCTGATCCTGGCCAAATACCCAGTGTACCTTACAGGGAGGTCCATATCAGAAAGGATGTTAAGAATAAAATATTAATGTTGGATGCACCAGGCGATGAAAATTGCCAGAGGGACTGCTGGTCAAGCCCAGTATTTTGCCGCTAGAGCCCATGCTTATGCCAGAAGGGTAATGGTCCAAGTTCATAATGTGTCTGAAAGAGACATTCAAGTAAACAGAGGTTGCATCCTGGCTAATGTGCATTGTGCAGACACTGCAGTGCTACCCAGCAGCAAGAGTTCAAGGAAGAATGACAGATAGCTACTGACTTGTTTGATTTGGCGACTCCGCTGCCAGCTGAATGGAAAGTGAGGATCAGTGAGAAGCTTGCCCAGAGAGACCAGGTGTTTACTTTAAAGGAATGGGATGTAGGATGCGTGCAAGGAGCTGAGCACAATATCCGCTGCATGATGAAAGACCATTTCGTGAGAGGTCTCGACGCCTGGCACCTGCTGACATAGATGATGTAGAGCAGCATCTGCAAGAGATGTTAGCTGCTGGTGTAATACAAGAATCCAGAAGCCCTTATGCTTCCCCATTGTGGTAGTGAGGAAAAGAATGGAACAGTAAGGATATGCGTGGATTATCGCACCTTAAACGAGCGGACTATCCTAGTCAGTACACAATACCCGCATTCAGGATGCTTTGGACTGCCTAAGCGAGAGCAAGTGGTTCTCTGTGCTGGATCTCCGATGGGTACTACCAGATTCCGATGGCCCCAGAGGACCGTGTGAGAAGACGGCTTTTATCTGTCCGCTTGGCTTCTATGAATTCATGAGGATGCCTCAAGGGATTTCAGGTGCCCCAGCCACTTTTCAACGATTGATGGAGCGTGCAGTGGGGACATGAACTTACTAGAGTGCCTGGTATACCTAGATGATGTTATTGTGTTTGGCAGCTCACTGGAGGAACATGAGAGCAGATTATTTAAGGTATTGGACCGACTGGGACTTTGGCCTTAAACTGTCCATTGATAAGTGTCAATTCTTTCAAACATCAGTAAAGTATATGGGACACATAGTATCCACCGAGGGAATAGAGACCGACCCAAGTAAAGTTGAGGCCTTGACCACCTGGCCACAGCCCAAAAATCTAAAAGAACTGCAAAGATTCCTGGGATTCTGTGGTTATTATCGGCGCTTCATCAAGGACTATTCAAGAGTGATCCGCCCTTTACTTAACCTTACTCAAGGGTATCCCCCAACCCACAAAAAATACCAAAAGTCAGCGTCCCTCAAGACTGAAAGAATGTATTTTCATCCAAGTGAAGTATTTGGGGCCCGCTGGACTCCTGATTGTGAGACTGCTTTTCATGAGATCATATATCAACTTACCCATGCTCCAGTGCTGGCCTATGCCGATCCAAGAAAACCTTACATCCTGCACACTGATGCTAGCTTGCAAGGGTTGGGGGCTGTGTTGTACCAAGAGCACGAGAATGGCCTGAGACCAGTGGCCTTTGCCAGTAGAAGCCTGACCCCATCCGAAAAGAACTATCCTGTACATAAGTTAGAGTTCCTAGCTTTGAAGTGGGCTATTGTTGACCAATTCCATGAGTACTTGTATGGGGCTAAAATACTAGTAAAAACTGACAATAATCCTTTGACCTATGTGCAGACCTCAGCTAAGTTGGATGCCACTGGCCATAGGTGGCTTTCTGCATTATCTACATATGACTATGCTCTCGAATACCGAGCAGGTCTGAACCATAGATGCTGATGCTCTCTCCGGAGGCCTGTTCCCCAGAATGATTGGGTCCGATTGGCAGAACCTGACATTCGGGCACTCTGCGGAAGTTTGACAGGGAGGAACAAATGTCCACGGACGCAGTGGACTGCATGGTGGATTGCTTGGGAGCCTCTGAGAATTGCATACCTGCTGCTTATTGCCACTTTTCTGCAATAGACATTGGTGCACTGCCTCAGCTGGACAATGACAGTATTCTGCGGGCTCAATCCCGCGATCCCATGATCAAAGCAGCTTTAGAAGCCCTCTATGCAGGAAAAGATGTGTCCAAATTACGCTCCACTGATTTGAGAACTGCACTGTTATACAAAGAAGGTCCTAAGTTGAAACTGATCAATAAACTGTTATACAGAGAAACAGTAGACAGAGTGGGACAAGTAGACAAACAACAACTAGTGCTGCCCACTGCCTTTCGAGACTCAGTACTGAGGTCCTTGCACAACCACATGGGGCACCTTGGTATAGACAGAACACTTGACTTGGTGAGATCCAGATTCTATTGGCCTAAGATGGGGCTGATGTGGAGCAACACATTCGAACTTGTAGTCGCTGCTTACAGAGGAAAGCTTTGCCCCAGAGGGCTGCCCCTTGTTAACATCACCACCAGTGCACCCATGGAGCTGGTCTGTATTGATTTTCTGAGTTTGGAGTCAGATCAAAGAAATATCAGTAATGTGCTGGTGGTCACTGACCATTTCACGAGATATGCCCAAGCTTTCCCACCAAAGACCAGAAAGCATCCACTGTGGCCAAAGTACTTTTAGAAAACTTTTTGTTCACTATGGGGCTCCACAAAGAATCCATTCTGATCAAGGGAGAGACTTTGAGAGTCGTCTGATCAAAGAGATGCTTTCTCTGTGGGGTGCGAAAGTCCAGAACCACTCCTTACCACCCCCAGGGGACCCACAGCCTGAAGCTTTCAACCGCACTTTGCTAGATATGCTAGGCACCCTGCACCCAAAGGACAAGCCTAGATGGAGCCAACAAATTAGCACCCTGGTACATGCTATAACTGCACCAAAGTGATGCCACTGGATTCTCCCCTACCGCCTGATGTTTGGAGAGAAGCTCGACTACCAGTAGATGTGTGTTTGGGGTCTCTCCTGATGGGGTTCAAGCTGACAACTATTTACAGTATGTGCAAAAGTTAAAGGCCCAGCTAACTCATGCGTACCAACTGGCTCAAACCATGGCTGCCAAAGAAATCTGGCCAACAAAGAAAGTATGATAAAAGGTGAAAGCACAGGAACTCCAGGAGGGAGATCGGGTATTGCTAAGAAATCTGGGACTGCATGGCAAGCACAAGATTGCTGACAGATGGCACCATCTCCCTCACATTGTAGTGGGCAAACTAGATGATCTGCCAGTGTACAAAGTAAGGCCTGAGAATAATTCAAAAGATGTAAAACAATGCATAGAAATCATTTACTGCCCATTGAACAAATCTTAATTGAGTCTGAGCCCTAGAAGATGCCCCTCTGGACCAGTGACTAGAGCTGCTGCTAAGAAAAGATCAAGAAAGTCTGCACCTACAGAAGCAAAGTTAAAGTGTTCCCTCCACAAGTCCCAGTTGAGCATGACTGTCAGTCCATATCGGAAGAAAGTGAGAGTGACTTTGAGTACTATCCTTCTTACGAACTGAGTCAATTGTTTGAGGCAATCCTAGTCAATACTGGAGATGAAGCTGGGCCTTCTGGACTGTCTAAGCCCCAGCTTCATCCCTGGAGCCAATGCTCCCAGAAAGTGAAGTGCAAAGCATCAGATCAGATGAAATGGAATCATTGTGCATGGTTGAACTGTTTGAGCTTTCAGGGAGGAAATGATAGATTGGGGCAGACTGGTGATACACCCGAACAAGAAGAGTATTTTGAGTGCCCTGACAGTCCACTGCCAGTGTCCGAAAGCTCTCCATGCGAGCCAAATGTTGTGGACTCAGAAACTGTAACTCCTGGAGCTGAAAGTGCCCCAAGTTCTAGCCTCTCTACCCCATGGAGACTCCTGACAAGTGAGGACAATGCTGAAAATGAGGCTCAGAGTGCAGAGACTATAACAGTTCCCCTAGAAAGACTGGTCGAGCTGTAAAGCCTGTGGTGCACCTCAGTTATGATTCACTTGGGAGGCCTGTGGACTTGCCTCTCAATGTTGTCCATAAAGGAGTGTATGTGTCCCGAGCTCATTGCCCAAACTGAGCATCAGTGCTAACTCAAGTTACTTGTGTTGCCCTCTAAGTATGGTGCCCTGCCCATCCAGCCCCAAAGGTAACTGATAGGAAGGGCCCCTCTCTTCAGGTTTCATGTACAAGAGGTAATAACTTGGTTATGGTACAATGTGTATGTAATACTGTGTAAAGAGTGACGTACTGCAATGTTTCAGAAATGTGTTCTTGGTAAAATGATATATTGACTGATGATTACATATGCGAGCCTAATGCAAATGTATATGGTTGCAGTTGAAACTTATGGTACTTGCTTGCGCGGACGTCAAGCTTTCCCAAGCCAGGAAGGTGTAACCCCCTGCAAATGGGGGTTCCCAAAAGACTTCAGGAGCTTGCTTGAATGCTCAAGCCTGAATGGTGTTTGGCATTTAAGCCATTTATCAGTGAGTGTTTTAGAACCTCTGGTACTGTCCTTTAAGAGCTGTCTGCTTGCAGACATAATTAGTTTGTATGGGGGACTGTGTGTTTCTTTGATTGAGTACCACTCAAGCTGCTGCAATTCACTTCATTTTTGCAGTCACTAGGAGTGCAAAGGGAACCTATCTGAAAGATGTAACTGTTTGCCAGAAATCATTTACAGTAATAATGAAATTACAGTTTGTCTAACCTGATTTCTTTGCAGTCAGAACAGTGTCTGCCTAGTTCCCCATTCTGGTTTTGAACTGCTGAACTGGACCAATCAGTGTGGGGTAAGCTAGCTCTAAAATGGTGCCTTGGACGAATCAGAACTTGGACTCATAATCTGAGCCAGCCACAAGAGGATTGTATGGGCAGTGACTCTGGGAGATGTAGTTTAGACTTCAGTGCCTTTTGGACCAACAGCAGCAGTCTATTGTGAGTGACAGCCAATCCAGTCAAGAACTGGGAGGAACTCAAAGGAAGTGCCGCTTTTGTCGGTTGGAGTTTCAGTTGAGCTTTGGCAGTGAAGAAGGAAGGAGCCCTGTGCTTTTCAGTGTGCAGTTTTAGTCAAAAACGTGTGTAAGGCCCAGAGTTCCGGTCTGCAGCTTGTGTAACAGCTTGTTAGGACTGAATCGTCCTGTGAAAAGAATCAAAGGATCTCTGAAGAGTAGAAACCAGGCTCACCCTGTAGAAGACTGGAAGAATTGCTGAAAATTGCACTCGGTCTGTCAGGAACTGAATCTGCTGTGTTCTCCCGGTATTGTGCAGTATTGCGATCGGGATACAGATGCAGCCTGCCTGGTATAGTCGTTCTTTATATGGATGTGTGAAGAGGTTTGTGTACCTCAAGTGAGCCCTGCTGACATTGAAGGACCCTATCTTATTTGGAGGTCGTGAGTACTAATTCAGGGTCGCTCCTGTTGAATTGCCACATTAAATCCAAATGGAATTACTGTACTGCTGACTGTTTAATTCTCCTTTTCTCTGTGTGAAAGGGCCCCTACCAGCTGCCACGGTTTGGACTAGCCACTAGGGCTTGGGTACCCAGGGACAGTAACTGATAGGGATAGGCCTGTGCACAGAGCCATAGATAGATTATTAGAGTGATAAGCTAATTAACCTGATTTCCCCTGTCCTTGTTATATCCCCTAAATAAATCAGAGCTGCTTGTTTCAGCAAAGTTATACTGCCTGAGTATTTGTCTATGTTAAAGTACTGTACTGTGATTGTTGCACTGTATCTCATTTCACAGGAGGTCCCAGTGCGGAACCAGACCTGGGGGTAAGTGTATACTGTGAAGGTAATTCTGATATATTGTGGGCCACTAGTGGGAAGAAAGGGGGGTTGCAGTGTCCCAGAGGGCTGTGACCAAGTTAGTTTAACTATTGCAAACCCTGACCTCTGGGTGGAGGCACCCGCCATTGGATCCAGGTCCCTCAACCTGTTAGTGGCAAATCAGGCAGGGGTAGTAGCCCTTGGGATAGCGCCATCTAGGGGTTACACTAGTCTTATTAAAGACCCCACTCTTGACTCTACTTAAGTTACTGCCCTTTCTTGTATCTAAAAGGAAGTAGTCACTGCTAGAAAGGTGAGTACCTATAACAATAGACGAGCCTGGGGTGGGTGGGATGGGGTAGAGTTGGGTGGGGCCTTCCCTGCATCTTTCTGTGAACAAAGCAGAAACAAGCCGTGGGAAAAAAAGCAATCAACCAACTCCCTGCTGCTACCAACAACCAAGTCCTTCGAGTACAGTCAATCTGTACTCCCCACTTCAGCACTTCCTGCAACAGAATAAATCAAGTCATACACAAAAAGCAACAGAACAAATATCGGGTCAGACACAAAAAATCAAGCTCCAGCTTCTCCCGTGGCTCCTCCCCCCCCCGACTCAGTTACTGAAAAATCCCTCAGATGGTCCTGCAAATCACAAACTGCAAGTCAGACACAAAATTGATCAACTGCTGCTCCCATGGCTCTGCGACCCCCGATTCAGGTACTGAAAATAAAATCAAAAATCCTCTCTGATGGTCCTGCAAATCACAAACTGTAAGTCAGACACAAAATCGAGCAACAACTTCTCCTGTGGCTCTGACTGCCCCAAGCCCCTTCCCCTGTGGGATTTAAGCACCTATATTGGCTGCTACTCTATTATGTCTCAAATCCTGCTTGAACTGAGCCATATACAAATTGCCCTTCTTTGCTGTGCAAATAACACGCATGTACAGCAATTAATGTACCAGTTAGATCAGATCTGCAGCTGCCCTGTTGTATCTTGCACTGCCTGCCCGTTACTGCTGGAACTCAACGCACTTTGTCTGTGTCACTGTACTACCTGCTATGCACTGGTTGCTCTTGCTGGGCACAGGGTCATAATGTCGCAAGACATTATGCCGTATGCAAAAATCATGCTGCCAATACAGCATGATTTCTTGCAGTGACATTATCCTAACCCCCAATAAGAGCTCTCAACTCTGGGGAGAGGGGCTTAACACGGAATCGCACAAAGTGCAAAGAAAAAAAGTTTCTGGGACTGGGAATCAAACCCGGTCCCAGACACAACGTCTGGGTTCCTTGCTGCAGTGGCTCAGTCCATTGAGCCACGGCACCTGCTCAGTGGAACCCCATCCCAGCAGAGATCTTATCCTCTGCCTGAGATAGTGCAAGTGGTGCAATACCGCCTACAGCAGTATTCGTGGCATTGCACCACTCATTGTCTCATACAGAGCTTTTCCGGGTTAGCGCTAATGTTGTATGCTATTAAGCGTACAACATTATGACCTGGTAGGCTCTTGCTGCACCTTGTCTGTATGCAAAATGTGTACTTTTTTTTGTAAATTGTATGTTACTGTATTATTGTCTGCACCCCACCCCCTTCCCTCAGGATGCATCTGGAAACGAGCAGTTCTGCTCAGTATGCCTTTGTGGTGAAACGTTTAAATAAATAAATACATTTATGCCATAGGTCCGGACCTTGTGTATTGACTTTTTATTTGATTTTTAATTTTGTAAAAACCAGAACGTTTGTGGGTTTATTTTGTGAAGAGAAGCTGCTCCGCTTCTTGTGAGTGCCGTTGCCATGGGCATTGCATGAAGGTGGTGTCATGATACCATGTTTAAGCTGCAATGTCACACCTAATTGGGGGTTTCAGTGACTGAGCTGAAAATTCTTGCCCAATATGGTGGCAGAGTTTAGCGATCAGTAAGCCGGAGACTTGTTCTGTGTGTGAGTATGAGAGAAATGGTGTGCTCATTAGTATTTTTTTATTTTGTGCCGCAGTGTTTTTTGAAAGAATTGTCAGAATTCCTTTTGGTTCCAGAAGAGCAGCAGAGTTTTTGGCTTTGCCACTCATGAGGTCAGGTCAAGTACAGCTCATGAAGAGATTTCTACTGTCTCACTCTCACCCATGTCATATCCCATATTATATATAAAAGGCCTGACTGAAGATAAAACAGGTTACTCACCTTTAACAGTAGTTCTGGGAGTGGTATATGATGTTTTCTCCATACTTTCTGGAAGACTCCTAGCAGTTCTCCTGGAAGAAGGGGCAAGACGCATACCCCCTACTTGGGAAACAGTGATTGGAGAATTGAGGCCCCAAAATCAGCATCCCGGCATGACTCAAGGTCGATGTGGTAATGGGAAATGAAGGTGTGTGCTGACCTCCAGGTAGCAGCCCTGCAGATTTCCTGAATAGGGACATCCCTGAAGGCAGCCAGTGAGGTAGCGGTATGGCAGGTGGAATGAGCCCTAAGCCTTACAGGAGGCCCCGTACCCACCAACCTATAGCAGAGATCGATGCAGGAAACAATCCTCCTGCCAACTGTCTGCTTAGCTGCCGGTCTGCCAGGTGTGGCTTCATCATAGGTAACAAACAGCTGGTGAAGCTCTCCCCGAACTACAGCCATGCACTCCTTATAACAGGTGAGCGCTCACTGCAGGTCCAAAGTATGGAGCCTGTGCTCAGCCTCCGAGGTGTGGTTGGTGAAGTACACCAGGAGATTAATTACCTGGTTAAGGTGAAAATCGGATCAGACACAACCTTTGGGAGGAACTTCGGGTTGGGGCGAAAGACAGCCTTGTCCCTGTGGAAGACCAGGTAAGGAGACTCCACCGAAAGTGCCTGGAGCTCACTGATCCTTCTGGCTGACGTGATAGATGCCAGGAAGGCAGTCTTCCATGACAGGTGAGACATCTCACACCTGTGCATCAGTTCGAATGGCTTGCCCATTAGCATTACCAACACCAGCAACAAGTCCTAAGGTGGTGGTGGTTCGCACACTGAAGGGGAAATGTGGTTAAGTCCTTTAAAGAAATTGCAGACCACCTTCTCCTGTGCCACTGACTGCTGACCGGCCCTCACAAAGTAAGCAGAGATGGCTGCCAGGTGCACCTTGAGGGTCGTCGACTGAAGTCCCAACTGAGAAAGGAACCACAGATAGTCAAGGATGCTAGCCACTGGATAGGACAGAGGGTCCAGCCTCTTGCCCTGACACCAAATGGAGAACCTCTTCCATTTGAAGGCATAGCATTTCCTGGTCGACTCCTTCCAAGATGCCTCAACAACAGTGAGAACATCTTTGAAGAAACCCAAAGCCTGGAACTCTAGCCACTCAGGAACCAGGCTGTCAGGTGCAGGAACTGAAGTCTGGGTGGAGTAGCGTCCCCTGATTGATGAAGAGCAGGTCCAGGCATAGGGGAAGATGCCTCGGGAGCCTGCTGCTGAGGCTGAGGAGATCGGGGTACCACCAGTCCAGGGCCACCAGGATTACCTGTGCCTTGTCCTTCCTGGCCTTGAGTAACACTTTGTCGATCAAGGGAAGCGGAAGGAAGGCACAGAAAAGGCCTGGCATTCAGGGCCTCAAGAAGACATCCCCCTACAATGTTCCCTGCTGAGGGAGGTGGGCACAATACAGCCTCGGCTTTGCGTTCTCCCTGGAGGTGAACAGGTCCACCTGAGGGGTGCCCTACTGGGAGAACAGACTGTGTGCTACCTCTGGGTGGACAGATCTCTCATAAGATGCCTCGCCCACCCAGCTGAGGGCATCCGCCAGCTGGCTGGAGACATCGGCCACATGGATGGCCAGGAGATCAGCCTCCAGCCTGTGCACAAGGGTCCACATGTGGACAGCTTCCTTGCACAGAGGCAGGGAGTGTGTCCCACCCTGCTTGTTGAGGTAGTACATGGTCGTTGTATTGTCCATCTGGACCTGGACCACCTGACACTGAATGTGAGGAGCAAAGGCAGTCAGCACCATCTGAACTACTCAGAGCTCCAGCAGGTTGATGTGGCAGCATCAGGACTCCTCAGAGATCCAGAACCCATGGACTCTGTGTTCCCCCAGCCCATGACAGAGGCATTGGTCATCAAGGTGACTGTCGACTCTGGGCGGACAAACAGGATCCCTTCCTGCAGATGTTTCAAGACTAACCACCACTGGAGAGCATCCCACATCTGCTGGGTAACAGTGACCAGCTGGTCAAAGTGACCCTTGCACTGAGACCACTGGTTGACCAGCTCCCACTGCAGAGAGCACATTCTCCAGCAGGCCCAATGGACCATGCTGGTACTGGCCACCACGTCACCCAGCAGACGCAGGAAGTCCCGGGCAGGGCGCAACTGCCCAACCAGAAATGATCGGGCAAAGGAGGAGAAAGCCTCTGCCCTGTCCACCAGGAGCAGAGCCCTGGCTCTGCAACAGTTGAGCTCTGCCCAGATGAAGCTGATCACCAGCATGGGCATGAGTTCCTACTTGGCCTCACTGACCAGGAGGCCAAGAGAGACACAGGTCTGGAGGGCCAGGCCCCTGGACCGCTGCACCTCCTGTCTGGAGGGGCCTGTGATTAGCTAGTTGTCCATGTAGGGGTAAATTCAGACCACTAGGTGCCTCAAGTAAGCTGCCACCACTGCAATGCACTTGGGGAAGACCCTGGGGCAGAACACAGGCCGAATGGTATGGCCTGGAACTTGTAGAGGGTTCCCTCTGCTCGGAAGTGAAGGAACAATCTGTGAGATGGATGGATGGGGCCTGTCTGGCCACTTCAAGAACCCACCTGTCCATGGCGACAGTGGACCAGGCATAAAGGAAGTGGTCCACGGGCGGACCCAGAGGTGGTGGTGTGATGGGCATGAGGGAGGTACCCCTCATCCTGTTACTGGGCCCAGCTGAGGAATTACTGGGGCCTTGTCCTCCAGGCTTGCAGATGACCGAGGCCACTGACTTTGGCCAAGGTCGCCAGGCCTGAGCCTGCTGCTCAGCTTGGGGCTGGGCTGGTTTGTCTGCAGGAGTGGAGGTGGATCGAAAGGGCTTCTTCTTCTATTGCTTGGAGCCTTTGGGGTCCCTCTGGGTGGATGTCACAGAGTCCAAGTTGTCACTGGACTTCTCAATGTGGGTAAGGTGGCCCTTGACCCTGGGCCTGAACAAGTTGGTGCCCAGGAAAGGGACATCTGCCAGCTTGTGCTGGGTATCTTCCATAAAGGTCGAGATCCGCAGCCAAGTCCTAAGGCGCATGGCCACTGCAGCCACCATGGAGTGGGCACAGGAGTCCTCAATGTCTATGGCTGTCTGGAGCTGTTTAGCCTGATTTCAGACCTGTTTGACTGTGGTATGGTGGTCCACCAGAAGATGAGGGAGCATTTCATTCAAAGTGCCCAACAGAGCATGGGAGACGTGGGCCATCAGGAGGGCTGAGCTCGCCTGTTGAAGGCCAAGTGAAGAGGCAGAATAGTCCTTTTTCACCAAATGGTCCAATTTCTTGGACTCCTCATCAGGTGGTTTGTCAACATCCCCCCACATTGCTGGAGCACCTGAACAAATTGCTGGAGCACCTGAACACAGAACTGGCCACCAAGCCCTTGACCGAGGGATGTTCTGTGAATCATGAAAAGGAGCTGGTAGGGACTGCATACTTGCAGGCCAAATGAGCCAATTGTGCTGGGCAGGAGGCGGATCATTGCCAAAGCTCCAAGGCAGGGACAAGAATGGCCTCTGTGACCAGGAAGGCTTCCCCAGGGAAGTCACCTTGGTCCAAGATCTCGATGAGAGGGTACCGAGCCCTTTTCTGAACAGGCTCCATCTTAAGATCCATGGATTCCAAGGGGAAGGACCGTGAAGGAGGTAGGGCCTTCATCCATCGAGAGACCCCCAGCCGACTCCGTGTCCACCGGACAGGAGTGTAAGGAGGAACCCTCAGAGTCCGAGAAGTTGTCAAAGAGGGGTCGACCGCTTGAATCCCCGCTGTCCCTCAGTGGATGGTCAGGAGTGACAGTGACCGACAGCCGATGGGGAAGACATGGAGCCAGCCAAGACTCCTTGGTCGGAGTGCCGGACTTTGGCTGTTTAGGTGGCGGCTCCACTGGAATTGCCAGAGAAGTCGGGGTAGGCCGAGTTGGGACCGATTTGGTTGGCTCCTGAGGCAGAGAAGGCGTCGGCCTTTGTAGCAAAAGCCAGGTGATGGCCAGGGTAGGAGCTGGCACATGCTTCATGCTGGTGAACACCAGCTGTTGCCACATAAAATCCTCGTGGCATTAAATGCAACTTGCACTGAAGCCTCTCCTCACTGGAGGAGGGGGAGGATGAAGAATAGCAGTGCCACTTTCCAGGGTGTCTAAAGCAGGAACACAGATATCGGCGAGAGCCGCTCGACCCCGGAGAATAAAACCAGGACATCGACTTCGACCGCCAGGGGGACCAGTGGTGGGCCTCAGAGGGTTCCAGTGAGGGCCAGGGCACCTCCAGTTCCTGGTTAATGGCAAGAGGCGGTGGGTCAGCAGACTGATCAGTCCCTCCCTGGGTCTGAGTCAGGACCAGAGTCCTGGACAAAGAAGCATCGGCCTTCTCAGTCGACAACTGATTGACTGGCTCGAGGAAGATCTCAGCCAGAAGACTGATCAATATCTCAGCCAACTGGCCCAACAGGGTTAACATGGAGCCAGAGGCCTGTGCTGAATATTCAACTGAAGTCAGATCTGGTGAAGCGCGGGAATCGGAAGCCCAAGAGCGAAAGCGTTCCCTATCCCACAATTGACGGTGAGACCATTTTTGGGCCTCTGTTTTAGGCTTGGACTTGTGTGCTCACAAGGGGCCCTGATCATGAGTCAGGAGAGCCTGGCACAAGCCCACAAATGCTCCCAAAAAGCTGGCACCCAAAGAGAGCAGTAAAAAGGCCGAAGTCAAGGAGGACTGAGCCGCGGCCTGGGCTGCCATCTCCTCAAAAGCTGCTAACTGTTTAGCAGACCCCGCAGCTGCAGAGACCATCCAGCGGGCATCCTTTGACTTGACCGGCGGGTTCCGTTCACTCAGATGACCTAAAGCCAAGCGGGCGTGATGGTCCTCGAGAACGGAAGGATGAGAAGTTTGACAGATGTCATAGGCCTGGGGATCGTGCTCGTGGCCCAGGCAGTACACGCATGCAGTGTGCAGATCCATTCAGGACATCTTCTGCCCACAGAGGCATCACCGGAACCCCGGAGCGGATTTGTTGTCATCCATCGCAGTTGAGAAGAATGAGCCTGAAGACAACGTTTCTGGAAGGAAATCCAAAGATTTAACAGCAAAGAGCCTACTCTTCGTGAAAGCGATAAGGAGAGAACCTGCTTCTTCTAGCGGAAAGGAAGATCTGGTGTCATGGGGTAGAGCTGAGGGAGTTACCATCCGGGTGGCTGGGAGGGAGGAGCCAACTTGAAGATGTTCCGGTGGAGTCTTAAAGGGAAAGACAACTGCCAGAAAGTGTGGATAGAACATTTAAAAAAAAATTATTTTTTTAATTTATTTATTCAGTCTAGGATTACAAGTACCTTTGACAGCCAAGCAGCTCATTTACAAAGGTTATACGTCAATAGGGGGGTACGGATCCATAATGGAAAACAGACTGGTTTCACAAACAATTAATCAATTTGTATTACAAAATACCGAATAAGAGAATGGCAAATAAATACACATTGGTTTAGCACGTTATTCAAGGCAGGGAGTGAGAAGAGGAGGGAATTAGGAGGGGAGCCAGATCAAGGAAGGGGGAGAGCAACCAGGCGGCATTGTCAGGTAGCATCTAGAATAGTAAGGGACAAAAGCAAGGAAGACAGTGGGGGGGGAGAAAAAGGGGGAGATGGGAGGGCAGGAAGGGAGAGGAGAGTGAGAGGGCAAGACAAGTAGAGAGAAAACAGTGGAAGAACGGTGGGGGGCGGGTGAGGTCCTGGGAAGAGGGATAAGGCTGTTAAGTGGTGCAATCACAGGAGTTTTCAGTTAGGATGTGCTGACGAAGTTTGAGTTTGAATTTACCAAGACTAGTAAGGTTAGCCAAACCATTGCAGAGGCCATTTAACCAGTACGGTGCTTTGATACAAAAGGAGCATTGGTATTGGGCGGTCCGGCACATCGAGACTAGTAGGAGTGTGGAAGATGAGGTGCACGTATGTTGGGTCTTGGGGGATTTGTGAAGTAAGCATCCTAATCCCAAAGGCATGAGTCCAAGGAGAATCTTTTTGGCAAGTAAGCAGGTGTGGTATTTAATTCTCCCATGCAAGCTGAGCCACCCAGCCTGCATATAGACACCGCAAGTGTGGGTGAGGCATGCTGCACCAATTCGGAGTCTACAGGCCTTGTTTAGTGCCACAGTGAACCTTCTGAGTGCAGTGGTGGAAGCAGTTCTGTAAATGACAAGGCCATAGTCGATTAAGGAGAGCACCGAGCTGCGGACAGCAAGATTTAGGGCTTCAGGTGTTAGAGACTTTCTCAGTCGATAGAGGAGCCTAATCCTGGTATTGATGGCTCTGGCAACATTTTCGATGTGCAGTGAATAGGTGAGGTGTCTATCAAGGGTAACCCCTAGGTACTTGAAGTGCTGTGTTTGTTCAAGGGGGTCACTTTGGGAATTGTGGATGGTAAGAGCATGCTCTTTATGTCGACTGTGGGCTGAGGAGAACAACAGGACTTTTGTCTTCTTGTAGTTTAGTACTAGTTTATGGTTGCAAAACCAGTGCTCAACTTCCGTGAAGCCCTTTTGACGGTTACTTTCAAGGAGGTAAGGGTCAGGGTGGCTTGCAAAAATGACAGCATCGTCTGCGTAGAGCAGTGTTCGCTGGTGGCAGGCAGTCGATAGATTGTTAAGGAAGATGCTGAAAAGGAGTGGACCCAGGATTGAGCCCTGGGGTACCCTGGACTGAACAGGCTTCTGGTCAGAGATAGCATTGGAAATCTTCACGCGTCGAGATCTGTCCCCAAGATAGCTGCTAAACCAGGGCAGTGTATCAAGGGAGAGACCAGTTTGTGAGAGTTGTTTAAGGAGGAGTCAGTGATTAACCATGTCGAAGGCCTTGATTAAGTCTATAAAGACTGCACCCACAAGACTGCCTTGGTCAACAGATTGCTGGACATAGCTGGTGAATTCTAAGAGTGCGGCGGTGGTGCTGTACCCTTTCCGAAAGCCATGCTGTTGTTCACACGGTAGGGAGTATCTTTTGAGGTAGTCCACAAGTTGGTTGGCAACAATACGTTCGATTATTTTAGAGAGGGATGGGAGGATTGATATAGGCCTATAGTTGCTGTGTAGTGCACGGTCTCCAGATTTGTGAACTGGGGTAACAATGGCTGTTTTCCATACCTGTAGGAACTGAGAGAGGTTAAATAATTTAGTAATAGGTGGAAGTACTTCCTCTTTGGGGAGTGCGATTAGCTTGAAGTTTAAAGAGTCACCACTGTGCCTGGACTTGCCCAGCACATTGTTTAGTAGTTTCCTGACCTGGGCCACTAAAACACGTTTAAAGTGGGGGATGATTTGTCTTGGTCTCAAGATGATGTGCTGCCATTAAGGTGGTATTGTCAAAGAAGTCTTGTGGTAGCACCCTACTTAGGTCAGTGAAGGCATCACTAAAGATATTCACTATTGTGAGTGGGTCAAGTATGGGGGTACCATCAAGGTTTAACATCACGGGAGCCTTTTTTGTGTCTTTCCCCAGAACATCATTGATATTTGCCCAGAATTTCCTGCTGTCACCCCAGGTATTGGTAAGTTGCTCCTTGTGGTGATGGCTTCTTGCTTTACAGATTTCCCGAGTGCAGGAGTTTCTTACAGCTTTATAGACTTGCCAGTCCTGTAGCTTGCCAGAAGATTTAGCATAGTACCAGAGGTGGTCCCTCCGTTTCATGCTGTCTATCAGCCCAGGAGTAATCCAGGGATGAACAGTGCCACGCACCTTCATTTTCTTGAGGGGTGCATGAACATCACAGGCAGCATTGAACATAGTGATAAAGTGTTGGAGTGCTACATTAATGTCTGTAGAGGAGTCAAGTAGTGACCAGTCCTGGCAGTGCAAGTGTTGTTTTAGGAGTTTCAGGTGGCCACATCTTAGCACTCTGTTGTAGATAGTTAGAGGCAGTGGGGCATGGAATTTGTTGGTCCAACTGCAAGTAACAGGGGCATGGTCACTGAGTGAGTCAGGGTGCACACTTACGTTCATGATACGGTCAGGGCAATTAGAGATTATCCAGTCAAGAATGGTACTTGTCCCAGTCTTATAGTTAATTCTAGTGGGAGAACTGACCAGCTGAGTAAGGTGCAGAGCTGCCAGTGCATCCTTTCTGGGGTCACTGGAGGCAGACAGCCAGTTTATGTTGAAGTCACCAAGTAATAGTGTCTCAGCGATGTGATTTGGGGCTCTTAGGCAGTCCAGGACTTTATGAAGACCAGTGGTAGGGTCGGTGGGAGGTATGTAAACTGATAGGATTGTGAGAGTCTTGTGGTGTGCCCCCAGTTGCACTTTAATCGCTAGTACCTGAGTGAGGCACCCAAGGTCAGCAACAGGCAAGACCAGTCCTTTTAGAGTGTCTTTTAGATAGATAGCACAACCACCACCACGCTTAGTCGATCTGTCCAATCTGAAGGTAGTGTAGCCAGGTATGGCAACCGTTGCATCTGGTATTTTGGGAGATAGCCAAGTTTCAACGACAGAGAGTATGTTGGGATTGTTTAGCAAGACCCAGGCTTTAAGGAGGTCGATTCTGCACAGGAGGCTGCAAATGTTAATAGAGGCCAGGTGAAGAGTTCCTTGTTTCCAGTGATTATTCTATGTAATAAGGTGCGCTGGTCCAGGGTTGGGGTGGATGTTACCTGATACCAGAAGTAGCAGGATGGTGAGCCTTAGGAGGCATTCTCCAATCAGTTTGGATGCTTGTTTAGTAGCCATTCTGGAGCTATGCAATGATTTCGCATTCACTTTCATGCCCAGGAAGTGGAAGATAATAGGTCCTGAGGTGGTTATGATGCAGGCAGGTGGGTAAGTAGAAACCCAACAATCACATTGAGGACAGAAAAATAGGGGAGACCAGGGCATATCTGAGATGGAAAAATAATCCCCAGAAGTCCAGCCTATAGTGTAGTGGAGGCTAATTCCAGCCACAAGGATCCAGGGTTGAGTTCAGTTAGGTACAGTATTTCCAGAGTAACTGATCAAGAAGAAGATTTTATTTTTTTTTTTTTTATTTTAGTTTTTGTTGACCGGGTAAGTGCATTAGACAAATCCTGCCTATTTTCAGGCACGACCCGGGGGAAGGGGATACAGATGAATGCCAACTGACCTTGAACCAGATTAAGCTGTTGGTGGTATTTTTTTTAGTGAATGAGGGAAATTTGGCCAGGACACCGGGGAAATTCCCCTACTCTTTTCGATAAGTGCCACGAGATCTTTAACATCCACCTGAACTACTACCAATCCAGGCAGATGGGACCTCGGTTTAACGTCTCATCCGAAAGACGGCACCTCAGAAGTGCAGCACCCCTCTCATGCTGCACTACAGTGTCAGTACTGGGATATTAACCCAAGTGCCAGATGTAGGAACTGAACCCACAGCCCTCTGATCTCCCGGCCTCAGAGGCGAGTGTGCTACCTACTGAGCCACTGACACTGTCTTAAAGAATGTGGTGCAGGGCAACAATGTTAGGCATGAACATAGTGTCAAGTGAAATGTAATTATGGGAGATGACAGAACAGCAAACACAGAAATGCAGTCAAATTTCTCTCTGTGCCATCTGGGCTATTAGTACAACTTATGACAGAGGTCACCCAGGGTCACAGCTAGGCAGGGATTTGACAGGAGGCTTTGGTTATGTAAGACCTTGCAGGCATACACTCCCCATCCCCATTACATTGATAGCCTGGGGCACACTTACTCAAGTACAAGTGCAGAATGTGAAATTCTTTTGTTCTTATGCTTCCTTTATTATTTAAAGAAGTTGTTTAAAAGCCCAAAAATAGATCCCTTAGGAGCAAGCCAGATGAAAATGTGGATTCGAGCAAGACCCAGAGTCACTGAGTGTGCCAGACTTTGTTGCTTGACTTCTATTTTGCTTGGGATAGCTTCCAAAAAGTTGATTTTAAACTGAAAATGCAAATACCTGGTGGTGATGTTTTGCGGAAATCCAGTCCAGGAGATCTTCACAGATGTAGTGAGCAAGAATGGTGTAGTTACTCCAAGCAGAAAATCTTGTAAATCCCCAAAAACTAAGCTACAGACCCAGACAAACACAAACAGCTACCCCCAACATTGCTCCCTCCCAAGTGGGTTCCGACAACCCGTCTTTCGGATGAGACGTTAAATCGAGGTCCCATCTGCCTGGATTGGTAGTAGTTCAGGTGGATGTTAAAGATCCCATGGCACTTATCGAAAAGAGCAGGGGAATTTCCCCGGTGTACTGGCCAAATTTCCCTCGTTCACTAAAAATACCACCAACAGCTTAATCTGGTTCAAGGTCAGTAAGCATTCATCTGTATCCCCTTCCCCCGGGTCGTGCCTGAAAATAGGCAGGATTTGTCTAGTGCACTTACCCGGTCAACAAAAACTAAATAAATAAATAAAATCATATCCATGTCCCTAGAATTCATATTTATCTTCATGAGAGACTACTGATATTAAGAGATCTCAAATGTGATGAAGTCACCAGTGAGATATCTTAAAGAAGAACTGCATTGAACCTGTGCATCATTCCCCCTGTAGAAGCTGATTTTTACATTTGATGTGCAGGCACACCAAATGTTTTGCTACAGTGAACGGGGATTACGGAGGGGTGTCACTGCCGAGCCCACTGCAGTTTAAAATTGCAGGCTCAGCAGTCTATACCAATGCCCATGCACTGTGGTCTTGACATCACTCACTGCTTGCTGGGCAGAAACTTCAAAGGACCCAAAGCTGCTCCAATCAGAGGGCTTTGGTCTATTAATTGGCATGAAGCCGGCCAGTCAGCAAGCAGCTGATCAGCTGTCAACACCAGCAGCCTGTCATTGTTACTGTGGACCACTGTACCAGAGTTCAGCTAAATATCTTTTATAGGTACTAGAAAGAAAACTGAACTCAGGAACTTGGTTAGTTTTTTGAAACGAGGGCTAAATGGTACTTTAATAATGCTTAGAAAGTGGAGCTGTGACACTGGGTATGCGCATATGCATGTGTATATGAATATGAGTACGCACATGCCCAGTGTCTCGGCTCCACTTTTGGAGCTTGATTAAAGTACTTTTTAGTCCTGGTTTCAAAAAAGTAACTAGTTTCCCAAGTTCAACTTTCTTTCTTGTCCCTAAAAGCATGTTTAGCAGAACTCGGGTATAAATATTTTTTTTGTAATGTAAGCGGAGCCCCCACTGCTTCTTTTTCCCCGTCCCTTCCAAATGGCTCACCCATCCACCTTTCCCATAATTATATATATATATTTTTAATGTAAGCAGAGTGGGGTGCCCAACACAACTACTGCTTGTCTTGATATGTACCCCTCCCCTCCAGGTCACCCACCACCATTCTCTAACAAGCCCGACACTGGGGTGCCCAATCCCAGTGTTGAATTGCAGTCCGTCCCTCAATGTTTTTTTTTTTAACCTGTAAAAAAGAAAAACATCCATCGATGTCTGTTACGCTGTTAGTTCCCCTCGACCCTCTCACTCAGCACACTCCACCCCCCACCCAAGCCCTTACTCACCCACTGGGTGTCCAACCCCATAATCCTCTATGGACCACCAACACATATTCACTCTTTAAAGCCAGACTACGAACTGAGAAAATCAGGCATGTATTTCGATTGGGTTTTGAACTTAGTGGCATAACTTGGCCATTTTTGCCCCAAATTTTCAACATGCCCTTTTTGGGACCCCACCTCATGAACAATGACAGTGAAGTTAGGCAAATCTGTCCCGAAAGGTGATTTTGTGGTCACTGCACAAAATCACATTTCAGGCCAGAGTTAAACATTTTCTCTACCCTTGTTCATGAGGCGAGGGTCATAAGAAGGCTATGTTGAAAATCTAGCATAAAAATATTAAAAAAACATCCAAGTTATGAGCCTAAATTGAAATTTGTGCATGCAGGCTCGTAACTTTGGTAATTTATAATATTTCGGCCCCAAATTTTTAACATAGCCATTTCTTCACAGCACCTCATGAATGTGACAGTGGTCATATTTCATATCCTGGCCAAAATGTGTTTTTGTGCCTGTGGGACGGAATGACATTTTGGCGGGGATTTGAACATTTTCACCTACTGGGTTCATTAGGTAGGATAAGAAAAAGACTATGCTGAAAATGTGGGGTACAAATACGGTAAAATGCCCAGGTTATGACTGAACGTTACACTATTTCAGCATTCATTCATAACTTCACCAGTTTTCAATATTTTGACTTTAACCTTTTAACATAGCCATTTTCCCACACCACCTCATAAAGGTTACACGTCATTTTTAAAGTCCTGGACGATATGTTTTTATGCACCTCTGGTGTGAGATGACATTTTGGCCAATATACTATAAATAGTACATGTCATGTCTATAAGGCAATTCCTAAAATAAGTATCTTCAAATCTTGCAGTCAAAACCCCCCAAAAAATTGTTTAACACGCATCAAATGTTTGGCATTGACAAATACTTGTTAAAACTGGTGACAATTCTGTTATTGTTGCATTGCTACAGGCTTTTTAGTCACCCTAGTGGGTATTTCTATTCTACACACTGCTCCTAAGTACCATTTTAGAACTGTATGATGTAGTTTATGTCCTTTACTCAGTTCTTCCATTGTTGGCACAATCCATCCATACTGCACTATAGAACTCTGTGGTTGAGAGGGACATGAACTTCATCATACAGTTCTAAAATGGTACTTCACAACAGAGTGTGAATCAGAAACACCAGCTGAGGTTACTAATAGGCCAGTAAAGTGGAAAAGTAACAGCACTGGAACCAGAGTTTCAAAAATGCTTCCACTGGCAAAAATGACTTTCCGGTCCAGCAGTTCTGCTTTCATATTCTTGGCCTCTAATGAGGATAAATACAATATCTTCCGTCAGACCATGTCATGCTCTGTTTACAAAGACATACGTTTTGGGATAAACATGATTGACTGTGTAAAAAAAGTGCTTGTGACTTTGAAACACGTGACTAACTTTTGGTTTCTGTTACAGTTACAGTACTTTTTGGGGAGTGGTTTCCAAGATTTACTACTGCTTCTGTTGAACTCACAGAGCTCCTCAGCTTTACATTATGGACTGGTCAGTACGTAATGAAAAAGTCTGATGTAAATTATTTTTGTTTTTGCTTTTTGGGTGCATTTGTTCATCAAAGGTGGAAAAAAATAATTTTCTGCCTTTTTTGCTGTTTGGTACAAAAATAGGTATTCATGGCATTTATTTTTGCTTGAAATGTGACTAATTTTATAAAAAGAGAGATTTTATAGATATGTGTTTTCTAAGTTAGTTACATGCTGGTAGCATGTGTGAGCTACATTTGGAGATAATCAGGCTTAGGTGTGAGGTGGTTAGTTCACTGTTCGGAATTCTGACTCCAAAAGCAATCTGCACTTTTAGTGCAAACTGGGGGAGTGCAGACATTTCTTTTCCTTTTTAACATGGTCAGACAAGTCACATCACCCCAAAATGTGAAAAAACACAAGCTTTACATTATGGGCTGTACATAATGAAAACATTTAATGTACAAATATTTTGTTTTTGCTTTTGTTTGCCATTTGTTTGCGGAAAAAAGTGAAACAATTTGAATTTTCTACCATTTGTTACTGACGGTAAAAAAAAATCTAAAACGTATCTATAAATGAAACACCACTCATTTTGCAGATATTTTTGTGCTGAACAACTTTTAGGTTTACAGTACCATGCTATCATTTTTCGTTTTAAAGTTATTTACATTTGAATATGGTTAGTATTGCTACTGAGGCCAAACATTCTAAACCTTCAGGGAAATGCCTGTTTTGCAGTGGATTCTAACCATTAAAGCTGCACTCTCATTGGTTTATTATAAAATGGTGAGAGGAAATACTGCTTTCTGATTGGTTGTTACCTTTGCATGAAATCTGTTCCATGCACAGGTAATAACAAGTTTCTGGAATAGGTACTGCATTGAAAAACAAAGACATCAATGTGCGCTAGAATGCTCATTTTTGTAAATGGTGCCATTTTGTTTCCTCGCTAATGCTGCTCATCAAGGACTCGTGGCCGTTCATGGAAACACTGGAGCTGCTCGCTGTTCACTTTTAACCCCTCTGGCAGAGCAACAGATTAGTTTTTAAATAAAAGCACGGCCAGTTGTGCCACTTTTATCTTACCAGACCATCCCTGTCGGCCGTCCTCTTTCAAACAGTGTCTCTTTCACAATGTCACTTTTGCTCCCACTGTCCCAGTCATGCTGCCGGTTTCGTGGTTTAAAAAAAAAAAAAAGCTGATGCTTCAATTTTTTTGTAGCATACTTTTCCACTGCTGAGGATCTGAGAATCATGATGTGCCGGGGCGGGGGGGGTCAAGAGTGTGTGCATCGCCACCATTAGCCACAGCAACCAGCTTCAGTACGGTGGCCACAGTGGGATAAAAGTTCAAGGGCCAAAAAATAATAAATACAATAATCTGTTACTGGTGGAGGAACTATTTTACATCAAAATACATTAAAGATATTACTTTTTTTCTATTTAAAGTCAAACATTTAGATTTTAGATGTATTTGAAACACAAAGGGCCATTTTATAAGCACAATGAGACACTCCAAGGGTGTGCATAGAACAGATGTTACTACACTTCTAGGGGCTGAAGATACAAGGCCACTCACTATGCCCCTGTACATGCGGTTAAAATCTGTTCTATGCACACCCCATCGTGTCTTATTGCTTATGTATGCACTGTGACATAACCCTACTTGTCACTGTAATACACCCTGCTTTGCAAGGCAATATTATCTTGCTAAGTTGGGTCAGGATATCACTTTTTATCTTGCCATTTATCAGTACACATGTGTTGTATAAATAGGGGATAGTCAATACCTGTGTTCAAGTATGCTGTTTATTTCCATGAGTGAGGGGGCGGGACCATAACTCATTAGTGGCTCTGCTATGTTCCGCCACTCATGAGGTTACCTGAGGTCACTCTCAGCTCGTTCAAATAAGTCAGTTATTCAACAGTCAGACATCACGTATCCCCTATGTATATAACAGGTGTGGTTATGCATCTTTGAGCTAAGTTTCAAGACATGAAGATATAACCTGTTAGGTACAAAGATATTACCACTTAAATACATCATAACCAACCTATTGATAATTGACTAACAGCAACAGGACAAACCACATTATCTTTTAACAATGCTACCTTGAGAACCATTACTTCACACATGTTTCAGATACATTCCATTCATAGAAACTAGCATAAAAACAGTGAATGAAAAAAATCACTTGTTTACAGACTTATTTATGAAACTTTCAGGCCCCATTGTATACATTAAATATGAGCTTAGCTAATGTACTGTATCCGATATATATATAGAATAAAGGATGGGGAAATACGTGATATGAGAATTTAATGCACACTCGAGGTGTGGGATGCTACATAAACCCTGAGGCCCAAGAGAATTATTAAAGCATCCCACACCGAGGGTGTGCACTGAATTCTCTTGTGTACACTCCCCCATCCTTTATTTTACATAATTGCTGGTGAGCACTTTTCATGTTCACTTGCGTGCATGTGCAAGGAATGTTTTGGGAGAGTAGCACACTTTGGAGGTGTGCCTCTCCCATCCAGTGCACTGCTCCCTTGAGCAGGCGTGGCGGTCCTGCACCAATGGGTGCAGGAGCTCTATATGTTACAGCGGTGTTCCTCTGCTTCAAGAAAGCACCACTGCGATGAGCACAGCAGTCACGCAGTCCCCCCCCTCGTCATCGCTCCCAGCGCATGTCCGCGAACCCCAAAGCTTTGGTGCCACGCTGAGGCCCACCCCAGTGTGGTACGCGATGTTGACAACGGGTGCCCAATCCTCTGTCGGCTCCACGGCCCCCAAACCATCCTGCTGCCATGCTGAGAGCCCACCCCAGCATGGCAAGCGTTCTTTGTTTTGCCGGCCAGGTGCCCAATCCCCGTCGGCTCCTTCCACCACGTGGTTGCCGACAGGTGCCCAATCCCATCGGCTCTCGCCCGCCAGCCATCTTGTGCCATGCTGAGAGCCCACCCCAGCGGGCAAACGTCTGCGTCATGGTTTTTGTTTTTAACACCTGTAAATAAAAAGCGGTCCCATTGGCGCGTCTCCCTGCCCCCACAACCGGCACCCAGCCACTGCGCACCCAGCTTCCCCACACACCCCCCACCCCATATTTACCTCCGGACTCCGGCGCAACGATCTTCGGTGGACCGGGAACATGTCTGCACTCTTCAAAGCCGACAGCGAACCGAGGAAATGCCGGTAAGCTGTACAATGGGCTAGATGGGAGGGGTTCAACTTTATTGCATATCTCAGTCATTTTTTGGAATTTTTGCACCAGATTTTCAACATGGGGTTTTTGAGACCCCTTCTCATGAATGATGTCACTGTCATGGCGTTATTCGGGCCCGAAGGGTGATTTCGCAGGCACTGCGCTGTCACTGCCCGAAATCACCCTTCAGGCTCGAATAACACCATGACAGTGACATCATTCGCGAGAAAAGTCCAAACCATGTTAATTAAGTAAATCAACAAAATGATTCAGCTGATTCGTGCATTGCGCAGTTCCTACGAGGTTCGTGAAGTTCGCGAATTTTCAATAGTTTTACTCCAGATTTTCAACATTGCCATTTTATCACACCTTCTTATGAGTTGTACAGCTGTCATTTTTCACATCTCACCCAAAACGTGTTTCTGCCCATGTAGCGCACAATGGCGCAGTCGGTGTGTGAAATCAATGTATGGAACACATTAAGAAAATCACAGTGACACTGTTCATGAGCAGAGGTCTTAAAATGGCTATGTTGAAAATTTGGTGAAAAAATTCCTAAAAATGACTGTTTTACGAGTGTGCTTTGCAGTTCCTACGCACGCACATACATTTGCGAATTTTCAATATTTGCACTCCAGATTTTCAACATTGCCATTTTACCACACCTCCTCATGAGCAGTACAGCTGTCATTTTTCACATCCTGCCCAAAACGTGTTTCCGCCAATGTAGCGCACAATGGCACAGTCGGTGTGCAAACTCAGTGTATGGGACACATTATGAAAATCATAGTGTCACTGTTCATGAGCAGAGATCTTAAAATGGCTATGTTGAAACTTTGGTGAAAAATTCCTACAAATAACTGTTTTACGAGTCTGCGTTGTGCAGTTCCTACGCACGCTCGTAAGTTCGCGAATTTCCAATGTTTTCACTCCAGATTTTCAACATTGCCATTTTACCACACCTCCTTATGAGCAGTACAGCTGTCATTTTTCACATCCTGCCCAAAATGTCTTTCCGCCCATGTAGTGCACAATGGCGCAGTCGGTGTCCGAAATCAATGTATGGGACACAGTAAGAAAATCACAGTGACACTGTTCATTAGCAGAGGTTTTAAAATGGCAATGTTGAAAATTTGGTGAAAAATTCCTACAAATGACTGTTTCTGGCGATGGTGCACAGTTCCCATGCGCTCATGGGTTTCGAATTTTCAACATTTCCTCCAGATTTTCAACATTGGCATTTTACCACACTCCTCATGAGCAGTACAGCTGTCATTTTCACATCCTGCCCAAAGCGTGTTTCTGCCCATGTAGCGCTCAATGGCGCAGTCGGTGTGCGAAATCAATGTATGGGACACATTAAGAAAATCACAGTGACACTGATCATGAGCAGAGGTCTTAAAATGGCTGTGTTGAACATTTGGTGAAAAAATTCCTAAAAATGACTGTTTTTCGAGTGTGCGTTGTGCAGTTCCTACGCACTCTCGTAAGTTTGCGAATTTTCAATATTTTCACTCCAGATTTTCGCCATTGCTATTTTACCACACCTCCTCATGAGCAGTACAGCTGTCATTTTTCAAATCCTGCCCAAAACGTGTTTCTGCCCATGTAGCGCACAATGGCACAGTCGCTGTGTGAACTCAGTGTATAGGACACATTAAGAAAATCACAGTGTCACTGTTCATGAGCAGAGATCTTAAAATGGCTATGTTGAAAATTTGGTGAACAAATTCCTAAAAATAACTGTTTTACGAGCATGCATTATGCAGTTCCAATGCACGCTCGTAAGTTTGCGAATTTTCAATATTTTCACTCCAGATTTTCAACATTGCCATTTTACCACACCTCCTTATGAGCAGTACAGCTGTCATTTTTCACATCCTGCCCAAAACGTGTTTCCGCCCATGTAGTGCACAATGGTGCAGTCGGTGTGCAAAATCAATGTATGGCACACAGTAAGACAAACACAGTGACACTGTTCAATAGCAGAGGTTTTAAAATGCCAATGTTGACAATTTGGTGAAAAAATTCCTAACAAAGACTGTTTTTCGAGCGTGCATTGCACAGTTCCCACGCACGCTCCTAGGTTTGCGAATTTTCAATATTTCCACTACAGATTTTCAACATTGCCATTTTACCACATTTCCTTATGAGCAGTGCAGCTGTCATTTTTCACATCCTGCCCAAAACGTGTTTCTGCCTATGTAGCGCACAATGGGGGTAACAAAAAGGTCATGCTGACAATTTATTGTGCAAATATCAGCAATCGCACAGGGCATTAGGATAAAGCACCATACATGCCAAACACCACTGCAAATACCTGCAAGCGAACGTTCGGCATTGACAAATGCTTGTTTCTAGCTTGAATGATGTGACCCTATGTGACAGAGACACACACACACACACACACACATATACACTGTGTAAAAGACCTGTCCATGGTAGCATTATTTCAAACTGGGGATTTACAGTCTGCAGCAACAGCAGTGCTCCTACAGCTCTTTCACTCATTAAACATCGCTGTGGTAATGTCCAAATCTTTAAGTCAGGAGAAATGCTATTCTTCAAAACAATTCAGTATAACCTTTCCCCTTGCCACTGCATCACTGACCAATTTGACCCTCTCTTTCAATGGGTTTTTTTTTCCTTTGTTTTTTTAAGTTGCAGTTCAGAATCGCGATCATGGTCACACTTTCACTTATCTTGAACTGCAGGTAGCCAGTCACAGCCCCATTCCCAGTCTCAGTCTGCATCGCCTGAAGTAGGCAAACAGCAGGATCAGCCAGATACAGCTTTGTTTTGTTTTTTAATTTAATAGCAGAATCCACCAGATAGACTGTAAAAAAAAAAAACAAAAAAAAAACACAATGATAATAAAGAGATCAGTCTTGTACTGGCGGTGCCTGAGTAATGGAGATACGGAGCCGCCATGTTTGTGTAACTGTTCAGCCCACTCACATAAAGAAGGAGAGCCAGTGAGAAAGCAGCTGATTTTGAGTGACACTGCGCATGCTCGCCGTAATAATCCGTGGGTTATTATGGTGAATATCAATGATTATTACAGTGAATGTTAACTGACTGAGCCCAAGCTCGCCAGTTATTATATCTTCTTTCAATGCACTTGACCTCAAGTGACCTCACTCGTGGCTCTGCCACTTGTGAGGTCAGAGGTCAAATACAAGTCATGATATTCCTGATGTCTTATATTAGGTCATCTCATATCCCATATGTATTATGCAGCTGTGACTGGGGTTGAGTAAGTATGTTTATGTTAAACCATAATAACTGCCCCGATGAACTGATTTAGTTGAAATTTGGAAGGCACAGAGTTGGTACCAGGATTTCTGCATCCTGAAAATGTTGTGGTAATAGGTTCAGTGGGGCAAAAGTTACAGAAACGCAAAAAACTTGAAAATTACATAAATGAAGACTTTTTTCTCTCATCTATAACTAAAAATCTAGGAGAAGTTCAAACCCGAAACGTTCAAGTTTGATAGAGTTTGTCCTAAGGTATGCTATCATACTGCTTAAGTCCCTAACTTGCTCCATTTTTGAGAAAACTAAGAGACCACGCACATGCTGAGTTTAAAAATTAAACATTGTAAGGATAACTGAATTTTTACAACCATATTTCTTAATGTGGTTGTTTTTATGAAAATGCATGCATGTCTGTCTGGGTTATCCTGACACTGCAGAGAGCACCCATGACCATTTTGACAGTGTTCGTTCAGCAAGGGTGCGGCTACGCATCTGTGCATAGCCCTGCCCCTGCTGAATGGAGTTGTGTGTGTGGTTTTAGACTGTAAAAGGCCTTTTGGCTGTCATTAGCCACATCTGCAGACTCCTAAACATAAACTAGATCTCAGGTGCCCAATCCCTGGTGTTAGTTAAAAAATTCAAATTTCTGACACTGGGGTGCCCACCCCCAGTGCAAGTTTAGTTCCTCCCTCCCTTTCCTGTTTATTTTCCTTCCAGACACCTGGGTGCCCTGTACCCAGTGTCAGCTTCATAATCCCCCACCCTCCACAAATGTGCAGCACCGGGGTGCATACCCCCGGTGCCGCCATATAGAAAACCGACACTCGGTGCTCAATCCCCAGTGTCGGTATCTGCGAAAGTGAAAACTGTCTGTCACAGTCTTTTTTTTGTTTTAACCTAAAATAGAGAAAACCATCCATTGTCATCTGTTGCGACTCTCATCCCCACCCCATCCCACTCTGACCCCCAACTCAGCATCCACCACCCCTCCCCACAGCCGTCGCTCACCTAAATTTGGTCCCCTATCATAGATCTACTGTAGTCTTCGGCCGAAAGACATCCTTCTCCAGGAACCACAACTGTGAAATGAGGAAATCAAGTAAGTGCGCTTAATGTATTTGTAATGTGTTTTTAACTTTTACTCCTAACTTGGTCATTTATTAATATGAAACTTGGCTTCCCGGCCAATGCCATTTGGGGTAACCATTGCCTCAGTGCTTGCACATTGAGGTTCTTTGTCTTTTAACTTGTTTTTGGTTTTTATTGGGTTCACCACAACATAACCCAGATAGACCATCTTAGGGTAGCTGGTTCATTCCACTGGGGTGTCATACAGATGAGGCACACTGATGAGTCCTGGTAGGACGAAACACGTGTCTGTGTCTTCTGTTGGTACCCTTTGCAAACTGTATGAAAGGCCTTTTGACACCATGCATTTCTGCTTAAAGTTGAACCAGCATAATATTCTGTGGTGCTTTGCATATGCAGCCCATGATGCTTTTCATTATGGGGGTATGTGTGATTTTGTATTTCTTTGAAACTTGGCTTCCTGGCCAATGCCCTTTGGGGGTAACCATTGCCTCAGTGCTTGCGCATTGAAGTTCTTTATCATTTATTAATATGTTTAGCCAAACTCTCAACATGGCATTTTTGGAACCCCACCTCATGAAAAAGGTAAGTGAAATTTTTCAATTTTGGTCTGAAAGGTAATTTCATAGTCACTCCAAGAAACCACCTTTTGGACGGGACTTGATAATATTCATCTATCGGGTTCATGAGGTGGGATCATAAGAAGACTGTTAAAAGTTAGGAAGGTATGTTAAAATGTTTCAATGCTCACTCATAACATTGGTAATTTTCAGTATTTTTAACCCCAAATTTTCAACATAGCCCTTTTTTCAATCCACCTCATGAGTGTGACAAGTGTCGTTTTTCAAATCCTGGCCAAAATTTGTTTTCACAGTTGTGGTGAGAAATGATATCTTGGCCAGTATTTTTTAAAAGACACGTCATGTTTCAAAGGGGGCAGAGTCATAAAAAGACTATGCTGAAAATTCTGGGTCAAAATGTCACAAAACAATTATGAAGTAGCGCTGTTTGTAGGGATGGTTATTGGCCCAGTGAGAACAATGTCACCTTCCCATGCCAGTGACCTGAGTTTGGGTGCGAGCTCAGTGAGCCAGCTGAATGGGCTGAGGTTGGAGGGAAGGCACTGTGGTTTGTGGCACTGTCCCCAGCCTGGGGAAGGATGGAGAAGTGTTCTGATGCACAGATGACACCTTGTGATGAGCTGGAAGCCTTCCCTCACAAGGTGGTGACATGCGTGATGAGGCCTGATGGGGCCATACACTGTGTCGGGACAAGTGAAGTGGCAAGAAAAAGGGGGATGTGTACCTGACAGGATGCTACATGTGGGGTGGCAAGAAAAATGGGGGAAAGTGTGCCTTGCAGGATGAAGGTCAGGTCGTTGCAGGCCCTGCACCACCGACAGGCCCACTACTGAATTAGTTATCTAGCCCCATTGTGCTCCATCTCAGGAACTTACCTTATATCTTTGCTACCCCCCCTACCCCATAATGCCAGTTTGGTAGTCCGTCACTGTGTCCATGTTACAGGGCATGCGAAAGGTGGTGGCTTCATCCTGTCCTGGCAGTGGTCGATGAGCGGAGCAACTTGCCATCCCCTCCAAGTGAAGAGTGGGCTCAGAGATGCTGAATCCTCTCCACATCCCCTATGCTGCCCTCCATGAGTGACCCAAGTCAGTTCCAGAACCCAGGTCGCTGCCTTGGTACTAGTATCTACCCTCCTGATCAACTCACTTTAACCCCCCCCCCCAAAAAAAATTACAATCTTTTCTACCCAACACAGCGGGTCAGTATTTTTATTAATCATACTAACCCATTTTCCACTTTATGCCTACAAGTCCAGTGGAACAATAAAGACACTAGCCTTGGCACTGGAGGACACTGACTATGTGTACAGTATCAGATAAGTATTGTTTTATGTTTAGAGTACTTTGTTTCTCCCAGTAGTTACTAAAGAGCTGCAGATCTTTTTTGACTGCATTGCTATTCTTATTTTACAGGTACAACTGGATGTTCCCTCAAGCCGCCCAACCCTCATCCCACAATTCTCAGGACCCAGGTAAGAAATATTTATTATTAGTACTGTATCTAAGCTAGGATGGTACGGTGTAACAGTGCAACTACACGCATTAAGACACTGCTGTCTTTTGCTTGTCAGTTGATTGGTGAAGCAAAGCTAGAAATATCTCCACTATTCTGTTTTATTCATTTTGCACAGGTCCCAAAGGGATCTGCATGAATGAGTATATAATGTCACTGCCAGAAAGAGAAGGGAAACTTATTGCAAAAAACTATGTTAATACAGACATTAAGGTTGAAAAATGCAACATGCACAAGGTAGGAAAATGAAAAAACTTCAGGGTTTTGGGTCTCCAGAGACTTGGCGAATCAGTGATGGGGTTTTCCTTTGGGGTTGTGAACTCTAATGCCCACCCCGTATGCTTAGCAGACAAGGTTAGACATGATCTCTGCCCTGCGTGAAGAAAGCTATGACAGATTTTTGTTGGCAACATCTGACAAGTCATACTTTTCCACCTCTGAAGAGTGTATCACTCTAAGGCACTGGCTTGGTGTTGCACCTTGTGCTTTGGACAGGAGGCTATGGCTATGGGCTGGGGGGGAGGGTTGGCCATTAAGGTTGGCAACCCCAAGGAACACCCCAACACTGATTCACCAACCCTCTGTAGGCCCAAAACCTTAATCTTTTTTCATTTCCCTACTTTGTACACTTTGCATTCTTCAACCCTTTGTCTGCATTTTTATTTTTTTTAGAGACTTTCTTTGCTCCCGTCACCGGCTGCCAGGGCCCCCCTCAGATGAGACCCACCCAAGCAGTGCTACCGTTTAGCCTGAATACCTCCCAGCCAAGGAATTGGGGACAGAGTCCTCTCCAACAGACCCCCTTGAAGGAGAGAACCCAGGACAGTCGGCCGGGTTGGGACTGGCGATGGACGTGTGTGCCGCCCCCTCAGGTCCACTGTCATCCTCCTGTTAGCCGGTGTTTTCCACCTTAAGGTTTCCCCCAGAGGTGCGGACATGCAATGACAATCAGCGTGTGGATGGAGCATTCCCACCCTCTCCCGCAGATGTCTGCTGCCACCTCTCCCCTTTCCATGTCCCCGCTCAACTGTAGTGCTCCCGGTCTCCACCAAGAACAGCTACAAGGTGGGGAATCCCCAGAGACCACCCCAGGAGAGGAGAGGAGAGGAGTCCTACAGATGCTCAATCCAACTCCTCCCCTGCCGACCCCGACAACCCGAGTCTGCTCCTGAACCTGGGTCGCCAGTGTGGCGTAACATGTGGCGTCCAGCGCTTCAACCCTCAGTGCCACCAGGCCAACCCCCCCCCCATGTCTATATTAATGTAGTGTTTTTTTGTAATGAAAAAATATATATATATATATATATATATATATATATATATAACATTGCACTTGCCAAGACAGTATATGTAAGCAACAAGACCCGACAGGGCATGGGTTAGTGCATGCCAAGTGCATAGTGAGGCATGAGGCTCTTGTGCCGAGTGTCTTCAGCACCTGAAAGTGCATTAACCCATGACACCCGCCACTCTAGAGTGTCGTATTGTGCTTATAAAATGGTGTCTCCTTGCTAAAAAATGGGAATTTGTGGAAAAAAATTACATTTTGTTTTCAGCACATCAAAAACAATGCTCAATGTGTGTTACTGTTATTTCAATGCACCACTATGTGGCTATAAATGGGAGAAGTTGGCAAAATTTGCTCTAAAAATTAATCCACAAATTTAGCACAATTCAAGGAGTGCAGATCGATCCACAAAGTGTGAATTTCCATGCATGAAGTATTGAATTTTGTCCGTGAATGGAGGAATTTTGCCCACAAATGGCAGAATTTTGCTATGAATGGTGGAGTTTAGCAGTTCTCGGGTGAAATTCTGCCATTCGTGGGCATAATTCCACCGTTCACTGGCAAAATTCTGCCATTCACGGGTGAAATTCCACCTGTTTACTGCTTTCTTTACAGCTTTACCAGCTGTGTTTTTTATAAAGTGGGTATTAAAAATTATTTTAAATACCGGCAATATTGTTGCTGAGAGATATGGAATGCACTGGTGTGGTCCCATGCTTCTTTGTGAGGTACTGTAGCCAGATTTTAACTGATGAACTGCTGTTGGTCTAATGATTCAGCACTCCCTTGTAAAGGAGCTTAACTCTATTGACTAGACTGACTTCAGCGGCAGCGCTGGGGAAACTGTATTTGAAGGGGATTTCTGCTCCTCTACAAGGAGCAACAGACCAGAATTCTGTGGGTCTGTGACCTCCATTGCATGCCATCGCAATCAAGATTTCTTCACAAGATGGTGGCTCTGAATCAGTGTCAGTCAGTCCTCCTTATTGAGCACAGAAACAAAATTATGAATTGGAATATGTGTGTACTCCGAATTAGGGTACCACATGACATGATAGGTGGCAGGAGTGAGATGCAAGTGGATACTGGCTGGCTGACTGACAACAGGCTGGCTGGCAGGCTGACTGCAGCAACACAGTAGCAGAACAGAGGCATGAGACAATTAGCATTGGAGGCTGTAGGCCTTGCTAAAGTAAGTATGAAAAAAAAAAAAGATTACAAGCTTATAAAAGTGGTTTAAGTTGCAATGACCCAGTGGTGTGAAGGGCTGAGATGCTGAGCACCTTACCTCCTACCATACTGGTGACTTGGGTTTGGAAACTGATGTGGGTCACTCGGAGACTGGCCGGGGGAGGGAGGATTAAGCATCTGTAGGATTGTTCTCTTCCCTTGGGGAGGGGGGGTTGTTGTGGCTCGCTCCTTCACTGCCACATGGAGGACTCTGAGTGGTAGTGCAGACAAGCTGCACTGTAGGTGGGAGGGACCCCACATCCAGAGCGCCTGGGGCATCTATGCAGAGGAACAGCTTGCACATTGTGCTCACTGCATGTTTGTGGGCCCAGAGGAGAAGAAAGGAGGAAACAGAGGACGGGCTCCACCAAGCCTTGTCTGCGATGCTGTAGCTTGCATTGCCACTCTGTCCAGGATGGAACCGAACTCTGTCTCGGGGGTTGGGGGGTCTTTCTCCCTGGCCCCACTGTTGGCCTGGTGTTTGCCATGATTGTCCAGTGTTCTCTGTCAGAGGGGATTTTCCCAGATGCCTTGAAAGAGGCTCTGGTTCGTTCCCTCCTGAAAAAGCCACCTTTAGACCCTGACATCAAGGCAAATTACCGTCTGATCTTCAACCTCCCATTCTTAGGGAAGGTTGTTGAGAAGGTTGTGGCACAGCAACCCGGAGGAGCACCTCACGGCTTTTGATCTCTATGAGCCATTCCAGTCTGGATTTCGTGTGAGGCATAGTATGGAAACCGCACTAGTCCAGGTGCATAATGACCTCCTCAGGGCAAGAGATTGGGGGGAAGAGACAATTCTTGTTCTCCTAGATCTCTCCTCAGCTTTTGACATGGTAGACCATTGTGTGTTACTGGACCACCTGAGGAAATTCTGTGAACTCACCGGCGCTGTCAACTGCTGGTTTGAGTCCTATCTCACCAACAGGAGGCAACGGGTAGTGATGGGGAATGTCTCCTCCTCCCCTAGCCTCCTGTCATATGGAGTATGTCAGGGTTTGGTCCTTTCACCAATGTTGTTTGCTAGGAACATGCTGCCCCTGGGTGAGCTCATTAGGAAATATGGCTTGGGTTTTCATTGCTATGCCGATGACACCCAGCTGTATTTTTCCTTTGCCCCTGGAACATCCAGTGCAGCGGAAGTAATAAATAACTGTCTCGCTGAGATCAATGAATGGATGGCCTCCAGCTGGTTGCGACTGAACCCAGATAAGATGAAAGTACTGGTGGTGGAGTCGAACAGAGGGTGCAACAGGATGGCCTCTGGTGCCGAAACTGGTTTATTGCTGGGATCAGTGTTATTGAAGGCCTCCTTTAGGGTGTGAAATCTTGACATGACCGTTGACAGTGGATTGATATTTGATTCTCAGGCATCATCCACTATCCGTACCGGCTTTTTACCATCTTAGGAATATCTCCAGGGTTAAGCCCCTAGTTCCAGCCATGGACCTCCCCACTTTAGTGCACGCCTTTGTGGCATCCAGACTTGACCACTGTAATGCGCACTAACTTGGAGTCTCCAGGAGAATCCTCCGCCAACTGCAGTTAGTGCAGAACGCAGCTGCCAGGTTGCTGACAGGGCAGTCTAAATTCTGTCACATCACCCCCGGTGCTGCGTAATCTGCACTGGCTGTCGGTGCGGTGGAGGATCCTCTTTAAGGTGAGCTTGCTCATGTTTAAGACCCTACACTAGCTGGGCCCTGGCCATCTGTTGGACCTTCTCACACCTGCTGCCTCGGCCCGCTCCCTCTGATCCTCCTCTAGGGGCCTCCTAGTGGTCCCCAGGATGAGGCTTAAAACTGCCGGCAACAGAGCATTTAGTGTCACCAGCCCTGTCCTGTGGAACTCGCTTCCTCCAGCTATCAGGGAGGCCCCTTCAGCTGAGGATTTTAAGGCCTGGCTCAAGGCTTACCTGTTCAGCCAGGACTTCCCAGACAATGTCTTCTAGTTCTTCCAAGGTGTCCTCACCCTTCTTAAATATGTATACTGTATTTAGGGTTCTGTGTTGCCACAGACCATATTGATTCTATGCTGTTTTATTTTTTGCGTGTGTTTTTAGTATATATGTATTTTTATCGATAGATTGTTTTATTGTATGGCACCCAGAGCCTCTGGGATTGGGCGCCTAGAAAAATAAAATTGGCCTTGCCTTGCCTAGTACGTGGAGAGAGCTTCAGAAGAGTTCTGAGAAAGCATTATTTCACAGAAAGAGTGGTGGAACCTTGGAATGGCCTACTGGCAGAGATGATAAATTCAAGGACCATAGCTGTTTTCAAACAGGAGTGGGATACAGCAAGGACTCAAGTGGGAATTGCGGGATCAGGAAAAGGTCTAATATGGAAGGGGGGCTAGATCCCAGGACCTAGAAAAGGTCTTGAAAACTCTAGGGCAGACTAGATGGACCCACGGTCTCCTACTGCCATCACTTTCTCTGTTTCTATATGAAAACATGGGGGGGGGAGTGGTTTAAGCTGTTACTTTACTGCTAAATGCATGTGAAGTGGGGTACAAGTGTGGAGTTACTAAAACTGGTTTTGTTACTTTAAACTACTGGCAAGTAGGAGGGGTCTGTTTTCTTACTTTACAAATAATGGCTGACAGAAATGCTTTTCCAGAAATTTTCTGGCAGGCATAGATATCTGGGTGCACTGTGTCCTGTCTGCCAAAAGGTTTCCCGATCCATTGGTTGTCACCCTGTAAGGCAATGGGTTCTCAACCCTCTTGGCCAATCAGGATACAGCAAACTCCCTAAACATTTTATAGGCAGATTTATTTTCATGAGTGCCTCCAAACCCGGCTTAAAGGCACAAGTAAAAATTAATCTGCTTATGCAATTTGAGCAAGTGTAATAATTATACATATAACCATTAAAATAAGAAATGTAGCAGTTTTTTGTGATATATATATATACACACATACTTATAAAATAAATGATAGGTAAGTTGGTGTACAGGGAAGTAAACCCATCAAGTGGGCCTTTGGAGTTTAATAAGCCACAGGCCCACAGAGTGAGTGGCATTATGACCTGATTAGGCCCAGTCAATGAGTTTATGCACCCTATACATCCTTTTACCTATTTAAAAGACAAAGAACCTCTGTGCGCAAACACTGAGGCAAGGGTTACCCCAAAGTGCATTTGGCTGGGAAGCCAAGTTTCAAGAAAATACAAAATCACACATGCCCACACAATGCAAAGCATCATGGGCTGCATATGCAAATCACCACAGAATGTTATGCTGGTTCAACTTTAAGCAAAATTGCATGGTGCCGAAAGGCCTCTCACACAGTCTGCAAAGGGTGCTAACAGATGACATATTTACCTATTGTTTGTTTTGTATAACACACACTGGAGGTTTTTTTTGAGTGATAATTTTCAAGTTTAGAGTTTGTATTGTTTGTCCTAGTGCATCTTCCTCAGTATAATGGAGTTTCTGGTGCCTTGGGATTTTGTTTCCCCTTAGTACTTCCGTAGTGTATAGTCCTCCTTTAAAGAAGCATGGCTGGAGTGGTCTGTCCTTTAGTTCAGTGTGGTAGGTACTGGAGAATGCTGTAGCGTCTGTGGCCAGAAGCTGTGTGCCACCTGATCTTGGGATCAGCATGGTCTGTGCTGGAGATCAGTGTAATATCTGCAGTCAGAAGCAGCGTGGCATCTGTCGTCGGAAAATGAAAGACATCAGAGTAGGCAGTAGCAGCATGGAGGGCCAGGTATCTGAGGAGATGCTGGAGCACAAGCACATGGCTGTTTGGTGTGACACAGGAGGAAAATGATGTGTAGGAAGGGGAATTGGTAGGTAATATTGAACTGTAATTTAAATTCATTTTTATTTAGGAACATAGGAATCATGTCGGCAGATGAGGACTGCTTGATCCATCTAGTCTGCCCATGTTTCTGCCCACCTCCCTATTTAGACTGCACCCTAATGTGTCCATGTTTATTTTATTATGGAAAGCGTCTTTAAGGCAGTATTCATTAGTTGGTGTGGTAAGTGATCTAACACGTTTAGTAAGTATGTTAATTACTGTGTTAATTAGTTATTGATTGGTAATTCATTGTAATTAGTGTGGCGGCATAGTGTTTTATATACTGTGGGTATAACATTTTAATTGATAGTTTTATTGATAGATATACAGGGAAATAACTGATGGCTTTTTTATGGGGAAAAAGTTCCATCCTTGTATAATATTTCTGCTCTGGTACAAACCCAGCCAAGTTCTGGAGAACTATTCACTGCCTCCTTAACTCACTTCCCTAATTGCTGCCCCTGTGGGGTCTGTGCCTTCTGTTAACCTCTTTCTCACAGCAGGTGATCGGAATATACATTTCAGTGAGGGCACTAAAGTCCTCCTCAGTTCTCAATTTGATCTTTCACCCCCATTCCAGAGTGTACAGAATATCCCAGATAGTTCTAAGTTCTCCTCAATCCCAGAGATAGAAGTCTTTAACAAATTGGTTTCCCTAAATGTGCTCTCCAGATTTGGTTCTGATGGTATATCTCCTAAATTATTTGCATTGGGTGCCCCTGTCTTAGCTAAACTGCTTGTCCACATTATCATCTGTTCTGGCCTGGGCCACTTCCCTTCCTTTTGGAAGCATGCTATAGCCGCACTTCTTCACAAAGGTGGTGCAGCTGATGTCTCTGTCAACTATCGCCCTAACTTCCTTCTACTAGTTCTGTTCAAACCCCTGGACAGAGATAGGTCAGTGGGCAGCTGTTCATCTTGTAATATAGAAACATAGAAGTTGATGGCAGATAAGGACCGCAAGGCCCATCCAGTCTGCCCATTTCTTTTTCTACCTTATGAATGTGCCATCAGCCTTTGCAGTGGCTTTCTCACCTCTATTCTAATCCAAATTCCACCCAAACCATTTCACTATTACCCCCCTTCTTCGGATCACTGATGATGTCCACACCCAAACGGACTCTGGCCTTGGCACTAGAGTAACTTTCATTGACTTGGCAAAGGCCTTCGTAAGGTTAATTACTCCCTGTTACTTTCCAAACAAGGTAAAAAAAATATTCGTAATTGGGTGGTCGACATAATAGCCTTGAAAATCCCTGATACTTCAGTTGTGCAGATATATTTGATGGAAATAGGAATTAAAAAAATGAAACGCAAATGATGAATAGCATAAATATTTTATGGTTCCCAGAGTATACTTCTGTCACTTGCGTTTAATGTATTGTATGACATTAGTGCTTTCATGTCGGTTTGAAATTCCGGCAAATGATCGTGCAGTAACATAGAGGATAACGGCTGGGGTTATGAAGTTTACCACACTGTAAACCCCTCGAGCGGTTGCCAGGCTGACCTTGTAAACCTCAAGAGCAAAACTCGAGAGGTTTACTGTCAGCCGGGCAACCGCGAGAGGGATTTTCACTACGGTAAACTTCATAACCCCAGCCATTGTCTTTTATAGCGTATATGGGGTCGCAACAGTAATACTTTCAGGACAGAACGGGGAAGGCTCTTACTTGTTGCTTGTGGGCTCCGGCTGAACAGTTTAAACCGATCGCAGTGGCGCGACCAACATTCGGGTGCTAGAATTCCGCGCACCTAACTGGATTCGATCCTGTAATCTCACTGATCTGATGAAGGCAAGCAAGGTTTATAGCGCTGATGTCAGATCGGTGAGATTACAAGATTGTTAGACAGCAGTATGCCATGCATAATAAGGGCTCTCCATACATTATAATTAGATAATGAGGCGGATTTCACAGCCGTAACTTGTGTGTTTGACAGTTTAAGTTATGTGTGTGTGTGTGTCTAGCACTTCACCGACAACTTTTTAAAATTTTTTACCTCAACCCGAAAAACAATGCTTTCATTAAAAAAGGGTTCTCCAACACAGGTTACTAGTGTCACACTTTGCTAAAAAATTGTTTTCTCAACAGTCTGAGTCACACCCTCTCCCAACAAACCCAAATTAAATGCAGCAAACTTTCATAAAAACAGCTTTCTGATCAATTTCTGTTAATCCCCATAAGCTCAGTCAAAATGCAAGTCTTAAAAATCAAACAATGAAATGCAGCTTTCAAAATGTGTTTTGTTTAATGCAGCAAACGAGCAGCATGAACATTACTTATAACTGCTGGGGTTTTCGAACCATTTACTCTAGCTACAAACTTTCTGAAACACTCAGAACTGGGAGCACATATCTTCAGACTCAGTGAAAAATTAATGTGTTTTACAACAAAACATGATTTGACAGACTTGAGCCACTTACTCCCAGAAATGTAATTTCAACCATGACAGTACAGCAGTTGAGGAATGAAGCCCTCACATAGACGCTGACAGTAGCCATATTCCACTGCCTTACAATATGATCTGCAAATCATATAACTGACTGATGCTACCTGCTTGGATCTTGCTAATTAAGGAATTAACTACTGCACCACTAGAAAGCTTTTAAAAACTACCACCAAAAATTAAAACTGAAGTCGTTTTCAACTAATCAAATGTACTGTAAAAAAAAAAAAAAAGCAAGCAACAGAAAACATTTGTATACTCGAATATAATAGAGTCGAAGTCACTTAATCGATGAATGAGGGCATTGTACAACATGATGAAGGTCTGTATGGGACTTGTACAATAGATGGAAGATTGGTGTGGGCCTTGTGAAATAAATGGAAGGCCAGTGTGGGCACTGCAGAATCAAAGGAAGCTGTGTGGGGTCTTGCACAATAAGGCCTGTGGGATTTCTGTATTTATTTTACTTATTTAAAATGTGGTTACCGGGAAAGGCACACTGAGCCGAGGCTCGTTTCCAGGTCTGACTTGGGTACAAGAGTACACCAAGTTATACAAGAGGTACAAAAGTATTTAGGAATACAGGCAGTATGAGCAACATCAGAAAAAAGTACAAATAGTAATTACAGAATACAAGCAGTAAGTACTACATCAGAAAAACAGTGCAGGCTGTAAACGATTGCAGTATGATAAAGCAAGTCCTTTAAATATACGATAGAGAGGCATGAATTTACTTTGAGACCTGCCGTACAGCAATGGCCACAGCCACCTCAGAGTTGGGCCCAAATGGGAGGGGCTCAATGGAGCATCTGAGGCAGGGAGGTGGGGGGAGGAGCCTAAGGAGATGTTTAACATCTGAAAGGGAGGAGGCCTGGTGAAGGTAAGGTGGAAGATTGTTCCATAGGAGAGGAAGACTGTATGAAAAGGCAGCTTTGCTGGCAGCGTTGTGTCGGCATGAGAGGTGGAAAGTGCATACGTCCCTGTGGCAGAGGCAGTAGTCGAGGGAATTGGTTGGCGAAAGGCAGGAAGTGAGGTAGGGGGGTAGGGAGCCTAGCCAATATTTAGCTACGAGGGAGGCACTGTGGACGGTTCTCCTGTGTGAGAGTGGGGCCAGGGAAAGGGTGGTGTAGAGGAGACAGTGATGAGTAAGTGGGGGAGAGGCAGTGGCAAAACGACAGAAAGGGTTGGGTAGTATGTCAAGTTTGGAAAGGGATGAGGTAGGGGCCGTTCCGTAGATGATGTCCGCATAGTCCAGCACAGGCAGGATTGTTTTCCACATGAGTTCACTAGGGGTGGAAAGGGGCAGGCTGGCTTTGTGGCAATAGAAAATGGCGAGCTTCGGCTGGAGTTTGGTGTAGATGGCCTCGACATGGGTGGAGAAGTTGAGGTGGCTGTCCAGCCAGACTCCCAGGTACTTGACGGCAGGGACCAACTCGAGGAGGAAGTTGTCCAGAGTGGTGATTGCAGGGGGGGCAGGTAGGGAGGTGAGCTTTTGTCTTGAGCTGAAGACCATGGTTATGTTTTTTTTGACATTGAGTTTAAGCTGGTTTTTCAGGAACCAGGATTGGACTCTGTTGAAGTCATTTTGAAGAATTGAGAGGACACTGTCGTGGGAGGGGCCCGAGGCATAGATGATAGTGTCGTCAGCATACAGGTGCACATTTGAGGAGAGACAGGTGAGGGGGAGGTTCATTATGAAAAGGGAGAAGAGGATGGGGCCAATAATGGAGCCTTGGGGGACTCCTGAGAGGATGGGTGGGGGGGAGAGGGTGTCTCCAATTTGTACGAACTGCTGTCTGTTCTGGAGATAAGAGTGGAACCAGTTGATGGTGGGTTGGGTGAGGCCAAAAGAGAGAAGTTTATGGAGCAGCAGGGGGTGGGAGTCCGAGTCGAAGGCTTTTGCCAAGTCGATGAAAATGGTGGTGGTGGTTTGGCTATTGTCCATGGCAGTGAGGATAGAGTCAGTTACTCGCAAAAGGGTAGTGATGGTGGAGTGGTGTTTTCTAAATCCTGACTGAAATGGTGAGAAGGAGCTGTTGGAGGAGAGAAAAGTAGACAGTTTTGAGAGCATAAGGGATTCTTGGATTTTTGCGAGGCAGGGGAGAAGTGAGATGGGCCTGTAGTTACCTGGCAGGAAGGGGTCGCTACCTTTGTGCAGAGGGAGGATCTTGGCCCTTTTCCAGGCAGAAGGAACTGTGGCCATGGTAAGCGAGAGGCTAAGCAAGTGTGTTAAGGGTGCAGCTATGGCTGGGGCCCAGATGTGGAGCAATCTGGGGTGCATGCCGATGCCGTCAGGGCTGGATTTGGACTGGTTTAGGGAGGTGAGAGCATTGTAGACTTGCAGGGAAGTGAAAAGAGAAAAGTGGAAGCTAGAGGAGGTGGGGGAGGATTCAAAATAGTCGGGTAGTGGAGGGCTGGAGTCTGGCAGGGCACATGAAACAAAAAACGAGTTGAACAGTTCTGCTACTGAGGCAGGATCTGAGACAGGTTTACTGTCGATGTTTAGGACAGGACAGGTCTGCATTGAGGGTGAGTTGGTGAGGGAGTTGATCACCTTCCAGAAGTACGCAGGGGAATTTTGGTTATGTGTAAGTTGTGCTTTGAAGCTGGAGGACTTGGATTGCCGAATGGCTTTTGTACATTTGTTTCTAAGGTGTTTGTAAGCTTGGAGGTCACGGGTGGCAAGGGAGGCTTTATATAGCCTCTATGCCTTGTCTCTGTTGCGGCCCAGGGCAATGAGGTCAGATGTGATCCAGTGGTGATGGTGCCGTTTAACTCTAGCTTTCCTGAGGGGAGCGTGGGAGTCCCAGGTACTGTGAAGAATGTCGCAGAAGTGGGATAGGGTGAGGTCCATGTCTGTCGCAGAAAAGTCTGGGGACCAGTCTGCTATTGTTAGGTGATGCTGTAGGGCCACCTCGTTTAGGCAGTGTAGGGGGTGAGACCAGATGAATTTGGGAGGAGAGTGCAGGGAGTGGATTTTTAGGGTGCAATAAGTTATACAGTGGTTGCTATGGGCATCAGAGAGGATGCCTGAGGAGGTGATCCTGTGTGGATGGGTAGATAGAATCCAATCCAGGAGGGTATGGCTTTGGGACCAGTGGTTTAGATGGGTGGGTTCCAGGATTAACTGGGAGAGATTTAAGGCTTCAATCCTTAGGGCAGTGGGTTTGGCAGAGGAGAGCCAGTCGAGATTGAAGTCACCTAGCAGAATGAGTTCGCCATTAGTGGTACTTGAGGAGATTGCCTTGATAAGGGATTTGGGTAAGGATTTTGGCAGGGCATACAGAACCCCAATGTAGAGGGGGGTGGACGATGGAAAGGATAGGTGAGCAACCATGGATTCATGGGAGGAGGGACAGGATTCTTTGAATATTATGGAGCATGTGATGTGGTGCCTGACGTACAATGCTACCCACTCCCCTTCCCACATTCCTGGCAGAACAGGATATAGTTAGGGATGTCGAGAGTGGGGTTGGAGATTTGAGTGGACAGCCATGATTCTGTGATGCAAAGTATGTCTGGTTGGTATTGGGTGGCCCAGACGGTGAGGGCATTAAGTTTGGGAAGGAGGCTCCTGGCGTTGAGGTGAAATATATGGAGGCCCTTGGAGAGGGAGTCAGGGGACAGGGTGGAAGGGGGTGTGGGACCCGGCGAGGTTGGTCTGGGTGCTAAAGGCCCTGGGTTTGGATATATGTCACCACCCAGGAGTAGAAGTAGAAGTGGTATGGTGAGGAAGGGGGATTGCTTACCTTCCATAGCAGCCTATTTTAGAACAGAGCTCCTGGACCATACACTCTTGCACATACAGAGACAAGATAAAACAGGCTGTTAAAAATCAAGCCAAAGGCATGAAAACTAAGTGCTACCAGATGCTAGCTGCTTCCCCTTTGTTTTTCCCTTGTGTTATGTGAGAGCGATACAAACACCAGAATGTGGCTGAATCTTTCATCACACCAGTGCATTACCTAGCCTGCACTGCACCATACTGCCTGGTTAAGATAACCATGGTGCAATTCACTGCCCTCTACAGGGAAAAGATAACCCAAAACCAGCTCATGCCTTAGCTCTCGGAGTTCACCATGTGTTACAGCAAGACCACTTCAGATAGCTAGTTTCAGTACTTTCTGCTAAACATAAAGCAAGGGTCCCCACTCACTGACACCCGTTTTCTGCCCAAATCTTTTGATAAGGCAAGAAAGGGGCCCAGAAATGCTCCCATGAATTTCTCATCAAATATTTAAATGACACTCCTGTGCACCAGTTTCATAAACTAGGCTGAAGGCCTAGGGTTTGGTGGGGCAGTGGGTGACTCCCGCCATGCCCCCACCAAGCACTTCATAAGTGCGTATCCCTAGGTGTCCTCCAGATGACCATTTACTTGCAGAGGACACGCAGCTGCTGGCTTCATGCCCTCCCTCCCAATCCTCCTTACCTTTCTGTGCAGCTACTGCCTGGGGCATCCTTCCACCTCCTGCTCAGTTTGAGGGCCTATCCACTCTCCTTTTCAGTAGTGGCGGTTTGCTGCTCTGCCTGCTGTCTGGCAGCCTTCCGGCTTCCTCCTGCCATGGCTATTCTCCTGCTGTGGTAGCTCCCCTAGTTCTGCAGCTCCTGGGTCCCAGTGCTCCCAGGCTGCCTCATTGATTCTTCCTGTGGCAAGTCTGGCCTTGCTGGCTCCTCTGGTGGCTGCAGCTCTGCCTGCGCCTACCTCGCCTGGTGTGGGGGTGATGGCTGGGGCTGGCTCCTCTACTCGCTGGCTTCAAACCCCACATCCACTCTCTGGATAGGATGCTGGCAACCCTCCACCTGGGCTACTTATTTCTGGGTCCATCCAGTGTGGCTGTAACCATGCTTCACCATGCATTTTGCTTTTGGGCTTCCTGTTGTCCTTGACTCAGGTATTCACAATTCAGGGGGCTTTCCACTCTCCTGTTCAGCAGCAGTTTGTTGCTCTGCCTGCTGCCAAGCAGCCTCCCAGCTTCCTCCTGCCACAGCTATCTCTTGCTGTGGCTACTCCTCCTGGTCCTTCTGCTCCTGGGTCTTAGTGCTCCTGGGCTGCTTTCCTGCTTCTCTTTGTGGCTGGCCTGGCCTTGCTGGCTGCCAGTTCCACTGGTGGCTGCTGCTTTGCCTGCACCCACTGCGCCTGGTACAGGGAGGCTGGCTTCTCTCCCTGCTTTCTTTGACACACTTGACATTCACTCCCGCTCTCTGGATAGGGTACTGGCAACCCTCCATCTGGGCTGCCTCATTCTGGGTGCTCTGGAGTGGCTGTAGCCATGCTTCACCTTGCGTTTTGCATTTGGGCTACCTGTTGCCCTTCAGCTCAGGTATCTGCCCTGTCTCACCCCTCATGGGCTCTGCATATTTCTAGTGGCCCGGCCTGATCCACACATTCCTCCAGCCTGCACTACACTATTTTGTAGCTCCACCAGCCTGCCCAGCCCTTTCTTTGGGGCTCGCCTTTACCCTTACTATCTACAATTCTTACCCTACTACCTACATTTAGACAAATACCTCACCAACCACCAATGGGCACATGCCCTCCTACAACTAGGTATATGCCACCTCTCTCTCTGCTCCTCAAGGGCCCGGTATGTTTTCACATCTCTTTACACGGCAACTATCAGTATGCTTTCACTCTCTATGGCTTTGTGCTGCAATGATCAGTATGCTTTAGTCCTCAGTGGCTTCATCCTGCACCACCTGAACCCCTCAAGGGATTGGCTTCCTTTATCAATAAGCCCCACCAGGAGCAGTCTTGGGCTGCTAGGCCTGAAACTGCTGTTTCCAATTTTCTCCATTTCCTTGGGACAGTCAAACCACAATGTTCCTTGCCATGGCTACTGCAATGTCTCCAGCCAGCCAGCCTTAGACTCCTCTATAGTAGAAGACCCTCTGTCAGAAGAAGAAGCTCACATCATCCTAGTAAGCAGTGGTTCTTGCAGGCTTAACTGATGCCTGGATCAGTAACAATTTGTTTGAAGCCTGGACGGATGGCATTCTGAAGCCTTGGATCCCAGAGGTTTCCTCCACTGGGGGGGTCTTCTTCTCATCCATGCTGATGGTCATAAAAGTAGTTAAATTCCTATGGTGTAGTTAGGTTTCTTCCACCAGACAAGCTGGGACCTGGATGATGGCTCCTCACTGGTCGCTTTGCTTCATGGCTATCGCAACTCTAGGGGTGAACCTTCCTCAAGAGGGTTCCTGTGCCTTCAGTACCCCAAACAGGGTGGTAGTTCTGTGAGAACAGAGCGCACGAAAGGCCATATATACCACAAACTACTTAAGCCTGCAGTCAACTAACTGCACTTCTTCTCCATACACGGTTGCCTACTGGACCAGTAAAATAGTAGGCTGGAGGACTAGGGTTGGGTGGGTCAGCGAGTGACTCCTACTTCATAAGTGCACATGCCCAGGCATCCTCCAGACACCCAATTCCTTGCTTCTAGCATCATCTCCTCTCCTCTGGTGGCTCACCTCTCTCCTTGTGGGATCCTTCCCTAAGTTACCTTTAGCCAAAGGACGTGTCCTGTGGCACCTGTAGTGGTAGAATCCTCCTCAAGAGGGTTCAAGTGCCTCCGGTACCCAGAACAGGGTGGTACTTCAGTAGGAACAGAGAATGTGAAAGGCCATATAAACCACAAGCCACTCAAGCTTGCAATTCTTATGTTGCAGAAGCACAATATTCCAAGCAAGTAACTGCAGTTCTGCTTCAGACATGGTTACCTACTGGACCAGTGAACTGTAATTAAGGCATTTTTCTAAAGTTGGACTCGTGAAAACTTTTAGTGGGGCCCATGAAAGCTGCAAAGTAGGGGTTTCAAACTCCTGAAAATAATTTTACAGCAGACACTCTGTTTCTTTTCTTACATTTCTAGGTGCGCAAGATGCAAGTCCCACCTTTTCTCTCCACAGGCCTGTTGCACAGCTACTGACCTTACAGCTTGAAGACACTGTACCTGAACTAGAGACCATGCTAATTAGAGTTACAGCCATTGTCAATCCACATTCCTTGTTTTAGCTTTGAAGATTTCACTGAAGAAAGCCTTTTTTTTTCCTTTCCTTGTTTTTGCCTTTTTGTCACCTCTCCCACCCAGGGATCCAGCATCACCTCACCTCCAGCTGCCATAATTGCCTGATTTCTCAGTTCCTACTCTCAATCGCTGTCTCAGTCTCCCTTGCTTAGTCTTTGTGCCTCTCAGTATCACAGCAGACATACTCTAGGAACAGAGTCAGGTGTTAGCTAGTGGATCCCTGCTAACAGGCAGCCCAGGGCATTTCATTATATCGTGTGATATGGAAATCCTTGCCTAGGCAAGCTGTTAATAAGAAAATAAAAGTGAGACAGGTTAATTTTTCTTAAAGGGCAGAAATGCCTTAAGAGGACTTTTAATAGCACTCGCTTCCTTTTGCACTGCCTTCTTTGATGTAAAAAGGCCATATATATTTCAAAACTGCTAGGATTTTATGCACGGCTCTGTTTGACTAAACAGGTGAAATTCCATTTCGGAGTCTGATTTAAAGAGAGTGATGGGAGGGAGAAGAGACAGCATTACCATTAATCTCACCTCTAAAGTGACAAAGAGCATGAGACACAGCCTTTCACAGTGGCGAGCATGATCAATTAGGGTACTCTACCCCCAAATCCTGAAAGCCGTCACCCAACCCCCCAAAATAGACAGACTCCAAGAAGCTTCAGATGTCCAGTTGACCTCACTTTTTTCCATTTTTCATGTGTCCCTGTCCCATTTCTGAAATAATAATTTTTTGCTAATTATGTGTATTTCTTAGTCCTCTGTGATTCCATTCCAATTCAGGAGGCATGCAAGAAACTAGTAAAGAATAGGGGTGTGCGAATACCTTAGCCTGAACATTTGGCCGAATATTCTGTTTGGGGCCCCAAATATTCAGGTGTTTGGTATCTGTATCTGTATTTGGGCTTTGGATTATGTTGGAAAAAGAAAAGAAAAGAAACAGCCCCACCCTACTCCCTAGCACAGAGCCTTTAAAATATACCAGCTCCCAACCCCCCACCCTCAGTTAGAACCCCCATCTCACCCCCAGCACCCACATTTTGATAATAAGTCTGCATTTTGTAATTAAAACTTCAGCGGTAGGTGATTGGCACAACCCCTCCCCGGCAGCCACTAATTTTCAGCACTTTGCAGCACACTACAGCAAATCAGATTATCCTCCCACTCCCGCAACAGAGTTTTATGCCTCTTGTGTCCCCAAAGGTGCTACAGATATTCAGTATTCTAAGTCCTCCAACACATCACAGTGTTTGCCAATGTACATCAACCCCTGCACACACTGCTGAAACTTCTTTTTTTAATAACACTTCTAAAAATAGGTCTTAGCACAACGTTTGGAGTGGCCAGACTGTGCTCTGCCAACCTAGTTACTGTGCAACAGTACAGTACCAACACAGGATGCAGTGGTGCATGCTGGGATACTTGAGATCGGGAGTATTGAGCAAGACGGTGAAAAAAGTGACCGATGTAATCTTTAGCTTAACACAATTCTCACCAATCCATTTACTAGAATTTTTCATGGCTGTATAAGACCAATTTCATTTGCTGAAAATCACAACTGGTTTCCTTAATCAGCACGGAGTCAATCCATGTTACTTTTCACTCAGAGATCATCCGAAACCATGCTCTAGCCCATCTCAGAGAAGAACTAAAGCACCATTTCAGAACATGTACTGTAGCATGGTTTTCCATACTACAATATGGACGTAAACTTTTAATACCATTTTAACAGAATTAAAACAGTTTGGACAGTGCCAGAATTACTCATGAGTTCTTGCCTGTCACTGCCATTTGTATTATTGCCCTTATCATGAAAACCACTCATTCAGTTCTTGTCAAACTAGGTATACAGAAGACATTTGTTAGTACGAGTCCTAGTGGTTATAACATTGTTAGCAGCGCTGATTAAACTATACGTGAATGCCAGCTTGTGACTGATAGCTACATTTTAGCTGTATTTTTAAGAACCATATATCCTTTTGATATGAAAGTTGTCATACATATTTGATATTATGACGCATTATCAACATAATAGACAAATTATGCATTAATTCTGGCTTGTGATTGGCCATGACATTTGTGACTATATTTTGAGAACAGCTCATCAAATTGTCAATAAACTTGGTAAAGGCTGCCCCAATGGTCCAGCGTGTAGGTGACCCAGATTCAAGAGGAATCCTGAGTCGCTGCCAGCGGGAAGCAGGCCAGGGTCAGGCAGCTGCCATGTGGCTGTGTACCTCAGCCAGGGATCAAAGCAGAGCTCCGGTGCTGCAGCAACCCCTGGGTTCATATTGGGGGAGGTGGAAGGGGCTGGAAACATGATGAAGAAAACGCCATGGCCGTCTACATGGCAGCCTAGGCCTTGTGTGTTCCCCTGGGTCCTGGTGCTTGCCGGTACTGGACCCTCATTCACATAGTGGACTGCCTGGAGGGTTGGGGGGGATGATGGCATTCACCCTAAAGCCCCTGCCACAGGGGAGGCAAAGCCCAGGGTAAGTAAACCAGTAGTGGCCGGGGTAGACAATGGGGACTGGGGACACAGCCCTGAACAGGGTATATCCCTGGGAGTAGGCTATATCCCTGACCAGGACACACATGGCTGGGGAGAAAAAATTCTGTGGAAAAGGAAAAAACAAACTTCATTAAAAAAAAAAAGAGAGAGGAAAAAAAATCAAGTACTGCAGGTTCTTGAGGATTTCAGAATGTCTGCCATGCTTACCTAATTATGAATGAGTTCTGGCTCCTGCTTGCATGCCATGTTGTTCTCTGGAGAACCATATATCTGATTGGCACCACCCTGGTACTGAATAAGTATATTCCATGAGCGCAATACCCTCCCCCTGGGTGGGTCAGGGCTTACCATTCTGCTTCGCAAAGCTCTGAGCCACCACCAGCTGTCTGTTTTGCTCACTGCGGTCCACCAAAGACTAAGACTTCAGTTGTGGGGACCACAGTGGGAGCAGTAAGCAGAGACCCCAGGATTTCTTTGGCGCACTTCAACGTTGTCTTTAGCAGCTCCAGCCATACACAGCACCACATCTCCTGTCAAAGGAGTTTGCCTACCACCAACAGAGAACACGGTCTCAAACCAACAATACGTGGATGAGCAGCCTGATTCCCATACAGCTGCCATATATCAGCCTGGCTGCACTGCAACATACTACACGAGCCCCTCAAATAAGTACATTGGGGTCTGTGTCCATAAACATTAGAGAGGCAGCAGCCATCTTTGCTGCCCCCTACCCCGAGGATCTATGACAATAGGGTCAGGGGCTAGCACAACAGCCAATCAGGCTCTGAAGCCTTCAGAGATAGACAGAGGGGGCTCATGGGACACTGAAGGGATAACTGATTTTAATTTTGATTTTCAGCTAATAGAACACTGAGTAAAAGCCAGACAGGTCTTCTGGAGAACAAGCTTCCAGCTGCAGAGACTGAAGGCTCAGATGCAACAGCTGGCACTGGAACTAGGATAGCAAAGAAGGGCATCACAACTGTCCACAGGGCTCATGGTCCCTGGTCACCCTCTGATGAAGCAGTGGTTATTAGATTTTTTTTTTCAAGCAGCATGAGCTCATACATACTGTATCTAGGGGGATGCAAAGGTGGTTCATAGCCAGTTTGGTGATGGTAATGACTAGGTGGTGGGAGTGAACCTGGAATGTCCAGAGCCGGCCAATAGGAGGAGGATGAGTGTCCCACAGGATGCCTGGCGAAGGTGGGCAGCAGTCTCTGCTGCTATACTGCCACCTGGCTCACAACGGGTTGTGGTGCAGCTGGAGAGGATTGTGGAGAGTGGGCATAAGTCTGGTTCTGGCACATGGCCACACATTGTGGTCGGATGCGTTCCATGGAGCCCTCTTCATCTGCAACCTGGGAGACACGTGAAACAGTAGAAATGCCACAATGTACAGTAGCCTAAAACCAGCACTCTTGGGCCCTGCCACTCCCAACCATCCAGTGGTCTTCAGTGGTCTCCCTCACACTAGATGGACCTGAGGGATGAACTAGCTGGATCCATCCCAAAAGAATCCACCATGAAGGGCAAGTTATTCTTGGACCCCCTGGAGATTACAGGAAGTGACAGAGATGGGAAGTGAACAGGGCTGGGAGGTGACCACTGGCAGAGTTGGGCAGCCTCCGTGAGGAGATAAAGATATGAAAAAAAGTGTAAAAAAAAAAAAAATCAACGCCAATATTGTATATAGTCAGTGCATCATGAGCTTGGTAATTTAGCATTCCATTGACAAAATTTATTTTCATTAAAGTACTTTAGCCTAGATGTTCAAAAATGTTCATGCACCTCTTGCACTGAAGCACTGTCCCTGCAGATGTGCCAGGGTAGCTCGTGATATAGGTGACTCCAAAAGAGCAAGCCCAAAAACAGTGAGGGCAATTCAGCAACTACAGAAATCGCAAGGGTACATGTCGGGATCGCCAGAACGTCAACAAATGCCTTTTCCCCTCCCTGAGGTGCTATGACCTCAGAGTTCATTATTTTAGTAAGGGGGTTCAGGGGGCAAAGCCCACGTAGAAAAGCATCCATCACTATTTCGGCGATCGCTGACATGTACCCTCACTGTTTCTGTAGTCGCTGAATTGCCGTCGCTGTTTCTGGGCTCGCTCTTTTTGAGTCACCCATTTCACATAGAACCTGTGCCAGAATGTCAGCAGACAACTGTCAAGCATGTTGATACATTTACAACACTTTAAAGCACAAAAATGACTCGTGTGTCAGAATTTTGACACGTGTCATTTGTGATACGCATCTTACAGAAAATGCCTCCAGAAGTTAGACCACTTTTTTGTGGTCTAACAGTCTTAGCGTAGTTGGCACAATTGTGGCAAAACTGTGCCTCGAAGCTTTGAAAATCCAACCCTCTCTCTTTACAAAGAAATCTTTTTATCTTGCTGATGGCATTTAGTTTATCGAGAGAACTGATGTAGCCTTTGTACAAAATGTAGTGTTGCACACAGGATGACATTTGCTATTTAGTGAAGTTTCATTCCCTCTGCAGAATGTTTTTTTTTTTTGTTTGGTTTGGCTGGCACTTATTATGGCTAGCCGCAAGGGACAATTTAGATTCAACCCAGCATACTGCACCTGCTGTTACTCAAACTGACATTTAATTATACATCTGAGTGTAATCTGTAATCACATCAAATTTTGATTAGCAACAGACTGCAAAAACAGGGATCTCTTGGCCAGGTGCAGCTCAAAATCAAGATGGTGTGGCCCAAGTGGTGCAAAAATGAAAACTTTTTTTTTAGCCAGACAGCAGAATGTGTATTTCATTGCTCCAGTGGTGCAAAATCAAAGTTGGTAACAGCAAGAATAAAATCAAAACAATATAAAGTCATTTTGTTGATATACTGAAATAGGATATTATTTTGTGGAAATACACTACGATTATAACAAACACTTTCTGTACACTAAATACTCACACAGGATACCTATAATGTGGATGAAATCCTCTTTTGGAGTCAAAAAGGAAAAACAACACTACATGCTGCTTACAATTTTTGAGTACTATTGCTTTGTATCTTGTGCATTTTATGGTTGGACATGAACTGTCTATACAGTATATCCTGTGTCAGCTTGAGTATTCTATGTAACAATTCCATAGCCACTCTAACTTGGGCACCACTGTGAATTGTTGTTGTATCCATTTGTTCTACCAGGAAAAAGCTCCATTGAGCCATGCACATTTACAAGGAAGTCCTTATTAGGATAGCCAGAAAGTTCAAAATATACATAAAGAAATATACGCAGAATACATGATATACGGGGCCCGATATTTAAAATTGCGCAAAGCGGAGTGCAAAAATTTGTGCTGTGCCTTGTGATTGTCCCGGAGCCCGAAGATTCTATATTCAGTCAAACAGTGCACCAGCGCACCGGCTATGGCAGAACAGCTCTAAGTCACTTAGCGCTGCCCCAACAGGGCTCCCATCGTATGCTGCCAGAATGGATAGTGCCAGAGCGCTATGTGCAATATTCAAAGGAACCCATGCAAATGAGTCCATTGGGCATGCAAGGTGCTAAGGGACCATCTGCATGCCCATTATGGGCTCATCTGCATGGGGAGCTAGACAAGTTAGTGGAGCACTCCTCCACCCCCCCCCCAATTGCCTGGTCCCAGACATGGAGATATCCTTGGTGCTAGTGTTCCCCACCGATCACTAGCCCCTACTGTAATATGTAAAACTGCCTGGTGTTATTGCCCCCGATCACCGTCCCTGTCCTATAAATAAGGGGTGTGCTCCCTGCCTGAACATATGGCAGCTTGCTGTAAGGAGAGCTGCACTGGTCACTCTATGCACCTGTGGTACCATGAAGACTGGTAAGGTGACTGGGGTGGGTGGTGTTCAATGTTGCAGTGGGAGGGGCACTAGATGTCAGAGATTGTCTCATTGTGAGCGGGTGCCGGGGGGTGAATCGCTGGACACCAGAGTGGGTTTCCTGTTTTCCTATGGGCTGGCAATTGAGGGGGACCACTAGCACCAATGATTTCTGTATAATACAGTAGGGGCTGGCAATCAGAATGGGGATCACTAGCACCAGGAATATTGATGTATTACAATAGGGCTGGCGATCAGAGGGAGGAGGACCACTAGCACCAGGGAGTTTGTTGCGCAGGTGCTAACCCTCTTTGACCGAGCAACAGCCCCTTTCGATTGTGGGGATCCGGCACAACCCCGGCTTGTGCGGGCAAAGATCCGTTAGTGCCCATGCAAATGTTTGAATATTGGGCCCACAATGTTATGATACATAGTATAACAAGTATAACGTGGGCTTACATACCTGAAAAGACTGGCAAAAAAAAAATCTAACTGTGTGCTATGAATTAAAACAGTGCATGCAGAGAATAGCATAAAAACATAGCTTAAATGGTTTACTAAAGCAAGGGATGTATGACATGGCAAATATAAATGGTACAGTTCTGTATTATAGTATATGGCTCACGGTGTTTATCAACAGTTACAAACTTCACCACAATGGGTATCAAGGAGTACTTTAAATTTATTATGACTGGTCAAGGAACCAGGTTTTAGGGCATTTTGCAGCTTATTCCAGAGTGCACCTGCTCAGTGGTCCTTTTTGCCTTTTGATGATCGTGAATAAACTAATTCATTGACTGATGCGTAATTAGAAATTTTGAAGGCTTTTTGATTAAATATTTTCTGTCTCCACTGGGCTCCCAAGTATCCTCCCAACCCAACTGCCACTTACTTATAAAACTTAATCCTATAGCTTGCTCATACCTCACCCCACCCCCACCCCCACCCGTGGCAAGGCCTTTCCATCTGGAGCCATTTATGTATGTGCAGATCCCAGGAGTGCCAGACCATCATCTGGAGACCTTCATGCTTTTTTCTGCTATGTTACTCCACCTTCCCCAAGAGACGTCACTGCAGAAGGCCCTCAAGTGTGCACACATAATGGCATCTTAACAAGGCCAAACAGTGACCCTACTTAGCCAGTGGGGCACCGCAGATGCTCCACCTCTCAGGCCACAAGTGGATAATAATAAACTGGGTCCCCACCACTCTACCCCCAGAAGCCAAAGTGCCCATGTGGATGCTGTCTCAGACTCCTATCAGAATGTGTAGGCATTCGGGCCTCGGAGTGCAAACCCTATTCGTCGGCATAGCAACCCATCACCCCAGTTGCTGTAGTAAGAGGCCAGCTCAGTTTTTTTCAGTTTTTCTGCGCAAACTGTACTGGCTGCCAATACAGTGGCGGATCACCTTTAAAGTCGATCTTCTGACTTATAAAGCCCTACACAGGCTGGGCCCAGACTACTTGAATGAGCTTCTGGTACCCTACCGCCCTAAGTGATCGCTACGCTTGGCGGACAAGGGGTTGCTAGAGATTCCAAGGGTTTCATTGAAATCTTTGGGGGCCTGTGCTTTTATGTACATGGCCCCAACCCTTTGGAATTCTCTACCCCATCCGCTTCGGGAGTGCGCATCTGTGGAGGAATTTAAACGGGCCTTAAAGACCCATTTGTGTTGTCGGCATACCCCTGATGATGATGTTTTAATGTATTTTATGAGTTTAGTATTTATTGTATTTGTGTCTAATTTATTGTTTTATGAAGTATATTGTTAAGGTGCCTTGGTTTCAGAAAGGTACGATATAAATAAAGAATATTATTATTACTTTTTTTTATGCCAAGACACAGATCTGAATACCCCTTCCCCATGATTATAAATTAATTCCCACAAAAATAGTTTTACATCTGGCAAGGGCAAAACCAGTTCCAAAAAAAGAACTCCATAGAATCTGCCTGGCTCTCAGAAATGAAAACCACAAAGAAGTCCCTCTGCAAAAGAAAAAAAAGTTCTAGAGGTTCTCAGTGCAAATAATTTATTAGCATATAATTAATATGCAAATATATGTACATTTCTTGAAACCAAGTTAAAACAAAAAAAGAACATTTCAGAATCTTTTGGGGATGTAATTCAAAACCAATTTTTAGATGTCTGCCCATTCCAATTTCAGGTTAACTTTTTGTGGACTCCAGAAAAACAGAACATTCATGCAGTTAGCTTTGTGCGTCAATCCAAGTGGGTCTCTGCCATTCATGAGTTTTTTTTGTACTGTTGTTTTCTTCTCTTGCTGTTGTCTGCTACCCATCAGCAACTTACCAGTGCCAATACCAGCCGCATCATCAGATGGGGCCCAAGAGTGCCAGCAAGGCACGATCCTGCAGGCTCTGGGACTTTCTCCCCCACTTGTCTGTCTCTCCCTCTCCACTATCCCATACTAATATCCGATACTCTGGTAATGTGCCCTGATTGCCCAGTTGAGGAGGCAGGGACACATTCATTCAACCTCCTTGACCTACTACCGGGGTCACCATGGTAGCAGAAAGTGGTGCAACCCTCCTTGGGCCAAGTAGAACTGTCAGTGGCACCACACACCGACTCCATGGTCATTTGCAATAGGAGACCCATGCTCACGCCTGATAAGCTCAGGTCACCCACAGGGTACAGCGTGATGTGCTGTGGCTCAGCCACCAGGGAGGTCCACGAATTTTGTCTCAATCGCCATGTATGTGTAACCCCCCTGCAAATGGGGGTTCCCAAAAGACTTCCAGGAGCTTGCTTGAATGCTCCAAGCCTGAATGGTGTTTGGCATTTAAGCCATTTATCAGTGAGTGTTTTTAGAGCCTCTGGTACTGTCTCTTTAAGAGCTGTCTGCTTGCAGACATAATTAGTTTGTATGGGGACTGTGTGCTTCTCTGAGTACCACCGAGCTGCTGCCAATTCACTTAATTTTGCAGTCACTAGGAGTGCAAGGGAACCTATCTGAAAGATGTAACTGTTTACCAGAAATTATTTAGAGTAATAATGAAATTACAGTTTGTCTAACCTGCTTTCTTTGCAGTCAGAACTGTGTCTGCTAGTTCCCATTCTAGTTTTGAACTGCTGAACTGGACCAATCAGTGTGGGGTAAGCTAGCTCTAAAATGGTGCCTGGACGAATCAGAACTTGGACTCATAATCTGAGCCAGCCACAAGAGGATTGTATGGGCAGTGACTCTGGGAGATGTAGTTTAGACTTCAGTGCCTTTTTGGACCAACAGCAGCAGTCTATTGTGGTGACAGCCAATCCAGTCAAGAACTGGGAGGAACTCAAAGGAAGTGCCCGGTTTTGTCGGTTGGAGTTCAGTTGAGCTTTGGCAGTGAAGAAGGAAGGAGCCCTGTGCTTTTCAGTGTGCAGTTTTAGTCAAAAACGTGTGTAAGGCCCAGAGTTCCGGTCTGCAGCTTGTGTAACAGCTTGTTAGGACTGAATCCGTCCTGTGAAAAGAATCAAAGGATCTCTGAAGAGTAGAAACCAGGCTCACCCTGTGGAAGACTGGAAGAATTGCTGAAAATTGCACTCGGTCTGTCAGGAACTGAATCTGCTGTGTGTTCTCCGGGTATTGTGCAGTAATTGCGATGGGATACAGATGCAGCCTGCCTGGTATAATACGTTCTTTTATATGGATGTGTGAAGAGGTTTGTGTACCTCAAGTGAGCCCCTTGACATTGAAGGACCCTATCTTATTTGGAGGTCGTGAGTACTAATTCAGGGTTGCTCCCTGTTGAATTGCCACATTAAATCCAAATGGAATTACTGTACTGCTGACTGTTTAATTCTCCTTTCTCTGTGTGAAAGGGCCCCTACCAGCTGCCACGGTTTGGACTAGCCACTAGGGCTTGGGTACCCAGGGACAGTAACTGATAGGGATAGGCCTGTGCACAGAGCCATAGGTGAGATTATTAGAGTGATAAGCTAATTAACCTGATTTCCCCTGTCCTTGTTATATCCCTAAATAAATCAGAGCTGCTTGTTTCAGCAAAGTTATACTGCCTGAGGTATTTGTCTATGTTAAAGTACTGTACTGTGATTGTTGCACTGTATCTCATTTCACAGGAGGTCCCAGTGCCGAACCAGACCTGGGGTAAGTGTATACTGTGAAGGTAATTCTGATATATTGTGTGGGCCACTAGTGGGAAGAAGGGGTTGCAGTGTCCCAGAGGGCTGTGACCAAGTTAGTTTAACTATTGCAAACCCTGACCTCTGGGTGGAGGCACCGCCATTGGATCCAGGCCCTCAACCTGTTAGTGGCAAATCAGGCAGGGTAGTAGCCCCTGGGATAGCGCCATCTAGGGGTTACATCTTGGAGGCTCACCGCTGGGATTGTGTGTCCTCTAGTGGCCATATTTACGAACCACTGTTAAGAAAAAATGGGTACCCGACAGAAGTGGCTGTGCACGGCTGGTGGAGTGGTGTACTGGGGAGGAGATCGACCCCAAAATGCTATGCTTATCCTGGACATCCCTGGGTATCAATCATGGACACTGTGCAGGGAGTACTTTCCAAGGTGGAAGGTTTACAAACCCTGTGGTGGTGGGTCGGCATGCTAATCTGCTCACCCACACTTTCCTGGCCCTAGTAGAGTTTAAGGATCCCATAGATAGCTCCAAAGTGCCACAGACCATTACCCCAGAGGGAGCCCTCACTGCTTGGAGAGTGATAACTAAGGACAGTAAAGACCCGGGGGGGAATCAGCCCCCCACCACTATCTGAAACTTTTGAGGAGAAATTTGCTGAATGGTTGCTGGGAGAGGGGAAAACTGTGGAGGACTTGAAGAAACTATTCTTGCCACCTGGGAGTGTTCCTCCCCCAACACCCTCTCCTGCTCCAGTGCCCGTAATGGTGGCTGAACCAATGCAGACTCCTATTTCTGCACCTGCCATTAGTCACGACTCTTACCGAAGGTTGAGGATCTTCTCTGGCACCTTCCCCACCCCCCAAGGGGAGGATGACTGGGAGACCTGGATAGACTATGTTGCCCCCCAAGTGCTAGAATGGCAATGCTCGGAAGGCGAAAAGCGAAAGAGGGTTAGTGAGAGCCTCCGAGATCCTGCCCTGGCTACCATCCGTGCTAAACGGGCCAGTAACCCTGAAGCGACTGCACAGGCCTATCTTGAGGCCTTGGAGAATGTGTATGGGAGCCCAGATTCTGATGAGGACCTATGGTGGAGAGTAAGAGATGCACAACAGTACCAAGGGGAGTTGTTGTCTGTGTATGTATCTCGGCTGGAAAAATTGTTGCAAGAATGCCTCAGAAAAGGTAGTTTGCCAGCGATTGAACTGGACCGAACCAGGCTGGACAGGATCCTTAAGTCTGCCCCTTCTCAGAACTGCTGTTGCTTCAGTTACACCTGGCAGATCGACTGGAATCCCACCCTCCTATGATGAGTTAATGAGAGAAATTCGAGGGTTGAGAAAAGACGACCTCGGGAGGGACCTGCACCAATAGCTGCGGCTACGACCCGAGTGACTGAGGGTGACCCATCAAGTGAAGTTCAGGGGCAGAGGTTGGCAGTCAATGAGTGCTCTGACAAGGAAAAAGATATGTCACAATGGGGCGAACTGTTGAGAGAGATCCGGGAATTCAAAAACAGTCCCTTTATGAAGGCCACGCCTGCAAGTACGGGCCCTGACCTATATCCGACTGCATCTGCTATGGGGTGGGGGTACCACCCATGTATCTCCTGCTGATAACAGCTCCGAACTCGATTCCTTGACCATGGAAGTGGAGAAACTGACGGATGTCTCCAAATGCTTATCACGCCGCGAGACAGAGATGGCACCAAGGTTTCCAGTTAGTAATACCCCGCCCTGGCTCCCAGTGTGGCCTCGGCCAGCTCAAACTCCAGAAAGTATGTTTTGCTATAATTGTGGGAAAGATGGGCACATGAAAAGGGAATGCCAGTCCCCAAAAGACACTGACAAAGTTGCATATAGGCTACAAGGAGAGCTTCGGAGAAGAAATCAGTGGTTAAGAGGTGCACGACATGATCCCAGTGAGGGCACAAAAATGCTAATTCACGTCCTTTTGTGGCAAGGTCAGTTGCCCAGGCCCCCACTACCGCCTCTCCAGACTGGTCCAGAATAGTGGGTCCCTCCATGGAGACCACTGTAAAGGTGAACGGAGTGTCTACAAGAGCTATATTAGACAGTGGCTCCCAAGTGACAATTATGTTCCAAGATTGGTATCAGAAGCATTTGTCAGACGACCCTTACAACCATTAGAAGGACTGCATGTATGGGGTTAAGTGAAGGCCTACCCCTATTCCGGTATATCCGAATTTGGCTGTCTTTCCCCACCTCCGTGGCTGGAGTGGCCGAACAAGTGAGACCCTAGCCTTAGTGTGTCCCCCCACTGGACTGTATGATGGTGTCCCTTTGTTGATTGGAACAAATGCTCATATGTTCGGAAGGCTGGCACAGTTGTGTTATGAAAACAGGGGTCAAAGACTAGTAGAGCTTTAAGAGTTCCGGCTTTAATTAAGAAGGCCTATGAGGCACAGAGAGATGCTGAAAAACAGAACCAGAGGAACGGTCGGAATTGTATGGAAGAAGGATCCTGAGTCTCTGATCCTGGCGCCAAATGCCCAGTGTACCTTACAGGAGAGGTCCGTATCAGAAAGGATGTTAAGAATAAAATATTAATGTTGGATGCACCAGGCGATGGAAAATTGCCAGAGGGACTGCTGGTCAAGCCTAGTATTTTGCCCGCTAGAGCCCATGCTTATGCCAGAAGGGTAATGGTCCAAGTTCATAATGTGTCTGAAAGAGACATTCGAGTAAACAGAGGTTGCATCCTGGCTAATGTGCATTGTGCAGACACTGCAGTGCTACCCAGCAGCAAGAGTTCAAGGAAGAATGACAGAGTAACCCCTGACTTGTTTGATTTCGCGACTCCCGGCTGCCAGCTGAATGGAAAGTGAAGATCAGTGAGAAGCTTGCCCAGAGAGACCAGGTGTTTTCTTTAAAGGAATGGGATGTAGGATGCGTGCAAGGAGCTGAGCACAATATCCGGCTGCATGACGGAAGACCATTTCGTGAGAGGTCTCGACGCCTGGCACCTGCTGACATAGATGATGTGAGACGGCATCTGCAAGAGATGTTAGCTGCTGGTGTAATACAAGAATCCAGAAGCCCTTATGCTTCCCCCATTGTGGTAGTGAGGAAAAAGAATGGAACAGTAAGGATGTGTGTGGATTATCGCACCTTAAACCGGCGGACTATCCCTGATCAGTACACAATGCCCCGCATTCAGGATGCTTTGGACTGCCTAAACGGGAGCAAGTGGTTCTCTGTGCTGGATCTCCGCAGTGGGTACTATCAGATCTCGATGGCCCCAGAGGACCGTGAAAAGACAGCCTTTATCTGTCCGCTTGGCTTCTATGAATTCATGAGGATGCCTCAAGGGATTTCAGGTGCCCCAGCCACTTTTCAACGATTGATGGAGCGTGCAGTGGGGACATGAACTTACTAGAGTGCCTGGTATACCTAGATGATGTTATTGTGTTTGGCAGCTCACTGGAGGAACATGAGAGCAGATTATTTAAGGTATTGGACCGACTGGAGGACTTTGGCCTTAAACTGTCCATTGATAAGTGTCAATTTTTCAAACATCAGTAAAGTATGTGGGACACATAGTATCCACCGAGGAATAGAGACCGACCTAAGTAAAGTTGAGGCCTTGACCACCTGGCCACAGCCCAAAAATCTAAAAGAACTGCAAAGATTCCTGGGATTCTGTGGTTATTATCGGCGCTTTATCAAGGACTATTCAAGAGTGATCCGCCCTTTACAACCTTACTCAAGGGTATCCCCAACCCACAAAAATACCAAAAGTCAGCGTCCCTCAAGACTGAAAGAGTGTATTTTCATCCAGTGAAGTATTTGGGGCCGCTGGACTCCTGATTGTGAGACTGCTTTTCATGAGATCATATATCAACTACCCATGCTCCAGTGCTGGCCTATGCCGATCCAAGAAAACCTTACGTCCTGCACTGATGCTAGCTTGCAAGGGTTGGGAGCTGTGTTGTACCAAGAGCACGAGAATGGCCTGAGACCAGTGGCCTTTGCCAGTAGAAGCCTGACCCCATCCGAAAAGAACTATCCTGTACATAAGTTAGAGTTCTAGCTTTGAAGTGGGCTATTGTTGACCAATTCCATGAGTACTTGTATGGGGCTAAAATACTAGTAAAACTGACAATAATCCTTTGACCTATGTGCAGACCTCAGCTAAGTTGGATGCCACTGGCCATAGGTGGCTTTCTGCATTATCTACATATGACTATGCTCGAATACCGAGCAGGTCTGAACCACATAGATGCTGATGCTTCTCCCGGAGGCCTGTTCCCCAGAATGATTGGGTCCGATTGGCAGAACCTGACATTCGGGCACTCTGCGGAAGTTTGACAGGGAGGAACAAATGTCACGGACGCAGTGGACTGCATGGTGGATTGCTTGGGAGCCTCTGAGAATTGCATACCTGCTGCTTATTGCCACTTTTCTGCAATAGACATTGGTGCACTGCCTCAGCTGGACAATGACAGTATCGCGGGCTCAATCCCCGATCCCATGATCAAAGCAGCTTTAGAAGCCCTCTATGCAGGAAAAGATGTGTCCAAATTACGCTCCACTGATTTGAGAACTGCACTGTTATACAAAGAAGGTCCTAAGTTGAAACTGATCAATAAACTGTTATACAGAGAAACAGTAGACAGAGGGGACAAGTAGACAACAACAACTAGTGCTGCCCACTGCCTTTCGAGACTCAGTACTGAGGTCCTTGCACAACCACATGGGGCACCTTGGTATAGACAGAACACTTGACTTGGTGAGATCCAGATTCTATTGGCCTAAGATGGGGGCTGATGTGGAGCAACACATTCGAACTTGTAGTCGCTGCTTACAGAGGAAAGCTTTGCCCCAGAGGGCTGCCCCTTGTTAACATCACCACCAGTGCACCCATGGAGCTGGTCTGTATTGATTTTCTAAGTTTGGAGTCAGATCAAAGAAATATCAGTAATGTGCTGGTGGTCACTGACCATTTCACGAGATATGCCCAAGCTTTCCCACCAAAGACCAGAAAGCATCCACTGTGGCCAAAGTACTTGTAGAAAACTTTTTGTTCACTATGGGGCTCACAAAGAATCCATTCTGATCAAGGGAGACTTTGAGAGTCGTCTGATCAAAGATGCTTTCTCTGTGGGGTGCGAAGTCCAGAACCACTCCTTACCACCCCAGGGGACCCACAGCCTGAACGTTTCAACCGCACTTTGCTAGATATGCTAGGCACCCTGCACCCAAAGGACAAGCCTAGATGGAGCCAACAAATTAGCACCCTGGTACATGCTTATAACTGCACCAAAAGTGATGCCACTGGATTCTCCCTACCGCCTGATGTTTGGAAGAGAAGCTCGACTACCAGTAGATGTGTGTTTTGGGGTCTCTCCTGATGGGGTTCAGGCTGACAACTATTTACAGTATGTGCAAAGTTAAAGGCCCAGCTAACTCATGCGTACCAACTGGCTCAAACCATGGCTGCCAAAAGAAATCTGGCCAACAAAGAAAGGTATGATAAAAGGTGAAAGCACAGGAACTCCGGAGGGAGATCGGGTATTGCTAAGAAATCTGGGATTGCATGGCAAGCACAAGATTGCTGACAGATGGCACCATCTCCCTCACATTGTAGTGGGCAAACTAGATGATCTGCCAGTGTACAAAGTAAGGCCTGAGAATAATTCAAAGATGTAAAACAATGCATAGAAATCATTTACTGCCCATTGGACAAATCTTAATTGAGTCTGAGCCCCTAGAAGATGCCCCTCTGGACCAGTGACTAGAGCTGCTGCTAAGAAAAGATCAAGAAAGTCTGCACCTACAGAAGCAAAGTTAAAGTGTTCCCTCCACAAGTCCCAGTTGAGCATGACTGTCAGTCCATATCGGAAGAAAGTGAGAGTGACTTTGAATACTATCCTTCTACGAACTGAGTCAATTGTTTCAGGGCAATCCCTAGTCAATACTGGAGACAAAGCTGGGCCTTCTGACTGTTTAAGCCCCCAGCTTCATCCCTGGAGCCAATGCTCCCAGAAAGTGAAGTGCAAAGCATCAGATCAGATGAAATGGAATCATTGTGCATGGTTGAACTGTTTGAGCTTTCAGGGAGGAAAATGATAGATTGGGGCAGACTGGTGATACAGACAAAGAAGAGTATTTTGAGTGCCCTGACAGTCCACTGCCAGTGTCCGAAAGCTCTCCATGCGAGCCAAATGTTGTGGACTCAGAAACTGTAACTCCTGGAGCTGAAAGTGCCCCAAGTTCTAGCTCTCTACCCCATGGAGACTCCCCTGACAAGTGTGGACAATGCTGAAAATGAGGCTCAGAGTGCAGAGACTGTAACAGTTCCCCCTAGAAAGACTGGTCGAGCTGTAAAGCCTGTGGTGCACCTCAGTTATGATTCCTTGGGAGGCCTGTGGTTGCCTCTCAATGTTGTCCATAAAGGAGTGTATGTGTCCCCGAGCTCACTGCCCAAACTGAGCATCAGTGCTAACTCCAAGTTACTTGTGTTGCCCTCTAAGTATGGTGCCCTTGCCCCATCCAGCCCCAAGGTAACTGATAGGAAGGGCCCCTCTTCAGGTTTCATGTACAAGAGGTAATAACTTGAGTTATGGTACAATGTGTATGTAATACTGTGTAAAGAGTGACGTACTGCAATGTTTCAGAAATGTGTTCTTGGTAAAATGATATATTGACTGATGATTACATATGCGAGCCTAATGCAAATGTATATGGTTGCAGTTGAAACTTATAGGGTACTTTGCTGACGCGACGCCAAGCTCTTCCCAGGCCAGGAAGGGTGTAACCCCTGCAAATGGGGTTCCAAAAGACTTCAGGAGCTTGCTTGAATGCTCCAAGCCTGAATGGTGTTTGGCATTTAAGCCATTTATCAGTGAGTGTTTTAGAGCCTCTGGTACTGTCTCTTTAAGAGCTGTCTGCTTGCAGACATAATTAGTTTGTATGGGGGACTGTGTGCTTCTCTGAGTACCACCGAGCTGCTGCCAATTCACTTAATTTTGCAGTCACTAGGAGTGCAAAGGAACCTATCTGAAAGATGTAACTGTTTACCAGAAATTATTTAGAGTAATAATGAAATTACAGTTTGTCTAACCTGCTTTCTTTGCAGTCAGAACTGTGTCTGCTAGTTCCCATTCTAGTTTTGAACTGCTGAACTGGACCAATCAGTGTGGGAGTAAGCTAGCTCTAAAATGGTGCCTTGGACGAATCAGAACTTGGACTCATAATCTGAGCCAGCCACAAGAGGATTGTATGGGCAGTGACTCTGGGAGATGTAGTTTAGACTTCAGTGCCTTTTTGGACCAACAGCAGCAGTCTATTGTGAGTGACAGCTAATCCAGTCAAGAACTGGGAGGAACTCAAAGGAAGTGCCCGGTTTTTGTCGGTTGGAGTTCAGTTGAGCTTTGGCAGTGAAGAAGGAAGGAGCCCTGTGCTTTTTCAGTGTGCAGTTTTAGTCAAAAAACGTGTGTAAGGCCCAGAGTTCCGGTCTGCAGCTTGTGTAACAGCTTGTTAGGACTGAATCCGTCCTGTGAAAAGAATCAAAGGATCTCTGAAGAGTAGAAACCAGGCTCACCCTGTGGAAGACTGGAAGAATTGCTGAAAATTGCACTCGGTCTGTCAGGAACTGAATCTGCTGTGTGTTCTCCCGGGTATTGTGCAGTAATTGCGATCGGGATACAGATGCAGCCTGCCTGGTATAGTACTTTCTTTTATATGGATGTGTGAAGAGGTTTGTGTACCTCAAGTGAGCCCTGCTGACATTGAAGGACCCTATCTTATTTGGAGGTCGTAGTACTAATTCAGGGTTGCTCCCTGTTGAATTGCCACATTAAATCCAAATGGAATTACTGTACTGCTGACTGTTTAATTCTCCTTTTCTCTGTGTGAAAGGGCCCTACCAGCTGCCACAGTTTGGACTAGCCACTAGGGCTTGGGTACCCAGGGACAGTAACTGATAGGGATAGGCCTGTGCACAGAGCCATAGAGTAGATTATTAGAGTGATAAGCTAATTAACCTGATTTCCCCTGTCCTTGTTATATCCCCTAAATAAATCAGAGCTGCTTGTTTCAGCAAAGTTATACTGCCTGAGGTATTTGTCTATGTTAAAGTACTGTACTGTGATTGTTGCACTGTATCTCATTTCACAGGAGGTCCCAGTGCGGAACCAGACCTGGGGGTAAGTGTATACTGTGAAGGTAATTCTGATATATTGTGTGGGCCACTAGTGGGAAGAAAGGGGGGTTGCAGTGTCCCAGAGGGCTGTGACCAAGTTAGTTTAACTATTGCAAACCCTGACCTCTGGGTGGAGGCACCCGCCATTGGATCCAGGCCCCTCAACCTGTTAGTGGCAAATCAGGCAGGGGTAGTAGCCCCTGGGATAGCGCCATCTAGGGGTTACATATGCACATTACAAAGTAGTAGAGGAAACTGGGATTTGAACCAGGGACCCCGGGGTCACAAAAGTAGTGTCTTTGACAACTGGACTACGATTTTCATTTTTTCATTTATTCTTTGGTAACCGGGTAAAGGCACTGGACCAAAGGTCCCTTTTCAGGCCCGACCTGGAGAGAAAAACTTACAAAAATACACAAATACAATCAACAGCAATACAAAACCAAAAACTACAAATTACAAATTGCAGTTACAAACAGATTTATGTAATAAATAACTTTTTAACTTTGTTTAAAAGTTCAGACAGAGGAAGCAATCCTGACATCAAGTGGGAGTGAATTCCAATACAATTGTGCTGCTAGTGAAAAAGCTCTAGAGCTTCATCTAAGCCAAGACCTGAGGACAAAATATAGGGGGCCATCAGCCGACCTCAGGCTGGGAAGCAATTCTCTCATTACAACAAGATCAGAAAGAGGAAAAAGGGAGCCAAAGTAAAAACATTTATACATCAGACAGCCAACAAAATATTCTATTCTGCAACTAGGGAAAACCACCCCAACCGAGAATAAAGATTACACCGATGTGTTCTATTGGGAGCTCGTAAAATAGATTTACAAATATTATTATAGGCCACAGTTAGTGCTTGCATTTCTTTTGTACCTATGTTATAATATAAACAAGAACTGTAATCAAAATATGGAAGAAGAGAACCAATAGCAATTGCTAATCTAGTTGCTTGTGAGAAGAATGACTTGAATTTGTATAACACCCCTATTCTTTGATTTACTTTCTTAACCATTAACTGAATCTGAGGTGAAAAGGTCAAACAAAAGATGCTACACTACTAGAAATATGCCAATACATACTCTAGCAACCATCTTATGCCACCAGTGGGCAGGTTTTATGGGGGGGGCAAGAACTAGCAAATTGGCGTGTATTAATAGGAAAGGAATTTGGTTTTATACAGAGTATTTCATCCAGCCGCCATCTCAATGTGCCAAGTGACTTGCTCAGGGTCACGCAGTGAATGTATTTTTGTATGTATGTATGAATCACGAATTTAGTTGCTGTCCAGGATAGGCTTAGTGATTCTCAAAAGACTCATTCACAAGAGCGTCCTGAAACTAAAAACTGAAAAACAAGTCACAATAACACAATACAATACAACACAAGAATTCAAACAAAATACATAATGAACATTTCAAAAATCCTACCAGATATAATCAGGCAAACAACTACATTTGGTACAAAATTATTTATTTGCACTCTGCATAAACAAACTCAAATCTAATGGAAAAATGTAACAAACTCCACTGAGCAGGGGCTTGAAAAGAAAAGCTGGCCTTCCTACAGTCAGCGTGACATTTAGGAATAAGTGCCAATTAGAGACATCCAGCAGGGCATATTTATAGTCTGAAAGCCACTGAAAGGTAGGGAGCACTCATGACAGACAGCTTTCAGTCTAGTGTCGTACCAGTTGTAGCCCCCTTGGAACTCTACGGAGAGTAAAAAAGTGACAGTTGTGAAATTCAGACCTGGAGTTCCAGGTGCCCAGTTCTACACTCGAACCACTAGGACCAAATGTCACCCCCAAAACAGTTTGCTTTTGCAATCTAACATTATATTCTATTAAAAGTTTGGACTGAATAAATACCTATTTTTGGTGAATACTGTATTAATTGTATTATGATATAGAGAATAATGTACGGACAACAGTGCAATGAGTTTTTTTGCACATCCAAGGTGTGTGATACCAGATAAACCACGAGACTGAAGTAGACTAAAAAAACAGTTTGACAATTGCCAACATTTTTTAATATGACACCTGGTTTTGTTTTTGTAGTTCCTCGTGCAAAGAAGCCTGAAGGCTTATTGCGTGTTTCAAAACGGCTGTGGTGGTATGCGAGGTAATCCCTAAAACACATGCACATGTATAAAGGGAGGGGTGTAACATGATTTTACCAGTTTTACACTGTAATCATACCTAACCAGTAATTTATTGTTGCAGTGCCTATTATTATCCTATATAATGTAATTATGATAGATGTGAACAGAGATGCATGCCAACGCACTTCCAGGTCACAGGTTTGTAGAACGCACTTTACTTGTTACATTACTTGTGCAATCCCTCCTTCTTGCTAAACAGTCTTGCCATTGGATGCAGTGAGTGCCAGTACCATAAATGATTTCAAGCATGTCTGGGATACAGTGAAGGATTTCATGGTTACTCAGGTCAGTAACAGTAGGGAGGTGAGCTTGGGGCGGGGGAGGATAAAACCTTGTATGGACAATAGGTCCCATGGCAGATGGGGAACTACGAGCCGACTAGACGGACCCTTGCAGTTTTTCTGCCGTCACGTCTATGTTTCTATTTTTGGTTTTTCTTTACTCTTCTGCATCCCAATTGCTAAGCTATTTGGTTCATACAATTGCTGCTGTACTGGGTTTCTCAACTGAAGCTGACACCATATGTTAACCCTCTCTTGGCGTCAGCACAGGCAGGTATGGCCCAAGGAGACCCTCTGTCTAGCGCTATGATGGACTGCTCACAAAAGGGTGACCCTGCAGTTAATAGAAACTGTACTTTCTCCGACCTTGGGGTGAGCTCAGCTTGGAGTTCTGTTCTGAAAAGGAAAATCACACTGCAAGATGGTTATAAGCAGTAATCACGCTTAACTGACATTTATTCTGCTACATACATGGGAAAATAGTCCCTGAATGATCTTCTGGTTAGCAGTGTACAGACAGATAGGATCCTGACCTTAGGTATAAGTCAAGACCTTAGGGTCCCTTAGTAAAGGCTGCACTCTCCTCTCATAATAGGAGCCACACAAGCCCTCAGACTCCTCTTCTACACACCAGTGGGTAAGGTTATACCTCAGCCAGAGCTTGTTCTGCTCTATATAACTTTTATAAATTCCCACTATGCCTGATAGTTTTGGATTTTACATACTTTTACACAATTTTGGCATCACTGCTATAGAGACATCACACTTGGACTTCGGATCACTGACATGCTTCTGGAGGGGTTCCCCTGGTCCTGATGGCAGCCCTTTGTATCAGGGCAGTCCCCCCCCCAGAACCCAGAGCCCACCCCATGTGGGACGTTTCACATCAGCGTCTCCTCATTCACCAGACATGTATGCTAGATACAGATGGAACTCCCATACTCCATCCTACCCACTGGCGGTGCCTGGCAATCACTCCAGCCTCTCTGCCAGAGGCAGCAGCTCCAGTACCTATCCCAGCTGGGATCTCCCACACTCAGAGTAAGCATATCCCCTTCCTTTCTCTTTTCATCAGCAGTTTGGCTGGCAGCAACTCTGCCCCCTCAAATGGTGTCAACCACTCTTCTGTGGGACCCTTCCTGTGCCACAAGGCTGCCAGGGACTCCCCCTGAGGGAAAGCCCTCAGTGTCTCCACACCCTCTTGGTGTGTCCCCTACATACTCCCAGGAAATCAACTTGCAGTCTACACTAAATGGCTCCAGTGCTTTTGCCTGGGATCGCCACTGCTGTCTTGAGCCTGTCAGTTGGCCTCAAAGGCTGGATCTATCAGCAGCTAGCTGCAAGGTGTGTGGTCCTTATTACATCAGGGCAGTCTGACAAGAAGGCACCCTGGCACCTTTTTCTCTGTCACTGAGCTCCACCCACTGGACTCACTAAGTCAGAGTTACAACCAATGAGTAGGCTTTGGGTCTGGCACTGTTGTAACCAACCCACAGCCACTAGTGGCAGGAGGAGGTTGTTAACACTTGTGTTTGCAGTTTCAGTATGTCAACTGAAAGCCTGGCAGTCAACAGGCTCCTACTGTATATACTGTATAAGGCTTGAGTTGGCTACAAAGGTTACAGCATATATAATTCTGCACCGCTCCATCAATGAATCCTTGTCCTAACCACCAGCTAGGGGACCAACTGGATACAGTCACAAAGGGGTAGGAAGACCTGCATGGGCGGAGGATGGAAGTTTGTGTATGTGTCCGTATGGGGTATAACTATATAGAAGTAGTATCCCTGGATGAGAGGAGGGTATATAGTGATTGAAGGGTGCCCCAGAGACCCTGAGAAAACACAGGAGGCCGAAAAGGACAACGGGGCAAACAAACTACGAAAACGTGCTTACAGAAGCAGTTCATACTGAAACAATTATAAAGCAGTGAAACTGCCTCTACCAAGCAGAGGACAGCATTACTGTACCTCTTATTGTGCGTACAGTTGCTGCCTTGCGCTTCTCCGCACAGCTGATTCCCACCATGGTGACTCATTTGTGACACTGTTCTTGTCAGAATCACCACAGCTGAATCAGCTGTGATAGCAATCCCGACTGAAACAACTCTGTTTATTTAGCTACATTAACGTTCCCAAGCAACTGTCAGCACATATTGTGAAACGGGCACTCATTCGGCCACAGAACTGATTGGTAAATTCTAAGCAAATCAGTGTATTTAGGGACGAAATTTCCCAAGGAACTGTCGGTGCTTTTTGTGAAAAATTCCTTTAGCCACAGAAGTAATTGGGAAGTTGTAAGCGCATTCTGTTAAACAAACAGTCCTCTAGCCACAAATGTGAAGTGGAAAATCTCATGCACCGTATCACATGAGTAGTCAATTTCGGCAAAAAACTTAGGGGGAAATCATCAGCACATTTTATGAACCAAATGAAAACCTATTACACTGTACCTTGCAGTTTGAGCTCTGTTTCCAAATACAAAATATGGTTGCAAAAGTTTGAAATAAAGCTGTTAGCCCATTTTCCAAATGTAGAATGGAAAATACAGTGGCAAAACTTCAAAATAAATATGAAAAGTTCTATCTGCAGTCAGCGCCCACTGCCACAATTACATGGCATGCAAGCATCTGCTATTACACTCCATGTAAGCAGCATAGGAACATAATAACTGCTCATGGAATGTACCTCTACCATACCCAAATAGCAGGGAGAGACCAGCAAAAACGGCACAAATAAATCAAACCTTCTTAACAAGATTTGTATTCCAAAGTGGTGTTTTGGGCTGGAGGCAGTTCCACTGCTTCACAATATATTAATATGTATGATAGTAAGGGATGTCTCTTATGGGATAAGAAGGCTATCTCATGCTGTTTTGGGCTGACAGAACCACTCAGCTTTGTTTTACAGTCCTCTCGCCCAAAACAGCATGAGATAACCTTTTAATCTCTCCTTTTTATCCCGTAAGAGAAACCCCTTAATATACATATTAACATATAATGTTATAAAACCCTGGTGGCATGGAGGTTTGAGTCACTGGATGCCATAACTCTAGCCATGCTGGCAGCCTGGGTTTAGGAGTGAATTTGGGCTCCTGAGGGTTGGCGGGGGGGGGGTAGAGACGTCCAGTGGACTGCTCGCCTTTCCTGGAAAGTGGGGACTCATCACACTGCTCCAGTACAACCACCACAAGGACGCCTGGTGGCAGGGCAGATGGTGTACCAGAAACCTGGGGATGGCCGGTGGCAAGACGTGGGGACTGAAAAAACAGAAAAATTGAGTCGATGGATGATGCCTGGCTCTTTTCTGACTGGTGCTGCCGCCTGGTACTTCCAGCTTATCTGGATGTGGATACCAGGGGTTGGGGGGATGGCCCTCCTTCTCCTGGCACTGCCTTGCCGTGGTGGGGGGCAAGCTTTGGGGGATTGCTTCACTGGTGAATACTGGGGGAGACTAGCTGTTGGTTTGGGGCAGGCTGGGACAGAGAGGGCTACCCAGACTTCAGGGAGAAAAGGCTCTACAAAAAACATTTACATTCTTCCTTATGCACTCCTGTTTGATCCCTGATGCAGATCCCTGCTGTTCATTTGCTTGTTTCCAATTCTATTTATACAGTGCCACATTTCATTCGATGTTCACCATGTCAGAGCATTTTTTTTTGTTGGTTTTATATCTACTTGTGCTTTAGTCAGTCAGGATGCCCTTCTCTGCTTCCCTCCAAAGGCTACCTCCCATCACCATTGCCCCCCCCCCCCCCGGCTTCTGCCATCATGATGTATCACCTCCCCATGACGGGGTTGGTGGAGAGAGACAATCCAGCACATGATGTATCACCTCCCCATGACAGGGTTGGTGGACAGAGACAATCCAGCACAGCTAAGTCTGAAGCATTGTTTGACAGCGGAAGGGACGCCAGGTCCAATTGTGCATCAGTGCAGTCATGCTGCTGTGCATGCTTTGTTTTCCCCCTAGTTCTGTCGCCTCCCACTCACGCTTACAGCAGCTCTCAATGGACTCCTCTGCAAATTCACGCAAAGTGTACCATGCCTAAGTCAGGCCAGTCGCCTCCCTTCCTCGTGCTGGACTCTATGCCACCACCTGTTGGTCTCCAGGCAGCAGTGATGGAACGGGAGCTCAGTGTTCCCCCCCCGCACTCCCACAACAGGAACAGTGTGTCCACTAGGATGCTTACTCCTCCTCTTCTGCAGCCGACACTTAGTCATTGAGACTCACCTTTAAACCCAAGTCACCAAGAGAGGGAGCAGCTGACTGCTGTTGCACCAACAGGCCGGCCGTAGCGCCCTGGTTCTGCAGCATGGAGTTAGCATTGATGTCCTCAGTGTCCCAAAAAGTCAGGTGCAGTTTCTGTGTCATGCTAGTTCATCTTTTCCTTTTTAACTCTATTTTTGTCACCAGGCCTTCTTGGCCAGCACTTCCTTCAGCCACTGCCACCACCCATCCATCAAAGCTTCTCTCACGTGGTATTCTGGGACACCATATGCCACTCGTGACTCAACACTGCACTGCTGCCTCAGATTTAGCCCATCCCCCAAGGTGGGGCCTACAGCCTGTAGCAGTGTTATCCCCAATGTCTAGCCACCCATGTCGAAGGTAAAGTCGGAAGCATTCCTAGAGACAGTAGAATGGAATCCGACTATGGATGTGGGGGTGGGCACAGCATCCTTTGCCCAACCAGTCACCATTTTTCCTTTTTCTTTTCCTAGAATATTTCGTACATGAGGCTCCTGGGCTCACACCCACATGGTCAGCGTCTACAGTGCCCTGCCCCTCCTTTTTTCTGCTGAACCCCAGTTGCACTGCCACTAAGTCGTCGCTAGGTGGGTGTCAGATGGCAGAATGCAAAACCCACCCTCCCTGAAAGAGAAGACACTCAAACCTCTTTCCACAGGCCGACCCCAACAGCCCTAAGATCACTTCTGAACTCAGGTCGATAGCATAATGAGAGATAGCGCTGCCGGGTTGGCTAGGTACTAATTCATCTTAGCTATAAGGAGGGTGATGTTAGCTATCGGTATTCGGATATAGCCGAGAATATGCATGAAAACTGGGCAGCAACATTTAATGGAGCTCTCCTTTAATTATTTCAGATCTAAAGAGAAATGCCAAAGCAGACTCAGAATGCGTAAAAGAGGACATCTTACAAAACAGGAGAAAAAAGGCAATATGAAATGGAATAAAGAGGCATCGGAAGAACAATTTCACCCCAACACTCACAATTGCTTCAATGGCAGTTTAATACGACTTAACCTCGACAGTCCTGAAGATTTTATTTAAATAAAATAACAGCTGCTGAAGTACTGCCATCATTATGAACTGCGCCTTTTAACAAAAAAAATGTTACCACTGATTGAATAAAATACAGAACCTTTCAATGTCCATTAAGAAGTCATCACAGCAATTTATAGCACAGCACAGATGGATGCTACATGTCAGGGAGTTTTAAAGCAATGGTATTCCTCAATGTCTCAAAGATTATTTTGCTTCAGTTCTGAGTAATTATGGCCCAAAAATAAAAACTGAAAGGGTGAGCAGATTGGTGTTTGCTTACCGAAGAAACAGCACATATTCTTAAAGCTGATACGGACAGCTAAAAGCATTTCTACCCTCTCCAACTCTTAAAGAGTGTGGAAACATACCTCTCTGAACGAAACACACAAGATGTTATTATGTACTATGGGAACAGCTATGCAAAACATGATAGAAATAGTGCAGCATTATGAAACAAACATGCACAGCAAACAACTTAATCAAAATAATTTTAACCCAAATCAATTCAAGAGTATAGATGAGCGAAACACAGGTTGGATTCGGATCCCCCTCCACCACAACTACCCACCCGGTTAGGCTGCTTTGCATTGACTTTGATAATTTAATCAAATTCCAAGAGATCCAGGCAGTCATTCTGTAACATCTGGCTCAGCCTTGATTTTGATTCCCCTCCCCACAAAAGGCAGGCTGCCTCACATTACAGAGCTACATTTCCAGAGACCTAGGCAGCTGCCTGTACTCTAATTAAGCCTGACTCGTATTTTGTTCCCACACCCCTCCTAGAGGTAGGCTGCCTCAGATTATCCCTAGCAAATCCCTGAAAATACTGGCTGTTTCCTATACCCTAATATGTGACCCAACTCCAAGTCAGATCCCCTCATGAAAACTACACCCCAAGGTTACAGGCTGCCTCCGATCATCAGGGTCAAGTTCCCAGATACCAGGTTTTGAATCCAAACCGGGTCCTCATCCATCTTCTATTCGTGACACAGAAACATGAGCAAGAGAGAAACAAAGTAAAGATTTGCCCAAACTTGCGTCACTCACATGACAGTGCAATACACTACCACTTGGCTGCCTAGTTGGCCCCCACGCAACTGACTTAAAAAAAAAAAAGTTTACTGTACTGTTGTATTACACTCATTTTGTGACCTGCATGTTGTATTGGTCCACTTTAAAGACAAGAAACAAATTTGTAAAGACATGTAGGGTCTGCTGTCCAGCCTCAGGAGGGATACCTGGAGACAGCCGTCAAAGTTGGGTACAGGCAGCCACCTCTGTCTCTTATTTATTTAGTTTTTATTAACCAGGTAAGATGCACTAGCAAACATTTGCCTATTTTCAGGCAAAACCTGGGATAATTATAACAAAACAATACAGTCGGTGACAAATGACAGATAAATTAATGACAGATTCCGAACTAAGGTCAAGCTTACAGTGAGAAAAATGCTTAACAACTGGAAAAATATAGAAGTTTAGATATACATTCCACATAACAGGTTCCAAGAAACTAAGTCAAGCTTACAGTGAAAAAAACAATTATCATTGAGGGAATAAGGAGTTTTGGGTATATGTTCCAATAACTGGTAAAACTAGGCGGTAAGTGCAAAGGTGACCAGAAACATAAACAGAGCCAATTAAAAATCTGGCAGCTAGAAACAGGTACACACAGCCATTTGGTGCAGGTGAAAACAATAGCTATTTCTAAAGGTCTAAACAGTAGGAAATTGTCTTGGTTGAGACAGAACAGCATTCTACAGTTTAGGGCCAGAAACAGAGAATGCCAGATTCCCTAATTTCGTTCTGGTTCTTGATATGGTTAAAAGGTCCAGATCCACGGATTTCAAAGGATAAGGATCCAACAGATCATTAGGAGTGAGGCAAGTGACTGGGGCACCTGATTCTGTACAATACTGTAGATGACTCCACTCAATGAGAGGTCTTTAATTACAGGTGGGGGGAGCATCAACTACAATGTACAGTGGTGGGTGTGTCGATTTATACCCAGTGAAAAATGACAGCTATGGTTGTACACAGCATCCCAGGCAGATTGTGTGTGTGTGGGGAGGGAGCCAACCAGGCATCGAGTACAAAGTACAATGGTGGGTGTCTCGATTTATGTCCAATGGAAAACAAATATTTTTGTATACAACATCCCATTTTTGTACTATGGTTTTAGAGGCTGCTGAATAGAGGCAAACTATAGGGGGAGTCTGGGCAGCAGAATGCCGCAGGCTATAGCAGAATGGCCACTCAGAGATAGACTGTGACTACCTTTAGAGGACAATCCTAATCTGGTAATAACCGTGCCTTGCAAATGGATGCCACATGGAGAGATTAGTCCAGGAAGGGGTCAAGCGTAATGCCTAGGTAGCTGAAACAGGGGACAGAGACAATGTGTGTTCCATCATCACATACCACTGAGAGTGGAATTAAGTTGCTCCTTAGGCAGGGGGCAGATCAAACAGCATGGCATGAGTCTTAGTAGCATTCCTAAGACGTCTGTTGTCAGAGCGCCATTTTTGGACAGCATGTAAATCAGACGTCAATTTTCTATTGATGTCAGATACATTTTGGGCCCTACAGAAGTATACTAAATCATCTTCATAAAGGATAGGCATACTGTTTGAGAGACAGTGATGGACTGAGTTAACAATTAAGGAGAAAAGGAGAGGCCCAAGTATTGAGCCCGTGGAACCCTAATGGTCAAAGAGCAGGATCTGAAAGAGAGGGTCCAAACTCATTTTTGCCTGTTAGTCAAATAACTTTTAAACCGGGGACGAGCAGTGTCAGATACACCCAGACTTTTTAGCTTATTGCAAAGCAAGGTGTGCTCAACCAAGTCAAAGGCCTTAGTTAGATCTATGAAAACAGTGCCCATTAGCTCACTCTACTCAACGGCAGTGTCAGTGCTACTGGTAAGTATAAGTAGAGTTGTGGTGGTGCTGTGACTCCAGCATAATCCATGTTGACCTGGAGAAAGGAGGTCATAGATCAAAAGATACTCATAGTTGGGAGGCAACTATTTTTTAGAGGACCTTATTAAGTATTGGTAGCATAATATAATTTTTTGAAAATGGGTACGATGTGAGACATCTTCAAGAGACCAGGCACAATTTCAGATGAGGAGGACCGGTTGAAAATTCTAGTACTCAGGATGGCTTCATCTAATCAGCCGGATACAGTATCAAACCTGCCTCTTAGCCAACAAAGTCCTCCTAGGGGTCATGCCCGTGGGCATTGAAAAGCTCCTCATTGACCACCACAGCACCCAGCGAACTAGAAGTTCACAACAACTAACCTTCCTTGTCCCCAGATGCCGGTCTACCATGGGCCAGAGGGCCTTTGCCCACAGAGCACCACAGTGGTACAATACTCTCAACAAATAAACTCTTACTCCTGCTGCTCTTGGCCCTTTTAAGAGACAACTCCAACTTCATCTCATTTCAACTAGCCGTGACTTTCTCACCTAATCAGGGGCCCACCGCTCACTGCCCTCCACTTCAGTCTTGACAGCTACCCCTCCTCATCTTGCCCTCCTTCTACCTACCTCACCTGCCCACCACCTCGCCCTCTTTCCCTTCCCCACGGGGCATTTCTTGACATTTATCTCTCAGCTCCCTCCCCTTTAGAGCTCTTACCCTCACCCTCTACCCTCCAACAATGGCCTTCCTGCCTGCATACCCCCCCATCTGCAGCACTTATTTCTAAGATTGCCCTTGGCTGGTATGTCATGCTACCTAACATTTGGCACATTTTGAATTACTGGAATTTCCTAAGCCTCAGTCCCTTGCTTCTTTTTATTGTGTGATTATGTATTATTATGTCGACCTTTGTATGTACATATATCCCCCATTCCTTCGATGTGGAACCTTTGTAAATGAGCAGTTCCTGCTCAAAGGTATTTGTAATCCTAGATTTCAATAAAATAAAATAAATAAGCTCCTTGGCCAAAACATGTTCCACTGTGTGTCAAATGTACAGAGCTGTACTTTAAATAATGTTTTCCTCATTGTTTTATCACACGGTTTAAAGTTAGGGTGCGAACTTTGTAAAACTAGTTTAGGGCTTCATAGCCTGTTATTGTGCTGCAGCGATAGTCCCTTTGAGTCAAAATCATAAATTGTAATGCTGTCCTGTAAGGGGGATTATAACTCTGGTCAAAGTGCCGGCCAGCCGATCCCTTCCACTTCTCAGTGCGCTCACCATGCCTCTGCTCTTGGAAGTTTTGTGATGTTCTGCCAGGGAGAGCGCAGAGACGCATACCATTGAATCCTATGGGGGGAGATTTTCAAACCATTACTATTAAGCTACCTTTGACACAAATGAAAGCCACTGCTCAACTAATACCAGTTTTACACTGGTCTGAGGCCTATGTCACTGGAAGAGCACAGCAGGTAGTGTTGATGTACTTCTATCTCCAGAACCTTTCCCCAGAACCACTGTGCTCAGCTGTGGTGTTCATGAAGGCTCAATCCTTGCACCCATGTGGACTGCCATGTGCATATTGTCGCTGGATGAGATCATAGGATGTTATGACGCTGAGTTTCACTGCTATGCAGGTGACACTCAGCCATTCCTGTCTTGTAAACTTAGTGGGAATTAGGCCGTCTTGGTGTTAAGAAGGTATATCTGGAAGATTGGGGACAGGGAGGCCTCCAACTGGCTATGCCTTAAACCTGGTAAGACAGATGTAATGACTGTTAACCTGAATACATGTTGGTCAACAATGACTAGTACAGAAGCAATATTACTGTATCATCTCTAAATGGTTATAGTCTTTGAGCTGTGGAGCTAGACCCGGACCGCCCGTCCGATAAGTGGGCTGTAATTTAGTAGCTGTGTTAGTCGTGAATTGCCCTGAATTGGGTAAGCCATTATCTATGGAGTTGCATTTGCCTGATGTCGGTGATTCCAAAGGTTGCCTGACACACTAGTGAGTCTCCGTCCCAATCCCCTTTTTTTTTTTTTTTTTGGGAATTTGTGTAGGGGTGTACTGGACAACATATATCCTTAAACATTCAATTTAGCCAACCAGATCTCCTTGGTGCTAACTCTCCTCCAGTCCTCCAATGAGTAGTGAGAGAGAGGAAGGAGCTGCAGCCACAAGCCATGAAGTGAGAAAGCAGTGCCCTTTCTTGGGCAGCAATGCGAAACGCAACTGAAGAGTGGAGAAGTTTAGTCGAGGAGACTGGGAGTGCTTGTGCTCTGGCTGCTGACACTGGCATGAGCCTTGAGGCCTTTTGGTGTTCAGTTGGTCCTTGTAGGACTAGGACAGCACACCCGCAAGAGCTGCCACATCAGTCGAGAGACTCAAGAATGAGAGGAGCCAAGGAGACCCAGGTGGCACTGAGACAGTCACGGGATGGGAGAGACCGTGGAGAGCCAATGGAGTGGCGGGCCCAGGCCTGGAGGGGTTAGGGTAGGCCCCAGGTACTGACTGAGACTCCGTCAGACTCAGAGTCATCGTCGGTGGCCACAGGGAGGAGACAGACTAAAGCGCAGTAAGGGAGGGAAGGGAGAGAGTTATCGACCACCGCGCAGCCAGGCAGCAGGAAAGGCCAGGACAGAGCAGCAGGAAAAACTGCAAAACTTAAACTGACTGGCAACAATGCAGCCAGCTGGAATGGGCATGCAATTCTTTTGGGACGGGAGCAGGGACGAGCCTAGGGCAGCACTGTGTGGCAGCGGTCGAGAGGGAAGGAGCCTGGAAAGGAGAGAGAGAGAGCTCAGTGCTGGGACTGTCTTCAGCAGCTGACTGGACAATGATGACAGACAGAGTGACTGGTGGTGGTGAGTCTGAAAATAAATGTTCTCTTCTCAGTGAATCAGACCTCAGACCAGGAAGCAGCACACTGCATAAAACTAACAGTTTTGCAGAGAATAGATTTTATTTTCAAAATTCAGCTGTTTAGCACTGTTGTGGTCTGAGGTGGTGGTGGTGGTGTTTTTTCTTTGGCAACTGCCTTGCTGCTGGGCTAGACTGGGATGGATGAATGGATGGGTGGTGTAAAAGTGAGATTAATGTGAGGGAGGGGGCCACATAGTCTAAAATAAGGTGTACAAGAACACATTTGGGCTATTGGGCTCTAGATGGGGCAAAAGTTTTACTAAGAACAAAATGCATTGGGCCAGTGGGGCAACATTTTGCAGTTGCTAGGCTGCACCATTAGTAATCCGCTTCAAAATGAACCACATTTTGCAGGTTTACAACTACAACATATTAGAGAAAAATTCAGATATGGTGATTGGTGATAGAATATTATTAACCTCACTTTGTGCACAGACAGGCTGAAGCATGGGATATATTTTAACCTGAATACACTACAGTGCATCCCAATGGTGAGGTCTGAATGAAGTCATAGACTGCAGATATATTGTATTGGATGTTGGATAGGCTCCTTTTCAATAAGCATAAGGAATAACCTTATAAGCCTACTTTGGGGGGGGGGGCAGCACCTTAATGCAGCAGCAAATTAATTTATTAGACTCCCTGATTGGGGGAGTCCTCTAAGGAGAGTGTCTGGAGTATTTATTGAAATGACGTTGATGGAAACACCATATTTTCACTAGTTGCAGTGGGAGCAAACTTCCTGTCTGGAGTGCAACAGTAACACCTTACTATCAGTCATATTCCATGTGTGGCAGCTGGTTGTTTTTTGGGATAGGCTCTCATAGTGCAATTCTGGTGATTACTCATGAAATCGCAGCTCAGCATGCCATGGGCAGAGAGGTCTGTGAGATGGTGAAAGGTAGGTGGTATTTGTTGAAGGGTCAATGAGAGTCCACAAATGCCACGGTGGCTTCAGGTGTGTTAAAATTCTTGTGGATCCCATTTAATATCACAGAGTTTGGCAGCGGCAGGGTTAGTGAGGGCTAAACTCTGCTCCCAGTCTGAAGAACCATTTCCTCAGTGGCATGGACCCTCTGCTTAATGTAAAGCTCTTGCAACTTGCTAGAAGTCTTGAAATATTTGGATGAGGTGTCCCTGTTACATTAGGGGGTGTCCTCTGGCCAAGTGAAGGATTAAGAAATAGGCCAGTATGGGGTGGTAGTCTGACTTCAGCATTGGTACCAAGGAGTGGTGAGAGCACTGAGTCTCATAGAGAGTAGGGCACTGGGAGTGCATGCAGCAACCAGTACTGGCAGGATGTCTTGCAGAAACAAAGCTTTTGCAGCAGTCGTAGTCTTTACATCCCTCAGGGAAGCTGATGAAATAAAGTTGTTTCATTCACTGGCCCCTGGTTTCAAGGTCTTCCACCCTGTCCCATAGGTAGTGAATGAAGTGGTCTTGCTATGTGAGACATCCATCGAATAGGAATGTGCTCTGTCTACTGGAGGCTACAGTAGCCAGCTGTGACCTCTGGAGTATCATCAGCCACCTAGAATTATAGTACACCCCAGCAGTGCTCTGCTGTTACTACTGACACATGACAAATCCTATTCATACCCTGGGCTGTCTGTCCTAACAGAATGTTTCATAAATAAAAACTTTTCTGGGTTAGATTGCTATTGCTATTGCCATGTAGTCTAAAAACTTTGAGGCCTCTTATGTCCAATATCCATCCAGGCATTTTTCAACCCCACATTATAAAATCTGTCTCCCATCCACTATGTGCAATTTAAGGACTAAATAATTATAATTATAATTTAATATCTTAATGAATGTACTGTGTGATCTTGTACACAACTGTATGGACAATGTGAATGTATTTCTGTGTATTGTGTACATTTGTGTAGCATGGGTAATGGTTTCATATGAAATTTAGAGGATGTTGCTGTATAAATACTGAGTAAACACTATGTAAATAACTGTGCTGCAAAATCTTTCCCGCTAATTGCACTCAGTTACAATGTGCTCGAACGTAAATCACATTTCACACTGGTGGAAGTTGAAAAAATTGGTTGGATTTTCTTTAGTGAGTCATAGTCATAAATTTTAAACTAGTTGAAAAAAATCAGTCATAATGTGTTATAAGTCAGTCATAATTGGTTAGTCAACTGACTCCGGGGTCTATGTGGAGCCTGTGAAGGATGTGGGGTCATTGTGGACTGCAAGCTAACACTGGAACAGCAGGTGTCTGCTGTAATCCACAATGGCATTTTCCATCGCAAAATATGGCCCAGATCAAACAGCATTTGGTGCCCATGGACCTGGTGGTAACAGTCCACACCTTTGTCACTCAGATTGTATTACTATAATGCTCCATACTTAGGGTTCTCTGGAGGTCTGATGTGCCGCCTACACGTAGTCCAGGATGCTGTAGCCTGGCTGGCGACAGGAATTGCTCAAACAGAACTCAACATGCCAGTCTTGCACACGCTCCACTGGCTGTTGATTTGGGGGAAGAGACACCTTTAAACTATGCCTGCTGACATTCAAGGCCCTACATGTCTAGGAACAGGGGATTACTTAAAAAATCTCCTGTGACCTTACGCCCCTATCCTCCCTCTCCACTCCACCGATGTGGACTTGTTGGCAGTCTTCCGGTCCTGTCTCAGGTTTTTGGGCAATAGGGCATTTGGGGTGGTTGTGCCATTGCTGTGGAACTCCTTGCCCCCCCCCCCCCCAAGTTCATTCTGTCTGCTCTGTAGAAGCCTTTCAGGGTGTGTTGAAAAACTCATTTATTAAACAAAGCCAACTCTTTAAGTTTATTTTACTGAACCTGTACTAATTGTTTGCTTTGTATTACATTATTTTTATTTTTCTGTCTTCCACTGTGAGGGGCTCTGAACCTGTGGGATAGGGCTCCCTAGAAATAAACTTTGCCTTGCATATTATTTAAAGGTGCAACTTAAATAATTCTAGCATGGCATCCACCATCTTGCCAGAAGTGCTTCCTAAACAACAGTAATCTCAGAGAAAACATAGCACAATCCATAGGCAGCTCCAGGACACAGCCAGACAAGGCACATCTTCTGTGGCCCAGTAGAGCTACATAGCTGGCAACAGAGTCTGGATTTGAATTCCCCTGCCTGCCCAGACACAAGCCCTCTGCACACTGCCTGTGTGCTGGTCATCCTGGTCTTTGACTGGAGCCACCACTGGCAAGATTATCTCTGTACCTGATGGCTTACTCTGAAGCACAACATAAAATGGAAGGGTTAAAGGAACCAATTTCATATAGTTTTCTGTATATAACTATATTACTAATGATTAATGTAAGCTGCTACTTCATAATTATTGAATTTGTGAAGTATGGATGTGGAACGTCTGATTGATGCTGAGCCTTCTACCAGGAATCCCTTTTAAATTAGATGGCTATTATCTTGGGAAAAAAGAGAACATTTAAAGAAATAAAACAAAAAAAAAAAGTTTGACATGAAATTCAATCACGACTCTACTTAAATAGGGACTAGTGTTGGGGGACAATGGTACTGTGTCCTGTGGTGGGTTGCATGGGTTTCATTCCCATCTTTAAGAAATGCTCACAGTTTTTTCTCCTTTCATACCTTTTCTGCAGAGTAGAATAGACTAGGATAGTACAGAGTATGTGCAACCCCCCTCCCCGAACATATGCACACCCTACTGCAGTACAGCTCTGGAATGGGGTGGGCATGGTCCAGAGACCCTTCCATGTCTATGGATATCTTTTCAGCTCACCAGGACTTTCCTTGGACCGTGTACATGCTTTATGCACACGCCCAGCCCTGAAGATTCCGGGAACGCACCGAGACCCTAATTAGTGTTTTCAGTAATAAACCACCAATGAGCAAAAGCTTATGGGCATTTTGCCTTTATGGTGATTAAACTGTAAAAGTTTAGTTACACTCTTTTCACATATCCAGGGATCATCATTCATCATGGTATAGGTTCGGGCTTTAATTACTATCTATGAATTCATGTGGATTCCCTGGTCATTGTCAGCATTAGCTATTAGTTCTCCTGGAGTCCGAGCTGTATCTTGACCCTGTCACCAGGCAGTTACCAGCTTGACCGACTTTTGTTACAGCCTCTTGCTGGGACACATGTTAACCCTGTCTCATCCTTAGAGCTTCCTATTTCATCTGAATGGTTAACTTTTCACTCTCTGTCCTTTCTCTGCATGCATTCTCGTGCAACATGGACGGGCCTATAACCATGTCTGCCTGAGCATGGCTCTGTCAGAGGATCCCTGTTCCCCACTATCCTCAATGTGCTTGGGATTAGCAATCTTTGATAACTATGTTTCTGTAAATCCACTAATTCAGATGCTGGCACACTTTCCTTTGTGGCCTCTATTCATCTCACGGGCAGCTGTCCCCTGCTATGCCATGAAAACCCTTTAATTGTTTTGTAATTTCGATTGTTCCCCCATTTCTCCTTGCCAGTTGCCAAGTTCTCCTTCCCCCTGCCCAAGCCCTTCTGCCTGGTGTAGGAGTCCTCCTATATTCCAACCCGCCACCAGCCTCTGCTCAATATTCTTTCTGGAAACCCTGACCATAACCTGCAGCGTGTCCCCTGCGGTTGAGATTCCCCAAGCCAGGAGGAGGATACTTCACTCAACGGTCCAGGCCTGTGAGGAGGAGCTGTAGAGACATGGAAGGAGACATAGGAACTCTATTGTGGCATGGGGGGGCAGGGCGGCTTCATCTGTCTGGCGCTGCTGGAGTATTTTTCCCTCCTAAGCCTTCTTTTTTCCCTCCCCAGGTCATGGTCCTGAGAAATGACCTGGCAGAGCACCAATCAAGGCATCCGATGGGCAGGTGAGTCCCGATCTATCTTTGGAACTCCTCTGTCTGCCCCACTCTGGGTGTGTGACTCGACAGGTGAGCAGGTGCATGTCACTATAAGGCCACTCCAGAGGGACCACTTGTTCATTCCAACATGACACACCCTTCCCTGGGCCACTAAGGGACAGCTATGCAGTGGAAGGAAGTGCCCTCCCTCCCTGATGCAGGATGCATTCAGGTAGATGCCAGAACCCCATGAAAACCATTTACTGACAACCATGCTGTGAGAGCATATATCCTACAGTCGAGCTCGGAATCAACCAGGTGAGATCATCAGGGTCCTGTGCCTTCTACTGCATTGTAACCCACTGCCTCTCCTCCTGTCCCAAAACAAGTGGCAGCCTGCTAGATTAGATCCATATGCAGCCATGTGCGGTCTCTTGGCGACCACTGACCCACTTGCATCGAGCATCACTGCCAAGGATTTCACTTCCTCCATCCTTCCTTTTGCCCTGTTGCCAAATTTCCTACTTTGTCCTGCTGCCTTCATATCGGCTTCATCCTTATCTATCATCTTCAGGTGTGGCTATGATGCATGGGACTGTCTCCGAGGTTACGCCCCCAACTAATATCTCTCTCGATGTTATTGGAGGGACCCGACCCTCCACAGGCTAGTCGCCCATTGGGTTGCTTCCCTTGAGGGGAATCCTACCCTCCCAGTGGTTCCCCTACATACTGTACTTCCACTCTAGGAGTGATTCTCACAAAAGTGACCCCCAGATTCCAGACCCCATGAATCTGCCCTCAGTACCAGAGGTCTCTTCCTGGCTGGCTATCAGGGTCAGACACACCAGGTGCCTTAACTGCTTCCTCGTCTACTGCTGACTGGTTGGAGCCTGAATTATCTGCCAACTTCTGCCTCTTGGCATGCCAGCTCTCTGATCCTTTACAAGCCAACTCACTGATCCTTGTCACCACGAGGCACTCCATATCTCTACCAGACTCCTCTTTCCCCATCTATACCCTTGGGGATAAGGCCAGAGCAACAGCCTCCACCAGCTCACTTTGCCGAACAACCACCACCCCTTCTGAAAGGAGGGGTTATTAAATATGCTTTTACTTTTCATACACACTCCATCTCAAAGCACTTTACTGACCAAAGAGTAAGGTGACTGGTAGTTCTGTGACTGCACACCGACAAACAGAGCAACTATGATGTGTTCAACATCTTACATTCTGCTGCAACCATGAGCAACTGCATTATGACGGTGTTTTACTGTGAGATGGAATACTGTCCAAAACACTGGGACTTACTGTATAATACTCTGTATTGTTTTGCTCTGTTCACTGTAATTAATTTGGTTACGATTGTACTGTTACCTACTCGCCAGTTTCCCAGGTTCCTGTTGTCACGCGTCACGTGTAACTGTTTCATGCCTTTTGTACTCTCCCAGATCATACCTGTAAATGGGCATTCACTTGGCTATTGTACTCTACCCGGTGAACAAAAAACAAATAAATAAATATCTCCTACTCTTCTTGAAGAGTGCCTGTGGGAGCTTTAATTCCACTTGAGTGACCACCAAAGACAGGGCCTAACAGTGTGTGACTAAGTCTCAGTCAAAGGAAGGCACCTCCTTGTGTGGCACCTCTTAGTACTGTACTACTGTGTCAGCACTGGCTATGATCCCAAGTCCCCCACTGTGTGGGCCTTGAACACATAACCATCCAGTCCATAGAAATGAGGGCTACCAACCAAGCCACACTGACAATACAAGCAGTACTGGTATTGATTGGGATGGCAGCCACTCACCCGCCACCCGGGCTGGAAGCCAGGTGTAGCCATGACAATAGTCTTCATCTTGGTGGGGAGCAGAAGGAAATGAGGCAAAAAAAAAAAAAGAAAGAAAAGCAGACAGTGATACAATTTCTTTCAGGGGCGGTGGGGGGCTTTGAGCATGGAAATCCCTTCTGTAAATTCCAGATCGTAGAAACAGTACCTGAAAGATGCAAACAGCTATTAAAAAAAAGTGGTAGTAATTTATCTTGCAGGGAGGCCCACAGGCTGTGCAGTAATCATCCCAAGTTATTCCAAATGGACAGCAGCCAAGACGTATATGATCAGCTGCAAGCTCCCCTTCCCAGGACATGGATGCTTCGCCTTCAGAATTCCAATACATTTTCATTACATAGCAGCAAAGTACACAGGACGTCCTGCATGCTAGACTGGCAGTTAAATAAATTCAATGGAAAAAAATAAGCTTTGGCAGAAATGCACTGACGACTGCTTTAACGATGATGAATTCTAAATAATGCAAAGATGAGGGCAAATCTTTTCCGCTTCCAACTGGAACCAGTTCTGTCCTAAACCCCAAAAGGTTCTTATTATGAACCTTTTTAAGTGCTGTGATTCTCATATATTTACATATTAATGAGATGCTAATCCTATGCTAATTGTTTATATGCATTTCAACCTACTCCAACTATTCTTTCTTAAAAGAGGAAGCTCATTTCTGGTTTTGAATTTTAGAACCTGCCAGGCTATGAAGGGGGGCCTTTTGTTTATTGGGGGTGGGGGCAGCCGTCCCTAATAACGAGAGCACCAGAATGATCTAAAGACAGAAATCTGCAAGTAAAGCTAGGACATTTCAACTGCAGCTCACTTGTTTTCATTAATTTGTAGAATCTGTGCCAGATCCTTGCACTGAGGAAAAAAAAATACAGACTTGGGTTGCAGCTCATCACATCTGACTTTGAAATGCCTTGGCAAAGGAAATAATCAAAAGCAAAGAAATGGTCCATAGTTGGCTGCGCTATGTTGTCATGTAAGACACAGCACTCTGGTAAAAGCATCATAAAAGGGGAGCTGTGCAAATACATGTATGTCAGAAGTAAACACAATCAAGCAGCCCCCTCAAACCAGATATGAAGAAGGAAAAAAAAAATCACACACATACAGTATGGAACAGGGCATCATGATTGCTGCACGCACTTCAGTAACTATAACAGCATGAAGGAAGAGTCTTTACAGTGCCAGTGTGTCCATATACACACATGCACACATACACAGAACTACTTACTTATATTTCTAATAAATAGCATGTGGCAAGGGGACGAAAATATATGCATACTTAACGAACATGAGAGAGGGGCCATAATGTGTTTCAATTTTTATTCTGGAGAGCATTAGCTAATTCCCAGAGTGTGTGACAGGGCCATTAAACGAGAAGGTTGAATGATTGCATAATCAAACAGAGCCTTAAGCACATCTGTGGAAGGCTGGTGAATTTTTAATGGGGGTCCCTGATGTTTGGAATGAGAACTGGTGTATCTGCGGCAGTCCCTCGTTATTCAGAGGTGGGGGTTGTGGGGGGCTGAATGAGAGTACAGAGCTGCTTAACATGGCTCTGTTAGTCCAAGCTTTCATCATGATTTATTCTTCCGAGTTTATAATCAGAAAATACTGTGCACTGCTAAATTTATCTTAATCATATATTTATTAAAGAGGCTGCTCTTGTGAGGAACCTGACTATAGTAGGGGTCTCCAGTATTTGGTTTGGCTACTGCAGGTCACTGAATCCTGGTCACTTCATGTTCACTAAAGCCACACACACCTGTGGCTCTCATACTGCATCAATCCTGTACTCTAGCTGAGAGTTCCAATCTTAGCACCGCCTCCTGAATTTTTCGTCATCATTCTTTTTTTTGTCTTTTGGCCCTGTTTTTTTATTTTCTTTTATTGGACGCACAGTGCCCAACCCCAATTTTGAGAGCTGCCACAGCTGTGTCCGTCTTGCAGTTGGTAAGACAGGCAAGTGGCTATCCTTACAGACAAAGCCAATGCCGCTCTGTGATCAGCTGACAGAGGGTGTGGCAATGCCTAGCATTTTCCCTCAAAGGGAGCCAGGAAGTGGAAGCTGTAGATTTGAAGAGTGGTGTGTGTGTGGGGGGGTAGGTTGGGGGCTCAACCCACGGAAATGTCATTATTGGTCCAGAACAATGGTATAATGCAATTACAATAACTGTATTTTAAGGAGGCCTCAGCCCACATGCCCCCTTTGGAGCTATCCCCTGAGCCAGTGCCTCACTTTCATGACATACTTAGACTCCCTGTGAGATTCTGGGCTTGACAGACACCTAAATTTGAATCACAGTTTCTAACTCTCATTTGGGGAGATGGATAGTGGCTGCCCATGGAAGGAAGGGACCACCATGATCAGATAGATATCAGCACAATGTATGTTGCCATGATCACCTGCACAACAGTGTTGGCTGGGCCAGCCTGACAGTGCCAGGATGGTGCTTCCCACCAGAGTGCGAAGGCATAAGTTTAGCTGTACTGTCCAGCTTCTGATGCTGGAAAGGAGGACTCTGGAGTTTACTGTGCGAGCAGCATGATCAGTCGCTGAGGGGGAAGGGTGGCAAGGAAATGACTGTCCCACTGTATTAGCACATTTGTCAGTGTTTTCTGGGAGCAACTCTGATGTAGAGCGACCTTGCGACTTTTGGCCCAGTTTCATCATTTGATCTCTCAAGTCTCCCCTTCCTCCTACCTGCCACAGAGGGATCCCACTATGCCTAACACCATCCAGCCTTTCCACAGTCTGTATATCTTGAGTGACACTAAAGCCAGCTCCATGGCCCATCGTTACATGGCCTGCAGTGTTGAATAACCCCTAGTGCTGCCACCAGACCTTAAGTCTCATTCCATAAATGGATTCACTCCTAATGTGCGGGACATCTGCTGATGCCAAGTGTTAAAAGTCCCTCATAAGCAGGGTCCTCCAAACAAAATGGCCTACTTGTGGAATAACCCATCAATAGAGACTGGAGTCTGGCCACTGTTCTGGAAATCTTGGGCACAATTCAGAATTCAGTGCCTACAAGTTCTTCTAATGCCTTGCTCCACTACCTTCCTGTTATTCTAGCAACTATCTACACTATTTTGCATCCCACGTAAAGATGTCTGGAGATATCTCCAGTTCCACAGCACCACACAGGACTTGTGCAAGGCACTCCTTCCCCATCCTTATATCCCCATAGGTCTCTAAACTCTGGACAAAATGGTCACCACAGAACAAGAAAGGGGCTGATAGAATTTACAACGCATAACATCACTCCACCCTCTATCCATCCACTACAGCACAACCAGTGGCGGCTCTACACCAGGGCCCTCCAGGGCACGTGCCCCGTTAAAAAAATGCTGTGCCCCAGTTGGTGCCCCATATGGTGCAGAGATTCCCCCATAGTAACAATATATAAGTGCCCTGGCTACCATCTGTTGTGCCCCGGCTGTGCCCTGGTAACCATCTGTGGCTAGAGCTGCTGCTGAGCACAACAGGAAGGCCTGGGAGAAAGAGCTCTCCTGTAATATCCCAGTTCGGCAATGGTCTCTCTGTATTAGACTGGCACGTTAAACATACCAATATGCTAAAGGAGCATACACTATAAGATCCTCAAAAGGTGGCACTATACTCCCCTGGTGCTATACGGAATGGGTCTCTTATCCCATGCACTATATTGGCAATGTTGTCACGATCAGGCAAATCTCTCTAATATTATCCAGCACTGCCCATCCCTTCAACAATTCTGTACAGGAGTCCTACAAGATTGTAGTTTGATTTTATACATTGTCATCTCTAAATCTGCTAGTCTGACCCTCCTAGGGGTCATGTCTGCTCTGGAAGGCCTGCTGAACTGTCACCACACATGGATTTAAGCTGCTCTTTTAGAAGCTAAGAGGCTTATCCTGATGGTGTGGGGGCAACTGACTCCCATGTCCTTTCTTTGATGACACACAGCCCTGGCACCTAGCCATCTTTGAATGATGGCCTATAAAGCAGAATACCAACTTAAGACTAGCCCATCTTAAACAAGTTCTACTGAGTTTATGTAAGATTCCCATCGTATGTCTACTTTAGTAGTTCATGATTCTGCGTAACTAATAACAACATAATGGATTCCTGCTTGGTTAATGTAAGCCTCTTTTTTATGAATACTCACCTATTTGGAATATGCTATATATGTGTGGATCTTATGTTTCATAAAAGATAGGTATTTAGATTTTTAAATAAAAACATTTAAGAAAGAATGCTATGTCAAAAAAATATTGTTTGACACCACGCTCTGCCCAGAGGTTCCAGTGGAGTATGTAGCACTTTAATGTAGCCGACCAGGGTTCGCAGTGAGAACCAGTCCTACTGCCTGGGCCAGAGGAGTCTGGGGAGCACTGTGAAGGCAGTGCTCTTGGACTCTGCGGGGAGGGCGACTGAGTCCATGCTTCCTGAGCGTCTACTGTAGTGGGCTGGTGAGATGTCTGATGACAACCCAAAGAATGGGTAGAGGGCAGGACATTACAGACGAGAAAAAGCCCTGATCGGCAGATAATGTCACCTCTCGCCATGCTTCCAGACCCAGTGTGCCTGTTCCACCTGCTCCCAAGTGGCTGCCTTAAGGCAGATTCCCCCTCCGAAGTTTTGCAACACTGCGATTCCCTCGGGTCACCATGGGGGAAGACAGCTTCCCACTGGGTGGAGAGAGTTCTGGAACAGAGGCAGAGAAAGTAGTCGCACCTCTCGGCCTTTGTTCATGAGGCCAGTTGGCACCTTATGGTCCTGTTTACAGTACGACAAGCTTAAATTCCTTCAAGGTGACTGCATGCATTACCCACAATACCTTGCACTACTTGGGTGTGAGCTTGTGTTTCTTTAAAAAATGTGCAACACCAATAAATCATGGTGCTCAAGCTGTGAAAACTGTAAAGCAGTGTTTTGGTGCTCATGGAGTTTACTTTTAATGGAACATCACAAACTAATATGAATATTTACTCTGAAGTCAAAGTGTAAAGTGTGGGATGACACTGTCTTCCTATGGACCATGGCACTTTTGAGGGGTAAAATGACTGACATCACTTGTGATGTGTGTAGCACAGCAATTTAAGAAACTCTTGGTCCAGCATGGACACCTACTGCTTCATAAGCAAGGCAGAATACATATGATGTCCCCACATGTACAGATTTGTAGGGATTTCCATACCCACTCTGTCACTTACGGTACCCTGTGATTGGCATATGACAGTTGAGAGGTACTGTATGGGTGAAGGGGAAGGGTGTCTTTACCAGCTAAATAAAACAGACGAAAGAAAATACAAGTATATTATAATTCATGTGGAATTTCAGCAGACTATGTGAAATAACCTGCATAATTTAATATACAGTCATCTATAATGCATGCCCAAGTCCTATAATTCACAAGGATTGCCAAAGGCTTTCATATAAATTACATATGAATTGCACTTGCAACTAAACATGGACTTCCGTGTAATTTATATGTGTAATTAACACCACTTTATATAAAGTTTGTCCGAGAAAGCCTACAGCATTGAGTTAACTATTGATTTCTAAAAATGTTTCTTCTTAGCCTCCCCCTTCGGGGTGTCTAGGAAACCATTTGGACAGTCCAAGGTCCTCTTCTACTCTCTGTAACCACGCTGCCATCCAGAAGTCACCACTGTTGACTCTCCTCTCAACCTTGGTGGAACTTTCAGCCTCTCAGTATTCAAATGCAGAGCACTGGAAATAGCCAGAATGTGTAGTGCATATTTAATTTACAAAATAGTAAGATTACATATATATATATATTTTTTTTATACTTTCTTTTTCTCCCTCCTGGTTTCCTACCCTCTTGGTCCTACTCCTTCGGGCCTCTCAATGCTCTTGCCGTCCCTAGATCTGCCCCTAGAGTGCCTCCTCTCCTCCTTCCTGCACAGTGGGGTCTTGTCTGGTATGGCCCGGTCTGGGAGGCCGTCATCAGGACCACGAGGTGATTTCTGTCTTTTGGATCCATCCTGGGGGCGCGGGCGCTTGGGACTCGTCCTGAGAGGTAGCAGCGCTAATGCCGTCTGGCCTCTCATCGCCGTGCGATGTCCCCCCTCCCCGACCCCTAAGTTGGAGTCGCCTGTCCCTTCAGGAATCGGTGCTTCCACTGAATCCTTTATGGGAATGACAGACGCTTGCGCGTCCCGGGTATCCAACCCCTGAGGGAGGAGAGCATCTGTAGGGACGCTCGATCCTCCCCCCCAGCCCCCGGCTCCCCAGGTCTGTTACCGAACCCGGGTCGCCGGCGTAGCGTGAGGTGTGGCATCCAGCGCCTCAACCCTCAGTGCCACCGGGCCAGCTAAGATTACATATATTGAGCACTATGGGCCCTATGCACAACGTCCACGCTCCGCAGAAACTGGGTGCGGAGGCATAAAAATGCATGTGTAACCCCTAGGTGGCACTATCCAAAGGGCTACTACCCCTGCCTCCTTGGCTAGTAGCAGGTTAAGGGGCCTGAGTTCTGAAACGGGTGCCTCCACCCGGAGGTCAGGGTTTGATAGTGGTCAAGCTAACCTGGGCACACTGTAACCCCCCTGTTTCCTTACTAGTGGCCGGAACAATACACAATAATCACTTTCACAATATATGATTATGATACACCACATAAGTACCCACACTGTTTGCACTTACCACCAGGGCTTTCCTCAGGCCTAGCCCTGGGGACCCCCTGTAAAACAAGGTTATACACAGCAAATAACAGCAGTACATTAATTTTGCACAAATTGGAACCACAGTCAGGGTAAATGCAAAAAAGAGTTAGATCTGATTTATTTAAGGGAATTGTACAAGGGAGGGGCATGATCAGGTTAATTTGCTTAAAGGCTGTATCAATCAAACAGTTATGCATGCACTTCAGGGTCCGTAAACAGTCACAAACTCTGAGTACCCAGATGGAGAAATGGTGGGCTAGCCAGGAACATTGCAGCTGGGTGGGGCCCTGTGATGAAAGAAAACAACATGCACAACACACACTATTTGTAATCCGGAGCCGGAGGGCTCAGTTTGTGAAAAGAAAACAAAAAGACAATCAGATGACACACTTTTAGATTAGGCTATTGTTGCAGGGAGCTACCCTGATGATTACTCATGATACCAAAGACTGGACACAGGCTGGATGAAAATCAAGACAGCAGGTGGTTAATCTGGAGTGCCAGGAGAAGCAGGTCCCACACGAATCGCCGAGGTGTTGTCCCTGTTCAAGCATGGAGCAGGGGACTGATCCCCAGGCAGGTCTCTCATCGATGGCTTTCTCTGTGCAGCGGGTAGTCTGGTTTGGCCAGTGTGGCAAGGCCCAGGCCAAATGGAGACAAATTCGGATACAGTCCATTTTGGGCTGGATACAGCTTCCAGCAAGCACAACACAGTTCACACAGTGGGGAACCAAATCATGACCCACTTTCAATACACAGCAAATTTATATGTAAAGAAATTCTACTGTACCAGGCAATCCGCTCTCCGGTCACGATCGCAAAGTCGCTGCACAATCCAGGGATTCAAAAGCAGCTAGAAATCCTGACAGGCCGATCGCATTCAGCAAAATCTTTGGTCTTCTTGAGGTATGAGCCTGGTAAAAAATCAGTGGCTTACTTCATGCTCACAAACTTGGATTTAGTCCAAAATAATTATCTTCTCTCCCTCTCAGGGGCAGCAGGCAGACATGCAGGCCACAACTCAGGCCTTTCCACAGTTCTCTCGCGCAAAACTGCTCAGACGGCTGCTTGACCGTCTCAAGCTCTTGTTTTTTCAACTCCCAACTTAGATCTGACTCAAACCGCAGCAAGCCTGGGAATTTCCTCAAGATCCCAGTGGTTCGGCTGGTTGATTCATCTGTCAGTCACAACAGAAGCTCCCCCTTCAGGTGCAAAAAGGCGCCAAACGCCCAAAACTACAATTCCTACAGATTTTGACTCCAGACAGCTCCTGTAGTCCGGCTCCATTTTAGGTCCCACCAGTACTGATTAGTCCAGTTCAGCAGTCCAGGACCAAGACAGTGGAAATAAACAAAACAGTCCTTGCTGCAAAGAAGGCAGGTTAGACAAACTACATTGTCATTATCACTCTAAATGATTTTCAGCAAATAGTTACATCTTTCAACAGAGCTCCCTCTTAGATTACTTATGACTGCAATCCAGGCAGCTCTTAAAGAGATAGTACATAGAGGCTATACAGGCACTCTCTGGCAATCATAGTTAAACTGCTAAAACGCAGGACACCAGCCTGGTAGCGAGCATTTAGGCAAGCTCAAGGAAGACTTTTCGGGATCCCCCATTTGTAGGGGGGTTACACCCTTCCCTGCCTGGAGAAACTTGGTGTCCGCGTCAAGTCTGTACCATCATGCATCAGTTAACATAAACGTATTACTTTACTATACATATTTACTACATTTTCCAATACTTTGTCCATTTTGACAATACATTGGGCATATTTCACACAAGTCAGTTGAACATTACTATACTAAATCAGGTAATAACTTCTTGTACCGTGAACAATGCAAGAGAGGGCCCTTCCCTATCAGCTAACTTGGGGCTGGATGGGGCAGGGGCAACATGGTGACAGGGCAGAACAAGTAACCTGGAATGGGCTGTCAAGCTCAATTGGGGCAGTGAGCTTGGTGAAACATAAACTCCTTTGTAAACCACATAGAGAGGCAAGTCAACAGGTCTCCCCGGAGAATCATAGCTAGCTTGACGGCTCGGCCAGTCTTTCTGGGGGGAACAACCACAGTCTCTGTACTTTCAGTAACAGTCTTGGGGCTTTCATCACTTGTGAGGGGTGCCTCTGCCTGGAAAGGAATGTCCAAACTTTCGGCACTGTCGGCTCCTTGCACTGCAGGCTCTGTTTCTATAACACTTGACTCATTTTTGCGAAGGCTCAGGCACAATCAAACTTTGAGGCACTGAAGGGGAATAGTCAGCACTCTCATAGTGTTCTTCAAGTTCTGGTATGTCATTAGAAAGACTCAAACCATTAGCCCCTCCCTCAGGCAAATCATACAGTTCCACAATACACAGCGACTCAGCATCTTCAGACATGATACTTTGCACTCCACTTTCAGGGAGCACTGGCTCCAAGGACAAAGCCGGGGAGTTAGGCAGTCCATAAGGCAAAGCTTCATCCCCACAATTAATCAGGGGGTTACCTCGAAACAGCTGACTCAGTTCATAAGTGGGGTAATAGGCATAGTCACACTCACTTTCATCAGAAGTGGACTGACGGTCACTATCATTCTGGGCCTGCTGCAGAGGAAACTTTAAATCTGTGACCACTAGGGTAGGTTGACTCTGTCTCTTTCTTGCAGCAGCATGAGTCACCGGCCCAGGGGGCTCAATTTCTGGGGGTTCAGCCTCAATCATGACTTGGCTGATAGGTAGCAAGTGGTTACGGTGCAAGGTCTTGACAGCTTTGGAGTTGTTCTCTAGGTGCACCTTGTACACAGGTACAGTAAATCATCCAAACTTATAACTGCTACATGGGGAAGATGGCGCCACTGATCAGCAATTTTGTGTTTACCATGCAGTCCCAAATTGCGTAACAACACACGGTCTCCAGGTCGAAGCTCTTGAGCCTTTACTTTTTTATCATGCCTCTCTTTGTTGGCTAGATTTCTCTTGGTGGCCATTGTCTGGGTCAGTTGATAGGCATGGTTCAATTGAGCTTTCAATTTTTGTATATATTGCAAGTCGTTTTCGTCTCGGACCCCATCTGGAGAGATCCCAAAACAGACATCAACTGGCAGCCGGGCCTCTCTCCCGAACATGAGGCAGTAGGGGGAGAACCCAGTAGCGTCATTTTTCATGCAATTGTATGCGTGTACCAAGGTGCTAATCTGCTGGCTCCATTTATGCTTGTCTTTTGGGTGGAGGGTGCCCAGCATGTCTAGAAGGGTGCAGTTAAAATGTTCTGGTTGAGGGTCTCCCTGTGGGTGATGGGGTGGTTCTTGACTTTTGCACCCTCCTTAGAGACAGCATTTCTTTGATTAGTCGACTCTTAAAGTCTCTGCCCTGGTCAGAATGGATCCTCTGGGGGGCACCATAGTGGATGAAGAAATTTTCCACTAGCACCTTGGCCACGGTAGATGCCTGTTGATCTTTGGTGGGAAAAGCTTGTGCATATCGTGTGAAATGATCTGTAACCACTAACACATTGCCAGAGTTCTGCTGATCAGGTTCTAAACACAAGAAGTCTATGCAGACTAGTTCCGTGTGGGTGCTGGTAGTAATATTAACAAGGGGGGCAGCCCTCTGAGGCAAGACTTTTCTTTGCAGACAATGACTACAAGTCTTTACATGGTGCTCAACATCGGCCCCCATTTTGGGCCAGTAGAAGCGAGATCGTACCAGGTCAAAGGTTCTGTCAATACCGAGGTGCCCCATGTGATTGTGGAGGGACCTCAGTACCAAATCTTTAAAGGCCGTGGGCAGGACCAATTGTTGGTTGTCCACTTTGCCTCTATGATCTACTGTCTCGCTATACAACAACTGATTGAGCAACTTCAATCTGGGGCCTTCTTTAAACAATAAAGCAGTTCGCATGTCAGTGGAACATAACTTAGACACGTCTTTCCCCGCTCACAAGGCATCCAGTGCTGGCTGAATCATAGGATATTGGGACTGAGCCCATTGAATGCTGTCATTGTCAAATTGAGGTAGTGCACTAATATCTAAAGCAGAGAAGTGGCAATAAGCAGCTGGTATGCAGATGTCAGAAAGGCCCAAGCAATCTATTAAACAGTCCACTGTGTCCGCAGACATCTGTTCATCTCTATCAAACCTTTGTCACAATGCTCGTATGTCAGGTTCAGACAGCCTGACCCAATCACTCTTGGAAGTGGGCCTTCTTGATAGAGCGTCAGCATCAATATGGTTCAGTCCTGGTCTATATTCGACAGCGTAATCATAGGTTGATAATGCAGAAAGCCACCAGTGTCAAGTGACGTCTAACTTAGCTGAAGTCTGTACATAGGTCAACGGGTTATTGTCAGTCTTCACCAATATCTTTGCCCCATAGAGGTATTCATGAAACTGGTCAACGATGGCCCATTTTAGTGCAAGGAACTCCAACTTATGCAGAGGGTAGTTTCATTTGGATGGGGTTAAGCTCCTACTGGAGAAAGCTACTGGTCTCAGGCCATCCTCATGGTCTTGATGCAGCACCACTCCTAGACCCTGCAGACTAGCGTCCGTATGCAGCACATAGGGTTTGGTATGGTTAGCACAGGCGAGGATGGGGGCATGGGTGAGCTGGTATATGATCTCATGGAAGGCTGCTTCACAGTCCGGCGTCCAGCGGGGCCCGAAGAGTTCACCTGGGCGGAAGTATACTTTTTCTGGTTCTTTAATGGCCTCTTTTTTGTATTTACGATTGCTAGGAGGGTAACCCTGAGTAAGGTTCAAGAGTGGGTGAATCACCTTGGAATAGTCTTTTATGAACCTGCAGTAGTAGCCACAGAACCCCAGGAAATGTTGTAGTTCTTTCAGATTATGAAACTGGGGCCAAGTAGTCAGTGCTTCAACCTTACTGGGATCAGTCTCCATCCCTTTTGTAGATACTATGTGCCCCACATACTTCATGGAGGTTTGGAAAAACTGGCACTTGTCAATGGACAGCTTCAGGCCGAAGTCTTCCAGTCAGTCTAGGACTTTAAACAGTCAGTTCTCATGCTCTCTAAGGTGCTCCCAAACACAATGACATCGTCCAAGTACACCAGGCATTCCAGCAAATTCATATCTCCTACTGCACATTTCATCAGTCATTGAAAGGTGGCCGGAGCACCCAAAATCCCCTGCAGCATCCTCAGAAACTTGTAGAACCCCAATGGACAGATGAAGGCTGTTTTCTCACGGTCTTCAGGGGCCATCGGGTTCTGGTAGTATCTGCTGTGAAGATCCAACACTGAGAACCATTTGCTCTCATTCAAGCAGTCCAGGGCATCTTGTATACAAGGCACAGTGTATTGGTCTGGGATGGTCCACTGGTTCAGGGTTTGATAATCAATACACATCCTCACAGACCCATTCTTCTTGCGCACAACCACAATGGGAGAGGCGTATGGGCTCCTGGATTCTTGTATCATGCCAGCAGCGAGCATTTCCTGCAGGTGTCTTCTGACATCATCTATGACTGCTGGGCTAGGCATCAGGACCTCTCTCGAAATGGCCGTTCATCGTGTAGGCGTATGTGATGCTCCGCACCCTGGACACATCCCACATCCCATTCCTTCAATGAAAACACTTGGTCTCTCTGCGCAAGTCTCTTGCTAATTCTAGCCTTCCATTCAGCTGGCAACGGGGAGTCACCAAAGTCAAACAAGTTTGGGGTCACTCTCTCCTTCTCACCAGGGTGCTTGTTGCTGGGCAATCCTGCAGTGTCTGTGCAGTGTACCATAGCTAGGGTGCACCCTCTGTTCACCTGGATCTCCCAATCTGACACATTGTGAATCTGGACCATCACTTGTCGTACATAGGCATGGGCAAAAGCAGGCAAGTTGCTAGGCTTGAAAAATAATCCTTCTGGCAATTTTCCATCGCCTGGCGCATCGAACATCAGTATTTTGTTCTTGACATCTTTCTGGAGGCGGACCTCCCCTTGAATGGTACATTGGGCATTAGGGGCCAGTACTGTTGACTCAGGATCCTTCTTCCACATGATCCCCACCGGTTCATCCTGGTCTATTTCCTCGGGTTTCTGTTGCAAATCATAGGCCCTCTTGATCAGAGCCGGAATTCTCAGGACCCTCCCAGTCCATCGCTCTTGTTTCTAATGATAGAGTTGCAACAGTCTCCCAAACATATGTGCATTTGTCCCAATTAACAGGGGGACCCCATCATACAGTCCAGTGGGGGGACACACTAGGGCCAGTGTCTCTACTTGCTTCTCTACACCAGTTACAGTTGCAGGAAAAGACAACCAGAGGTGGACATACCCTAGGTAGGCATAAGACTTGTCGCTCAGGCCCCACACATGTAGGCCTTCCAGAGAATGCAAAGGCACATCAGATAAGTGTTTGTCATACCAGTCCTGGAATAAAATAGTCACTTGCAACCCACTGTCAAGCACAGCCCGAGTATGAATACCATTTACAATCACCGTAGTCTCCATTGAAGAGCCCACTATTTTGGACCAGTCAGGAGAGGCAGTAGCAGAGACCTGGACAGACGATGTAGCCACAAAAAAATTTGAGATAGGGTTTCTCGAACCCTCACTGCGGTCACTTCGGGCACCCCTTGGCCACTGATTTGCTTTTTGGAGCTCCCCTTGGAGTCTATTTACAACTTTTTCTAAGTCCTTCTGAGACCAGCATTCTCTTTTCATACGGCCATCCTTTCCACAGTTGTGACAAATGATAGTCTCCTGGGTCATCCTGGGAGAGAACATCGTATGAGGAACTGAAGTAGTAGTAAGAGACTGGGGTCTAGTATCTGCTTGCAGCAGTGAGAGTGGTGCAACGTGTCTTAACAGTTCCTTTAGAGAGGAAGTCAATCTGGTGATCTCAGCCTAGGAGCCACCCTCGTTAGCGGATGCCTGAGGGTGCACCCCAACCCCCATGGCAGTCACGTCCTGAAAGGGACCAAAATGTTGTTCCATGGGGGAAACCCTTGCAGAGGCACCCGTCTTCAATTCTCTGACTTCCTTTAGTAGCTCGTCTTTCCAATGCTGGGCCCAGGGGGCAGGAAGTCCTTTGCATTCTCAGAGTGCTCGTTAAGTGCTGACTTTTGCCCCTGAGCCTCATTTGGCTGATCACTCTTGGTCACCTGTGCAACAGCAGCAGGTTAGACAAACTACATTATCATTACCACTCTAAATGATTTTCAGCAAATAGTTACATCTTTCAACAGAGCTCTTTCTCAGGATACTTATGACTGCAGTCCAGGCAGCTCTTAAAGAGACAGTACATGGAGGCATGCAGGCACTCTCTGGCAATCACATTTAAACTGCTAAAACACAGGACACCAGCCTGGCAGTGAGCATTTAGGCAAGCTCAAGGAAAACTTTTCGGGAACCCCCATTTGTAAGGGGGGGTGCACATGAATTCCATGCAGCGGGGTCCTGTGGACCCCAATGGCATACAAGAAAGGTGCGCAAGTCAGTTAAATGCTGGCTCCCCCGGCTGTGCAGAAAGCAATGTGCCGGGGGTGGATGGGGGCGTGCTTGCACTATAAGTGCATGAGCGTAAGCCCTTTTTCTTACATGACCCAGGGCTAAGAGCCACTAGTGTTACAGAGATAACAAAAATTCAGACTTTAAATACACTGACATAAATACATGGATACATACATCACATTTAAGAACATATGATTACTCATAGAGAATAAGTCAAACTAAACACAATCAACACAACTGATCACAATGACATTGTTTAAGGCCTATTTTGAAGGAAGCATGACTAGTCCCCACATGTAATGCATTTGGAAGAACATTCCAGCATCTAGCAGTACATACACTAAAAGCACGTGCCCCCCCCCCATAATAGCTTTAACTCTAGGGATAACTAAAGAGACATTTTTTGAAGATCTCAAACGTCTAGCCTCAGTTTTGTATTCAAGCAGACCAAATAAGGTGACGTAGCACCTTGATGTAAAGTCTTATCAACTAGGCACAACAAATTATGAAGGCCAGAGACCGCGTCTGGTCCACTTTCAAAGCAAACCCCTCTTCTGCCCTCTGGGATGCTTACAGGTGCATGAGGAACAAATGTAAATCGGACAAATTTTTTAAACAGACCCACTTCCGCAATCTGAAAAAGGCCAACCTTGGAGACCCTAGAAAGTTCCTGGACTCAATCAGCTCCCTCCTAAACCCCCGCTCCAGCTACGCTGCACCACATCTCAACTCCCTGGATGGGCTGCTGACCGACCCTCATGATGTGGCCAGTGTCTTTAACTGTAAGTTCACCAACTTATCCATGTATCTAAATAAGCTGCCAACTGCCCAACCTCAAAGCTCAGCCCTAATACCTGACACACTGCCATCCTCCTCCAGCTCTGCCACTCACCCACAAATACCCCCATTCTATTTTAAAGCCCTCTCCACACACGACACAGTGAAGCTACCCAAAAGTCTACCTAACCATGGCTCTTCCGGATCTGATGGGCTAGCTCCAGTTTTCCTTAAGCTGATCTCTCCGGCGATTGTCAAGCCACTCACCTTCGTCTTTGACCTTGCCCTTTCCACCTCCTCCATGCCTGACCCATGGAAGATAGCTACGGTTATCCCCATTCTTAAATCTGGTGACCCCAAATCCTCCGACAATTACTGTCCGATATCCATCCTCCCTCATCTCAGTAAACTACTAGAGAGCAGTCCACAATCAGCTCACTGAGTACATAGGCAAATACAACCCCTTATGCAACCAACAGCACGGCTTTTGCAAGAATCATTCCGTCGCCACTGCCCTCGCTCTACTGACCGACCACATCCTCTCTAACATGGATAATGTTAAAGCCACCAGGGCCGTCTTCGTCGACCTCTCAAAGCTTTTGACATGGTTAACCATGCTCTCCTTACCTCCAAGCTTAGCCTCCTTGGTTGTTCTCAGAAAGTCACAAACTGGTTCACTAACTACCTGACTGATCGCTCACAATTCGTGTGTATTGGTCAAACCTGCCTGTCTCTGTGGGGGTCCCTCAAGGCTCAATCCTGGGTTCCCTCCTTTTCTCCTTATTCGTTAATGTGCTTCCCTTTGACTGCCTCAGCTGTCACTCTCTCCTGTATTCTGATGACCTTGTCCTCTTCCACAGTGACAAATCCATAGCGCAATCTCCCCTCAGTTCTCTACGCTTTGTATACTGCGGCCCACAGCTAGTTCTCAAAAACTCCTCTTAGTAAATGCCAAATAAACTACATCCATGCTATTCAGATCTAAGCCCTTCCTGGCCAAAACTAAAAACCATGCCCCCTTACGCATTCTCACCCCAGACGGCCCAGCCCTGGAGGACGTCAACACCTACAAATACTTAGGAGTACTGCTCGACCCCTCCCTCACCTTCACAGAGTATGCAACTTCCCTTGTCAGAAGGTTCCATCAAAAGTTAGGTGCCGTCTATAGAGTCAGGCAATACCTTACCCCTGAATCCAGATTAGCCATTGTCCAGGGTAATCTTCTCCCTATTCTTGACTATTGCTCCTTTATTTATGCCAGGAGCTCAGCTACTGCCATGGCTAAACTCTCAGCTACCTAAAAACAGCATCTGTCACTTTGCCATATTGGCCCCATTCTCCACCCACCACTGTACCCTCTATAATACCCTTGGATGGCTACTGCTGCAAGGTTGCTTTGACCTAGCCCTCTGTTGCATGGTGGACAATGTTATCTGCATGGCTCCAGAATCCCCCTAACTGCCCTTCTGAAAACCTCCGTAACCTCCGCTCAAATGGTACTCCCCTCTAGCTGTTCCTAGGGTATCCACCAACATGGGTAGCAGAGCTTGGTCTGCAGCTGCCCCTTTGCAGTGGAACAAACTACTGGCTGAACTCCGTTCCATTGACACACACTCCAGTATCAAGTCCCGCCTTAAAGTCTGGTTTCTGGCAAACTCATCCTGCTTCTGCTCCCAGGGGTCTGACACCAACCCACACTAGTCAACACCCCAGCCCAGGGGTTACCCACCTACCCACACTAGTCAACTCCCCTGCCTACAACTGTTATATTGTATTTTTCACAGTAATATTTGACTTCCTTGCCTGTACATATTGTATATATATTTTTTACTGAGTATTCTGTGTATTACTTGCTCACTGGACGATGCAGTCACACATTGTATACTGTGACTACTATTTGTTTGTTTTGTACCAAATCTCCTCATGTCCGATACTGAAACCTTGTATTCACTGTTCTCAAATGGACCTATGCATTAAACCTGTATATTGTGCTTACTAATGTTTCTTGTATCAAATCTGTTTCATGTGTTTTACTGTTGCCTTGTACTCTACTGTCACCCTGCACCATGCGTTATGGCCCGGGTCGTGCCTGGAAATGGTGCCTGGGATCAGTGCACTCACCCGGTTATCAAAGTCATAAATAAATAAATAAAAATTATATTCACAGCTAAATTTAGGTAGTAACCAACCCAACATACTATACAAAGTGCAGTGATGAGTCCTAAGAGGTAATTGCAGCACAAACCTACATATTGCGTTAAAAGCAGTGTTAAGTAAGGATAAATCTGATTTAGAAATCTGGGTAAACAGGAAAGAGGTGTAGCATAAATCTGGTAAAAGTACACTATTTCCAACAGCAGTTCTGGCAGGCAAAGACAAGTCTTTTTTAGTTTAAACAACACTCCAATTACTATTTACTACAGCTCATAATGCTGTGCACCAGAAGGCATAGGAGGGCACCGGTTACACAAGGGGAGACCCTGCCATAACCGCTGTATGCGCCCAGCCCTGCACACATGGCCACCCCGTCCCTGTTTCTGTAAAGCACCCCCACCCCACTACATGACAGCCCAGTCCCCATTACTGTAAATCAAACCCCACGCCAACACATGACAGCCCAATCCCCGGTTCCGTAAAAAACACACCCCGCCTCAATGCATGGCAGCCCCGACCCTGGTGTATAACATGACTGTACTGGCCTGACACACACTGCGGTGCTCTGGTCCACCCACCTGAGCCCCAATCCCAGTGCCCCGCAGTAACAATGATGGACAATGGACCCCCCCACCCACAGCAAGGACAACCCCCCATTCCCCCCAATCTCATACCTGTCAGTCAGTGCCACGGCTCCAGAAGGCCAGCAGCACAGCCCTCCACACACCTCCTCGGCCACCTGCTGTTCAACTGATGCTGAGAGCAGGCTGCTATAAATACACAGCATGTTCCCAGCATCAGTTGGCTGGCTGGCAGACAAGGAGGTGTGTGGAGGGCTGCGCTGCTGGCTGTCCGGAGCAACGGAACTAACTGACAGGTATGGGGTTGAGGGGAGTGGAGGGGGTTGTCAGTGCTGCAGATGGGTGGGGGGCCCACTGTCCACTACTGTTACTGCAGGGCACTGGGATTGGGGCTCGGTGGTGGGCATCAGTTGGACGGCCGGAGGCCGAGAAGGCGTGCATAGGGCTGTACCACTGTCCATCCAGAGCTGTGGCACTGACTGACAGGTATGGGGTTGCGGATAGTGGAGGGGATTGTCAGTGCCGCATGTGGGTGAAGGGTCCACTGTCTGCCACTGCTACTGCAGGGGCACCGGGATCGGGGTGGGTGGACCAGGGCACCGCAGTATGTGAGTGAGAGAGGGGATGGTCATGTTATATACTGGGGTCAGGGCTGCCATGCATTGTGGTGGTGGGGGGGGGTTTATAGAAACAGGGACCAGGCGATCCTGTATTTGGGCAGGGGGCAATTTACAGTTAATGGGACCGGGCTGTCACGTCTTGGAGCGGGGAGTGTTTTCCTGCATTCGGGGTCGGGACAGACATTTAATGGGTGGTGGTTTGACTGTGCAGCGGTGGCCACGGTGCCAAAAGAACTTGGGCAGGCGGCCTCTGGCTAATGGGGCATGGTCACATGGGTCCGGGTGCCTGCACAAGGCACTATTCACGCATCCGGGCCTGCGCCGTACCATGGCCACTTGGGACCCAGGATGGGCATCCGATTGGATGCTCGCCTGCGACTGCTACTCCATCTGGCCACCCTGCAGAGTACTGCATGTCAGGGCAGCATAGCCGCGACAGGTGGCGCCGCCAGAAGAATACCCGGGTCCAGCGCACTCTTCATGGAGCTACACGGTGGAGTATGCACCTCTGGCATGTACTTTCTGTCCATTCGCGCAAAGCCCCTATATTTTAGTGGGTAAGAAATGCTTCAATAGCAATTTTTGTTAATTTATAAACAAGTTTATATGTCAAGAAGTAGCTCTAACATTACAGAGAACATCAGCATATCTTGAAGGTGCAAGGGTACATTTAGGTGTAAAATGTGTGCCATTATGCACAGCACATGAAAAACATGGGGACAAAACAGCGTCCTCAACCCAGGCCGAACCATAAATTTCTACTAAGTTTTCCTCCCCACCCTCTGCCACCCACCTTCGGGGGTGTAGCCAAAGCCCCATCCACAGCATCTCTGCTTTCAGACCACACCTGGCACAACTGAAGCAACAGAGGAGAGAGCCACAGCAAAGACTTACACCTGCCCTCCCCAGAGCAGAGCGCTCTATAGGATGATCAATCCTTCTCCTTTCAAGGATGGACAAAGCAGAGTTGTATACTGTAGTGTGATGATCAGACAAATGGGAGAGCATGGCACTGATAGGGTTACCACCTGTCTCTATTTTCACAGGACAGTCCTGATTCGGGCAGCTGTGTCCTGCAGATAAACTTGAAAAATACTACGGCCCAGATATTCAAACTGCGCCAGGCTGTGGTGCAAGCCTGGGCACAGCTCAACTTTGTTGCGCAGGGGTGTGGCCTGGGCGATATTCAACGGAGCTGCACTATGGCACAGCAGCTTTGAATATCGCACCTTGGCCAGCCCCACTGTGCATGGTGCAGTGGCCAGAGTGGAGCATGAAGATGCGCTAACGCAAGTGCCATTGCGCCATGCACAGCACCTGTGATATTCAAAAGAGAACATGCAAATGGGGCCATAATTTATGCAAGACGCACAGGGATCCATTTGCATCTCATTATGGCCCCATTTGCATGCCATTAGCACGCAGGTGCACCAATCCCGACGACTTGCACCTGGTGCCCTGCCAGAGCAGCAGCCATCAGGGACCGGCGCCCCTGCATTCGCGACGAGGGCATTCATGCAAAAACCCCCTGTCAATATCCCTGGTGGTCCAGTGGACCTCTATGTACCCAATCGTGGGCATTTGTCTTGAAGATTAAGCCCCGTCCTATATCCCGGTGGTCCAGTGGACCATCGCCAGCCGATGCGGGCATCAGTATCTAACCCCGTCCAGTATCCCTGGTGGTCAGTGGACCGATCGCTGCCCAATCGCGGGCATCTGCAACTCATAAAATAGCCTACTACCCTGGTGGTCTAGTGCCCCTCACCCGCCCACTGAGTCCACAGCCGCTCCCCGTCACCCGGTAGGACGGCAGCACCCACCTGCCTGCATGCCGACTGACAACTTCATTAGCTGCGCCCATTGGTTCTGGCGTGAGCCAATGGGCATAGTACCTACTCGATCAGATATGTGGATATTTAATTCCATATCTGGTTGGCATAATCAATATGGGCTAACGCCCGATGGCTCACGCTGCTGAACCAATGGCGTGCAGCCTAAAAGCTGTCAGTTGGCGGGCGGCAGGTGGGTGGGGTGCGCCATCGTCGGCTGACAGAGGAGAACGGGGTGAGGGGCCAGTGAGGCGGGGAGGGGGTACACTAGACCACCAGAGTAGTAGGGGTATTTTATGAGTTACAGATGCCCCTGACGGTCCACTGGACCACCAGGGATACTGGACATGGGGGTTATATACTGATGCCCATGATCGGGCTGAGTGCGGTCCACTGGACCACCAGAGATATAGGACGGGGCCTTAATCTTCAAGACAAATGCCCGCGATCGGGCACATAGAGGTCCACTGGACCACCAGGGATATAGGATGGGGGCTTATTCTTCAAGACAAATGCCCGCGATCGGGCACATAGCGGTCCACTGGACCACCAGGGATATAGGAGGGGGGATTGCTACTCGGATGCCGCGATGGGCATGGGGGGCGCCACCAGGTGCGGCAGGAACTTAGGTAGCCACCTACATAGTGGCAGCTGCCGTGTTGCGCCTCTGGTAATGCGGCAGCTCACCTGTGGTGGCCATCACTTGTTCCTTTTTTTTTGGCTTAACTTTGTGCAGGCGCAGGTAGGGGTTGCGCATGCATGACTCTGCACATCCCGGGCTGAATATCGGGCTGTGAAGGTTATGCATGGGCATGCCCCCACCTGTGCCTGCATACATTACTGATGCGCTCCAGTGCATCGGGATTTGTGCGGTGCACTTTTCCCTTTTGAATATCGCGCCGGGGCACATCAGTGGGTTGTGCATGGTGCAACACTGTTGCGCCATGCGCAACCCTTTTGAATATCTGGGCCTACATGTCCTGACATTATAGCAGACAAATGTTTTCTTGATTTTTCTCTAAATCTTGCAAAAAAGGTATAATTCCTTAACTAAAATACCTTAAAATAATAGTAAACACTAGAAACAACTGAAAAACCATAACCCTTAGTCTTAATTCTGATTATTTACAGAAAACAAGTCTGTTGCATTGGTCAAGATTACATATTGTCCTGCGAAAAATCACATTTCTGTAGGAAATGTCCCACTTTCTGCTTCTTAAAAGGTGGTAACCATAGGCACTGAACATCTTCAAAAGCCCCAGCCAGGTACATACCATTATCCAACAAGAACGCCTGGCCCTTCCTACAGGCAAGACTGGTCTTCAAAAGTGCCAAATTGTTCAGAATCTGCAGCAGCGTTTAAGTTCCAAATCAAGGTGGCCTCAAAGGGTGGCCATCAGAACATCCTGGTGGCTACACTTTTTGTTACACCCCAACCCCAATTACAACAGACCTCTTCCACAAAGCCTGTACTAATACTATTGCCTAATCCCTTGGACATTCTCTCCCATGTTTTATCAAGGTCTGAAATTGCTACTGTAGTTCCATAGCCTTTGGGGTGGGTATTCTACAAAACCTCCGGTGTCTGCACAACATTGTGCCAGTGGCCTCATTTAAGAAACACTGATGTAGACTCATACTAGTCGACTACTGTGGGAAGCCCCAATTTCAAACCCTGTCTTAGGCCATGCTGAGCCTGGCACTGCAACACTGTTCTCAAAAGGCATATTTTAGCAGCACAGCCCTCCCAAGCATCTCCTGATTAGAGAGAAACCTAAGAGAAACATCCAACGTGCAAAGTGAAGCTGAAGTAACAAACAGCAGGGTGCCCATTAACACTTGTTTTTAGTTAAGAAAACGCAGTGCCACAAATGCGTGCAATCAGCTCTTATTACTAAGCAGACATACACAATTCAGTCCTTTCTCTGCTGTCTGACAACCTTTCCACCTCATTCTAAAGCAACAGGAAGTGATGGGGGAAGAATGATGTGAGCTTTTGCACATTCAGCATTACAAATTTGGTTTAGGGGCACAATTAGCAGGATAAGGGCTTCCAGGGCCAAAATCCAAAATAAAAAGCACATGATCAGTTAGAAAGTATAAACGTGTCCTCTCTGATGACCCAGCAATGCGCTGCCTTGTGGGCTACCCAGGTTTGGGAGCAAGCCTGGGATACCACATCAGGAGGTAGGCAAGCCAAGCTGAAGCATTTGCTGCTCGGCCTGTACGGGCACCAGAGCAACCCCAGCAGTCAGCCAAGAGTAGGGCACAATATGCATTCACAAGGCTGAAAGTAGCTTTACCACTACCGAAGGGAGGAGGGTAGAAAAGCTGAGGAAAAGCTCCCAGCCACTATCAGACTGAAGGCTGTGGGTACACTGCAGCCCCATGCCACACACCCCTGCTGTATATTAACTGGCTCCGTGGCTGGGCTGCAGGAGGACATCTTTGTCCCTGGACCCCCCCATCAAAGAGGGAGAGCTGTGCAGCAGTGCTGAAACTGCATGGATAGCAGCTGATGAGGTGCTTGCTAGTTACAGTCTGAAGGTGAAACGTTAGTGTCCACAGTGAAATAAGGACCTCTACGGGAAACAAAAAGTATCAATGCAACACACATTAAAACACAGTGTAAATCTGTGTGCAGTTTCAAATTAGCATAGCTGAACAGCAATTTCCACCATTCTCGCAGTTCCAAAAGAGGCTGTCAGAACTTCAAAATTCCTAAATTCTTTGAAGTTCAGCTGCATCACCAGAGGACAATGCCCTTTCTAGTATGTCATCACAAATATGTAACTTGCCAGGAAGCCAATAACATCTGGAGGGTGGGAACCCTGGGAACACATTTTTTAGAATTCAGTTTCCATTTAGTTTCCTTGCCCATTTTGGTTTATAACAGGGGCATCAGCAGGATTCTAAAAGTGAAGGAGCACACATCCCCGTCAGTGACTTTTCCCAAAAAGTGGGGTTTGGGGGAATTTGCCCCTCCCCTGTAAAATATTTTGAAGAATTTGGCACATGGTGCATTTTAGAAGCATACCCTACAAAACCTCTAACAAGACAAGCTGTCTTGGCTGCTTCAAGGCTGCAGCTGCTTACTGCAGGGGCCTGCTGTGTGTGTGTCAACTCTCCTCCTGGCTCCCTCCATTCCACCTACCTGTATTATATATTTTTTTCCCCCCTAGCATGTTGAACTTGTTCCAGATGGTTCTTCTTGGACCTTGGCTTCTACTGATGTCTGTCTGAGTCTGCTGGTTGCTCTGTCTCTCCTGGCTCCCTAGTCCTCCCCCTTCTTTGGATTCACATTTTTATTTATTTTTTTAATTCTCCTTTTCCAGTTTCCACAATCAGGACAGTCTGGGACTCACACACTGCATCTGCTGCTGCACCAGAGAGGCCAGGGCTCTTGCCTTCTCCTGCCCTGCCTACTCTCACTCTCCTCTCCTCTACTCTTGTCTAGGTCTCCCTCCCCTAAATAGCTATTTGGTCTCAATAGTCTCCTCTCCCTCTAGGAGGAAACTGCAAAACAGCTCAGCTGTGCCTGGAAGTGTGCTCGGTGTAAAACGAACAGAAAGACAACAAAAACCAGCACAACTCAAGGGCTATATCTATTCCAGCTTTAATGATTAAAATAACAAATCCATCATTCACGGTACAGGCATCAAGCTAGTGCAAAGAACCTCTTCTTTGCACTAGCATGATGCCTGTACTGTGAATGGCAGATTTGTTATTTTAATTATTAAAGCTGGCATACTCATGGGATTTAGGCAAATTCAGTAAAAACAGCACTGGGCATCCGAGATATACATATACTTTTATTTTCGTACATAAGGGCAGTATAATGGAAGGGACAGTGCCGTGCCATCATGCCACGGTATTACCCGCGAGATCTCAGGGAGGTGGAAGAGCACCATTGTTAAAACACCGGCTGCATCAGAGCTAATATGGATTTTTACAAGCGATCAGGTATTTAATCTGTTTATTTCTGATGGCACTTGCAAGGGGGATCGGAGAGGTGAAGCCCTGATCTCTGCACCGGTCCAGGCTTCACCTCTCCCCATAGAACTCCGTTAAAGAGCCAACAAGAGGAAGCAGCCTATTAGACACTGTCCTAGCATCTAACAATATAAACATCAACAATGGTAATACAGGGGCCCCCTTATGTAATAGTGACCACAGCATCGTTCTCTTCAAAATATTAACATATCACAAAATTAATACTAATAAAGGGTGATTTTGCGCAGTGACTGCGAAATCACCCTTCGGGCCCGAATAACGCCATGACAGTGACATCATTCATGAGAAGGGGTCCCAAAAACCCCATGTTGAAAATTTGGTGCAAATATTCCAAAAAATGCCTGAGATATGCAATAAAGTTGAAACCCCCCTATCTAGCCTATTATACAGCTTACCGGCATTTCCTCAGTTCGTGGTCGGCTTTGAAGAGTGCAGACGTCTTCCGTCCACCAAGATCGCTGCGCCCGAGCTCCGAGGTAAGTATGGGGGTGAGGGGGGGTGTGGGAGGCAGGGTGAGTGGGTGGGTGCGGGTTGTGGGAGGAGGGCTGGGAGAAGCGCCGTGGGACCGTTTTATTTTGCAGGTTAAAAAAAAAAGACGACGTGCGTGCCGCTGGGGTGGGCTCCCAGCATGGAGGCCAAGGACGGGCTGGGGGCCGTGGGAGCCGACGGGATTGGGCACCCCGCCGCCATATGATTGCAGTTGCCACGCCTGTGGTGGGCTCTCAGCGTGGCACCCAGTACTCGGGGGTGAGGACAGTGGAGCCGGACGGGGGTTGGGCACCCCATCGGCTATTCTATCCAGTTGCCACGCCGGGGTGGGCACCCAGCGTGGCATGTGGAAAGCTTGGGGGAGCACAGCATAAGGCAACAGGGGATTGGACACCCGTCGGCTATACGATAAAGAGCGGGAGGCAGCACGCAGTATGCATGCGCTTTCGTGTGTGTGTAGGGGGCGCCGCGCATGAGCCGAAGCGATATCTTATCGCTGCTCACTGCAGCGTAGCTCCCCTTTCAACTGTATGCCACTGCATTTTGGAGCTTGTCATAGACAGCTCCAGCATGCATTGGCTTACAGGGGCCGCACCTGCCAACACACTGACTGAACTGGAGGAGGAGGTGACACACCTCCGAAATCTCGGATGATGGCACTATGTTTCTTGCACATGCGTGCAAGCAAACATAAAAATGTAGATATGCTATAAAAAAAAAAAAAAGAAAATTAAATTCAAACTTGCAGTACACACCAATAAAGACAACAGTAAACCATTCCTTAGTTACATCAACTCACTAAGAAGCACAAAGAGTATGGTATTCCCCTACTAATGAATGAATGAAGAAATCACCAGTAATCCTATAGACATGTCTGATATTTACAGCACCACATAAAGCATATTGACCAAAAGACTCAGAAAATACAAATAACCATATAGGACACAATGGAGTAAAAAAAAAAAAAAAAAAAAAAACTCAAAGAAAACTATCACCAGGACTGGACAAAATATATCTAGCAAAGTGTTTACTTGTCCTTTGCTAATGTGGACCCTTTGGAAAAGAGCACCTGTGCACAAAGGTGTTATTCTGAATTACAAATAAATAAAAATAAACAAAAAAAATCCTGAAATTAGTAGCCAGTAGCCAGCCCGGTGGGATGCCACACCTCACACAGATTCGGATTGCCGGGGGTTGACAGAGGTGGGAGAGGATGGAGCATCCAGAGGACAGCTCTCCTCTCCCTGGGGAGGGATCCAGGGTTGCTCGGTGTCCTCGTGACCCCTGATGGAGATCGGCAGTACTGCAGGTACACCAGCCAGCATAGAGGATGGAGCGTGGCAGATGCCAGCAGGGCAGCCATGCTCGGGCGTCACTGCATGCCATGCTCCAAAGGGGAGTAAAACTAAGAAAATCCCCATCCTCGGGGATAGGTGATGGCACCTCCACCCCACTAAGCCACACTCTGGCACCAGGCTTCACTCCTCTCCAGGCCCGACCACATGGCCGTCACATTAGACTGAAAGATAAAGCACCCTGGGTGGATAGGGCAGCCCCACCTCGGGTTGTGCAGAGCCGGACCTCAGCCAGACCAATTCGGAGGAGAGGAGAGAGAGAGCTTCAGGTGGGAGGTAGAGCTTTCGGCAGTGGTAGAATGCCGGAGAGAGTTCTCCAATGGGCAGAGCAGAAAAAGACTGTACAAAAAAATGAAAAACCAAAAATTAGTTGCCAGTGACATTGCCATTCTTCTTAAATACATTGATGAAGCATCCATAAATACCAGTAGCATTCCCAGTGGCTGGGAAACTGCTGAAGAAGTCTCAATATTGAGAAAGGCAAATAAACACTCTCCCAACAATTAGACCCATCAGCCTCACATCAGTACCTGATGAGAGCCTAGAATCCATAATAAAAGACTAAATCAACTTCCAAATAACTAACATAGAATCGAGATCATAACCAACACGGGTTCACTGCAGGCAGATCATGCACCGCCAACATGCTGTGCTTTTATGAAAACATCAGTAAATCATTAGACAACATAATACCTTGTGACGTCATATTTTTAGACTTCAGCGAAGCCTTCGATTTAGTGTCTGACATAGCAAGTATAAAGAAAATGGAGAAGGCAGAAATGGACCAGCTGCTAATTATAAGGACTGCAAATTTGTTAATAAACATAACCCAGAGAGTTGACAGATTTAAGTCAGATAGTGGCAGGGTGACCAGTGGCGTTCCTTGGTTCTTGGCCCTGTAATATTTCAAATCTCTACTGCTTATCTAAAGAACAATCTCAAGTCCTGGACAAGCATGTACATGGATAACCAAAACTAGAAGGACCATGCACAACTATAGACCAATGGCAAATAATTCAAAGTGACTTAGATACTATAACAGAATGAGGAGAAAGGTGGCAAATGAAATTCAACATAGAAAAATGTAAGTAATGCACCTGAGGGCACATAATCCTCACCAAGATTACAAATTAGGTGGTAACATATAATAACGGAGAGCTTAGAAAAACTCAAGACAGCGCAGTGAGTTCATAGCTAATGCAAATAAAATGATCTGGTCAATAAAGAGAAATATCAAGTCTTGTGATAAAAATATCTCCTTTCCACTCTATAGGGCATATGTAAAACTCCATCTAGACTATGTCACCCCATTCTGGTGTCCTTATAGAAAGAAGGACATAGGGCAAATGAAGAAAATTAAAAGGAAAATCAAAAAAATCCACAGCTGGGATGATAGTCTAATCATATCAAGAAAGAGACTCTGGCCTAAATCTAATACTATTGGAACTGTGTCACCTTAGAGGTGACCTTACATGACACCCTCTTATTAAGCAAACTGGACTTAGAATTTATGCATAGACCAGCTCAGTGGTGCTGAGGACTGAGACACTGTTGTTGAGCACCTTACCTCGCCCCACAATGGTGACCCGAGTTTGAGAACAAGCTCAGGGATCGGGGGAGTGGAGGGCTAGGAGTGGATGCAGCATCCGACAGGCAGCTCCCCTCTCCCAGATTGGGGAAGCTTGCCAACTCAGCTCGTGGCTGCCACCAGGTGGAGGATTGGTGGCAGCACCGACGAACACCTGAGCCACAGACATGTTTCACCAGGGTGGGGGGGGGAGCCGCATGTTCCAGGTCATATGCACGCCTCCACATGCATGCACCACCTGTGTCACCTCAGCTCAATCAGGGAAAGCCAGAAAATGGAAAAAGGGACCGGAGGGTTGGGCAGTGCACCACACACCACCATCTGGACATCTCGATCTCTTTCTGGATGTGCTCTCTGAGGGAGGGGGGCCCACGGAGGATCCTGTGCAAGAGGTAAGTCTGGGGGAGGTGGCTCCTCCACTGGGGTCAGAGCGGTCAGCAACCCAAGGGGGATTAAGCTATATGGAAGAATTTAAGCACAACAGTGCTGGTACCAGAGGATATACATTACAAATTAAAGGAACTACATTCAACACAGTAAAGAGAACATTCTTCTTTACACAACACATCACCAACCCGTGAAATTCACTACCCCTCAAAATAATTATTAGTAAATCAAAAATCATATTCAAAGAGAAACTGGATACCTACTGTACATTCTAACTAGAGGGAAATTAAGGTACTTTGATTAGAAGTAATCAGAAGGAACTAGAAGGGAAAGGATCAGATTTGTTACAGTATAGTAGCTTCTTGTTTTTACATTGTTTCTTGTGGATTTTACTTGGTAGAAGGTTATTTCTTTTCTTTCTTACTACTTCTAAGGGGCTAGCAGAGTATTGTTTTGGGGCTGTTGGAATTCTGAAAACTGTTTTGGTGGCTATAAGTGGGCTCATTTGTTTGATGTTTCACTGTGTAGCAGGCTGCATTTGAGGAGGCCTATTTCTTCTGATTTAAAACCTATCTGGTGTGATTTAACTGGGGCTGTTTCTTTGAATCAGAGACCTATATTTTCTAATTTCAAGCCTATTTTGATGTGCTGTTGGTAAAGCTGTTTGAATTGGAGACCTGTTTCTTTTGGTAGCAAACCTATTTTGAGGGCTTTGAGTAGAATTGTGATTCATTTTTGCTGGCTTCACTAGCTGCAAAGGTTAGTGCATAGTGGGGGAAGGGTACTAATGGTCTGACCAGGGGTCTCAGCTACCTGATTGTTTCTGGAAGACTTGGGTTGGTCCCACCTCTCAACCCCTCACCCCACCCGCCCCTGGTCCATGATTTCCTTTATACCAGGGGTTTTGACAGCACTTCCTCAAATGGGCAAAGGATATGCACCTGTCATAGCAGAAGCAGACATCCAGGAAAGGAACAGCAGCGAGTGAAGAGGTGACTGCTATCTCAGTGGAAGGGAAGTAACTGCAAATCTAGGAGCTTTCATTGTTACTTCTTTGCATTGCTATTGCATTGTGGAAAGAAGGAGTAGGAGTTTGAAGATGGTTGTGCAATAGCTACTTAAAGTCTCTTTTTGAGTTTGGATAGGAAGGTTAAGAATATAAAAAGCAGTTGCTCAATCTATCTAAACGTGTACAACAAAGGAGGTAAGGGAAATTAAGAAAAGAATGTTTTGCATTGATAGAGGGAGGGGAGACTTGGGGGAGTGTTTGGTATCCTGCATCTGGAAGGGTGGGGGTCACTGGTGGAACGACAGCAATGGGTAGAGTGGTAGGCTGCAACAACTGCGGTACACCAATCTTTCTAAAATTGCCTGGAGTGTGGAGGATGTTTAGTGTGCAACCACATAGAAACTCAGAAAGGAGATTGAGGGTCTGCAGGAGGAACTAAGACAGGCAAGGCAGACTGGGGGTGGGTTTAGCCCAATACTGGAGGGAGGAAGAATGGGAGATGAGGGAGGGCGATTTAAGCCAACAGTGGTGAGGAGAGGGTCAGAAGAAGGGAAGCAGGGACAAGAGGGCCCAGGCCAGGAAGAACGATTGCCGGAGAAGCCAGGTCAGGAGACAAAAGACAAATGGAAGGAGGAGATAGGGACTTGTGAGGGGAGGCGAAGAAGTGGTAAAAGTCATGGAGTGGAAAGGAGAGAACAGGTTACTATGCAGAGAGAGGGAGCGAGCATTTGTGAAGGGTCTTCAGAAAATAGTTTTGCACTGCTAGAGAGGAAGAAGGTGGAGGAGGGAAATGATGAAATTAGAGGAGTAATTGATAAATGCCTGGACCAAACCGCAGTGGGGGGAAATTCTGCTGGGAGAACTGCAACAGGGGCAAAAGGGGGAAATAATGTGCAGAAGGAAGAAGAGGAGCCGGAAATGAGAGAGGGAGATGAATGGAAGCAAGCAGGGAGTAAGAGTGGTGGAATCTTAGTGCTGGGGGACTCAATACTAAGAGGAGTTAGGTGGGGTAGCAATGGGGAGAGGCATAGTCGCATTTGGGTGGAGGCCATGCCAGGAATGACAGCGGAAAGGGTGGGACAATCTGTTCTGAAATATGCTAGAAGGGGTAGGGACAAGCCTTATTTAATTATACATCTTGGGACGATCGACCTGGCTGACAAGACAGTAGATATAGTCCAGAGGAAGTTTGAGGAACTAGGACAATTATGTGAGGGGGCAGGAAAATCAGTAACTTTTTCAGAGATACTTCCAGTGCCCAAGGCAAGCACAACAAGAAAGCTGAGAATAGAGGAATTTAACGGATGGCTAAGAACCTGGTGTTGTGCTAAAGGGTATGGGCTGTTGGGGGTGGGAGGGACCTGGGAGGACAGTAGTCTCTATGCCAAGGACAGACTACACTTGAGTGAGGAGGGAAAGAAAGTGTTGAAACAGAGGATGGAGGAGTACACAGAGGAAGTAGGGAATTTCAACTAGGACAGGGGGTGGCAGTTGGGCAACAGACATGCATAGACCACAGGTTGGGAAACTATATGAGCTTACCCCCCATAACAGTGACAGAGGAAAAATGGCAAGTACTATTGGTGATGCTAGTAAAGGAGGGCAGGATGGGGGGGGGGGTGAAGGGTGGAAGGTGGTTACCCTCAATGCTAGGAGCCTTGGGAGGAAAACTGCAGAGTTACAGGTGCTCATGGCAGAGGAGAGGTGGACATTGCAGCATCACAGAAACATGGCCACCCAATACAAAGTTGGGACCTGTCTGTACCAGGGTACAGGTTATTTCAGAGGGACAGGGTGATTGGGAAAGGAGGGGTGGCACCATATGTGGAGGAAGGACTGAAGTGTGTAAGGGAGGAAGGGGAGGAGGGTAGTACAGAGTCAATTTGGATGCAAATCCAGGATTCCAAGAATAGGATTCTTAGAATGGGAGTGGTGTACAGGCCGCCATCTCAGACGGAGGAGTTAGACAGGGAACTAGCGGGACAGGTCAGCAGGACCTGCGAGAAGGGTAGTGTGGTGATTGTGGGGGACTTCAACATGCCAGGAGTGGACTGGAGTAACATAGAAACATAGAAACATAGACTTTGACGGCAGATAAGGACCGCTAGGCCCATCTAGTCTGCCCATTTCCCTACCTACAGGATAGGCCGCAGATCCTAGTTAACCAACAACCTATTTCTTCCTACCCCCCACAAGAATTGCCTTATGTCTGTCCCATGCTTTCTTGAATTCTCCCACAGTTTTAGACCCCACAACCTCCTCAGGAAGGCTGTTCCATGCATCCACTACCCTCTCTGTGAAATAATACTTCCTCACATTGCCCCTGAACCGCCCTCCTTCTATCTTTAAATTGTGTCCTCTTGTTCTTGCAAGTCTCTTTTTCTGAAAGATGCTACCCTCTTGGACTTTGTTGATTCCACTGAGGTACTTAAAAGTTTCTATCATGTCCCCCTTCTCCCTTCTTTCCTCAAGGATATTCTCCCTTCTTTCCTCAAGGGTACCCCAACAACCAGGAACAGAAGGGAGCAGGTACTGCTGGATGCCTTCCAGGACAGCTTCCTGCTGCAAATGGTCATTGAACCAACCAGGTTAGGGAATACCCTTGACCTTGTGCTGGCAAATGGGGACTTTGTGAGAGAACTTACAGTGGAGGAACCACTGTCAGGAGTGACCACCACTTAGTATGGTCTACATTGGATATGGGCAAGGAAGGAGTGAATCTGGCTCAAGAGTGCTGGACTTCAGGAGGGCCAACTTTGGGAGGATGGGGAAGTGGTAAAGGGCATCTGGCCAGAATTCAATCTAGTATGGACACTAACCAGAGGTGGAGCCTAAAGCTGGGGATAGTGGAGGCAACCAAAACCTGCTGAAGGCCCAGAGCAAGAAGGCTAGGGCTAAGAAACTGAGCTAGTTGAGCAAGGAGGTCATGGAAAAGGTAAGGAGGAAAAGAGCTGCCTTTAGGAAGTACAAGAAAACAGGGAGAGGGGAGGACAGGGAGGAGTACTTGACAGAATCGAAGGAGGTGACAGGGGCAGTAAGGGGAGCCAAGGTATCTACGGAACTCAGGCTGGCACAAGGCATTAAGAAGGGGGAGAAGGACTTCTTTAGGTATATCAGGGAGAAAAGGAGCTGTAAGGACCACATAGTAAGGATTAGGAAGGAGGGGGGTTGGGTGGAAGCAGGGTGTGGTAAGGCACTAAATGAGTACTTCTGCTCAGTATCTACTAAAGAGAAGAGGGGCTGACACCCAAGGGGGAGAAATGGCAGAAACGGGGGAGGGGGGAGATGGGGAATCATGGAGGCAGAGTTCAGGAGGGTTTGAAGGCACTGAGGGTGGATAAGACGCCAGGCTCAGATGGCATCCACCCCAGGGTATTGAAGGAGCTAGCAGAGGTCCTTGCAGGACCTTTGGCAGACCTATTTAATGCCTCACTACATTCGAGGTATGTACTTCAGGACTGGAGGATGGCTCATGTGGTGCCCCTCCACAAGAGTGGCCCCAAGGATGAACCGGGAAACTACAGACCAGTGAGCCCCACATCCATCGTGGGTAAGCTAATGGAGACTATCCTGAAGGAAAGGCTGGTGGCCCTCCTAGATGCCAAAGGACTACAGGACAGCAGACAGCATGGCTTCATACGGGGCAGATCCTGCCAAACCAACCTGGTAGAGTTCTATGACTGGGTAACTAGGCAACTGGACAGAAGCCATGCAGTGGATGTCCTGTATCTGAACTTCAGTAAGGCATTCGACTCGGTGCCGCGCCAGAGCCTGGGAAGTAAGTTAGTAGGCACAGGGGCAGGTGCAAAGCTGGGTGAGATGGGTGAGACTGGCTTCAGGGAAGGCAACAGGGGTGGTGGTGGGGGAGCTCTCACACCCAAGGGTAGGATGAGCGGTGTTCCACAGGGCTCGGTGTTGGGATCAGTGTTGTTTGGGATATTCATTGCAGACATATCATTGGACATCAAGAGCAAGATCAGTCTGTTTGCTGATGATACCAAGGTTGGAGCAGTGGTAGATGACCTAGGGGGATGGCAGGGGTTGCAGGATGATCTGGCAAAGCTTGAAACCTGGTCAGACACCTGGCAACTGGGGTTTAATGCCAAAAAGTGCAAGGTGCTGCATTTTGGGATGAAGAACCCAAGGAGGAGTTACCAGCTGGGGGAATGCAACTGCCCAGACAGAGAGAGGAGAAGGATCTGGGGTGCTCATTACAGGGTCAATGAACAACTCGGCACAATGTAGGAAGGCAGCTGCAAAGACCAACAAAATGCTGGGTTGTATTGCAAGGGTATATCCTCGAGGAGGAGGAGGTGATTCTGCCACTGTATAGGTCATTAGTTAGACCGCACCTGGAGTACTCATGTGCAGTACTGGTGCCCGTGATCTGAAGAGGGACATTAAGTTACTGGAGGGGTGCAGTGCAGGGCAACAAAGATGATCAAGGGGCTGGGGGACTTATCATACGAGAGGAGGCTGAGGGAGTTGAACATGTATTCACTGGAGGAGAGGCGGGACGGGGGGACATGATTGAAACCTTTAAGTACATAAAAGGAATAAACAAGACAGGTACAGAGGGGCTGTTCAAAGTAAGGGAGGGGAGGGACACCAGGGGCCATGATATGAGACTGGAGAAGGAAGGTTCAGGAGGGAGATGAGGAGACACTTTTTTACAGAGAGGGTGGTGGCTGGGTGGAATGCATTACCTGCAGAAGTGGTATCCAGCAGAACAGTGGACTGCTTCAAAAGGGGATGGGACAGGACAAGGGGGAGGGTCAATGAAGGGGAAGGGTGGAAGGGAGGGGCAGCTGCAGAATAAGGGGTGCTAGCTGCCCATTCAAGCAGACTTGATAGACCTCTAGGCCTTTATCTGCTGGCAAATTTCGTATGTTCATATGTTCGTAAGTAGCAAATAGGGCTATCGGCTTCTACGATCTGTCACCTCCTCAGAAAACACATACATATCACAAAAACCTGTGTTAATGCACCAGCTAGGGTTCAACTTAAAGCAACAAAAGTAGGGAGATGTGGTGTTAGGGTGTCCAACCAAGTAACAAGAGTAAGGAAATGTGGTGTTAAGGTTTCCAACCCTAACTTCCCCCCAATAGCATAAGGACACAAACACACAAGCAACCACAGACAACCATCATCAGCAAAGACAAACAACATACAACTGTTTCTGGATGACAAAAATTACATCCATCATAAGGGTCCAGTGCTTTTGTAGCCCTTGGTACACATGGAAATAGCATGACATCAACATCCACATCTGGCTGCAGCTAGAAATCCAGCAAATAAGGAGTTCATTTGGCTGTGGAAGTGTAGGCCCGGCGCATCAGTGTGGCCACAAATGCAGATGGGGCCCCTGCACCGTGTACCCACTTTTGGATGCAGAAGCACAGGTCCAGCAGCTGCAAATACAAATCTGACAACCAAATTACAGCACTGTTTTTGTCTGCAGAAGAACTTCTGCAGCCACAGCTCAACATGCACAATGTAAGACATACACAGCAAGTGATACCCAAATTACAATACTACTTCAGTCTACAGAGGCCTGTGCTACTGCAGCCACAGATCAACATGCACAGTGTAAACCATATGCATCCAGTTGTGGCTGCAGAAGAGTAGGCCCATGTGGGGCCTACATTTTTGCAGTTGAAATACACATGCACTCTGTAAAACATACACACCCATTGCGGTAGTCACACTGTAAGGTTGCTAAACAGCATCAATACAGTATATTTTTTTAAAGTGCAGTGCGTTGTATGCATATGTTCGAAGGTATCCAATAAGTGGTAGTGTATTTATGTCATCTGGAAACAGGTATATGTTGTGTGTCTTACCTGATGATAGCTGTCTGTGGTTGCTCATGTGTTTCTTTCCTTTTGCTGCTTTGGGTGGCTGAGGAGTTAGGATTGAAAACCCTAACACCACATTTCCCAACTTTTGTTGCTTTAAAGATGCAGACACACAGGGCCACCTGGGCACTGCACTATGTGAGGAGTCTGTCTGGCTGTGGAAACACAGGGACTTCTAGGCCCTGCACCTCCATACAGCTACAGATGCAGATGCACAGAGCCTTGCACCAAATGTAGAGTCCATCAGACTGTGGAAGCACAGGGCCCTCTGTGCCCTTCCCTTCTGTGCAGCTACAGATGTAGATATGCAGGGCCCACCGGGCCCTGTGCCAAGTGAGGAGTCCATCAGGGCATGGAGGCACAGGGCCCGGTGGGCCCTGTGCTTCTGCTCCAAGTGAGATGTCCATTTAGCTGCAGAAGTGCAGGGCCCTCTGTGCGGCTACAAATAAAGATTCACAAGTCCCTTCCTTCATAACCTTGTTGTCTTTAATATTTTGACCCTAAATTTTCAACATAGTCTTTTTATGATCCCACCTTATGAACCACTCAGGTGAAATGTTTCAAATCCTGCAAGAAAGATGATTTTGCAGAACAACTGTAAAATCACTCTCTGTGCCAGACGTTAAAAATTTCATCTTCCTGGTTCATGACATGTGGTAAAAGAAAAGGCCAAGTTTATAATTTGGGTAAAATCTTTTAAAACGGCCTTGTTGTAAACAGAAGTTGTTTGTTTATACAAAGTTCCTCTTTCATGAGCAAATTTTCTTTTTCATATGATCCCAAGAAAGTAGATCGTGAAAGGAGAATTCTCACAAACGAAGTTCATGAAACAAGACTCTTGCCTCACGAAAGAAGAAACTCTTTTGTGAGTTTCTTTTGATACAAAAGAAGATCAAGAAACAAGAAATCTCATAAAACAGCATGAAGGACAATCACAAAACGAGACATTTTCTCTTTTGTGAGATTCTATAATTCTTTCCTAAGCCAAAATCTTCCTTTCAAGAGACTCACAAAAGAAGTCTGACTCCTGAAAGAAGAATCATGAGCCTCGCTAAGCCTTCCACCAAAGATTTTAGGGATGTCCCAAAACCATATTTCAGTGTCATTTTTTGAAAAACAAGCTCTAATTAAACAGCTTCCCATTTCACTAGATTTGTGTGTTTGTTTTTCCCAAGGGCATCATTTTTATGGCTTTTCAATTTTTTTAATTTTTTTATGGATCTTCAAATAAAAAAAAAAAAATGAAAACCAAGATGGAGGCCATATAAAAGAAGAATTGTTTCTCATGAATGAAGAATTTCGGCTCATGAAAGAAGATTCTTCTTTTGTGAGCCATAAATTCTTTTTTCACATCAGACATGTAAATAAAAGACCTACTACGCATGCTCAGAACCAAAACTTCAAATCCTTATAATTCGGGATCAATTAATATTTTTTTACCACACCAAAAAAGCCTCTCTCTAGGCCAATCCCCTTCTACCCTGAACATTTTGGAACAAAATTCCAAACTGTCTGGGATACAGATGGGAGAAAATAAAAGGCCAAAACCCCTGTTTTTTTTTTCACTTTTGGATCTCGGAATCTAGACATTCAACTGTCACGATACTTGCCAGATCAAAAGGCCTGGCCACCATGCCACGCATGCAAAGTTTTATGCAATTCCATTAAACATGGTTAAAGTTATTAAGGTGCAAACTTAAAGGGTTAACATTAACCATCCTACTCAACCCTAACTACAGGGATGCTACTGCCCCCCTATAATATACAGACAAAGAACTTCAACACAATAGCACTGAAGCAAGATTACTCAGAAAGGACATTGGTAACAAAGCCAAGTTTCCCATATAACGCAATAATGCAAAGAATCATGGGATGCAAATCACCATGAAAGAATTTAGACTGGTTTACAAGAGTGCATGGTACCACATAATCACACATAACCCAATTATGCTTTGTGTGTGTGTGTGTGTGTGTGTGTGTGTGTGTGTGTATATATATGACAGAGAGAGAGATATCTCTATCTGTCTGTCTGTCTGTCTGTCTGTCTGTCTGCCATGTGCCTAAGTAGTACATTTTTCAAACTTTTCCAGATTCCAGGTGGAGTTCAAGTTCCTGTCCAGTACACTGGTGCCCTGCTAAAGTCATTTCCTTGATGCACAGAAAATGTATTTCTGAAACAGAATGTACCCTGTATACGCAATTCATCAGCTTCCAATCCTCTGTGCCAATTAGTAAACCACAGCACTTTTTACTAATTGGCTAGTACACACTGCCAAAGCAACAACTTATGTTGCCAAGGAAGTGCAACGAGCACGTCTGCAACAGTGCTGATGGCCTGTTTCTAATGGTGAATGCTGCTGTCAATATTGATACACAAGCATTAGTTACTGGGTAAGGGGTAAAATTTAATTTGACTTTCCATGCTTTTATATTAATATTTCATATGTTTGCTTGACAACAACACTGTATTTTTTGGCAGTTCTTCCATCTTGATTTGGACAGTGCCTCATACATTGATTTGGGCTATGCATACATATGTTGAGTTGACCAACAACCCAGTCTTCATTTGGCAAGTTCTCCAATGATGACTCAGACAACCCTCCTACATTGAGTTGGCCAATATTACTATGCTGAGATGGCCAATATCTCTTTGAGGAGTTGGACAATGTCCCTATCTTTAGTCAGACAATGAACCTTTGTTAAACTGGAAAACAATCCTATAACAACGGGTTAGATGATATTGATATGCTGAACTAGACAATGGCTCTACGTTGGGTTTACAATGTCCTGATGTCAAGTTGAACAATGCCCCCGTGTTGAGTTGGACAAAACCACTAAACTGATTTGGACAATACCTGTATGTTGAGTTGGATAACACCTATATCCTTTAATTGTACACTGTTCCTATGTAGAACAGGACAATAACCCTGTGTTAAGCTGGATGACGCCCCTATCTTGGGATGGACAATGTCCCAGTGTAGAGTTGGCTGTTGGACTATAACTCTATGTTGTTTTAGACAATGTAAATTTGTTGTGTTGATGTTGGACTATAACCCCATGCTGGGTTGGAAAAAGGCTCTGTGTTAGGTTTGTTGATTTAGATTCACACTACTACGTCACTCCATGATGGTTTGGCTGTTGGACAATGCCACTATCTTGGGTTGGTTGTTGAACAATACCCTCATGTTTGTTTAGCTACTGGAGAATGCCCCTTGTGGAGTTGTGCAACTGGGCAATAAGTTAGGTTGGTCAAGGCTCCATGATTTAGTCAGAGAGGTGCAATGCTTTTTGTGAAAGCTTGACTATATCATTCAGGCATGGTTACTTTATTTAGTCGGAGAGATGCAAAGCTTTTCTGAAAGCTTGATTATATCAACCAGGTTAAAAAAAACTGTTCTGGATCTTTAATACCCATAAAAAGGGTCAGATCTGCATTTGTCACATCAGCTGAATGGTGCCACTGGTAATACAGAGTGGGTATATAGACACACCATACTGAGATACTACTAGAGGTAGTTCATCTAGGCAGCATTTGAAGCCTAAGCCATAGTGGCATATATTGAGCTAGAAACGCAGACTAATATTACAACTACTTACTTTGAAGAGGTTTGTCAGAAATCTGGGCTAAAAGCATTAAATAAGTGCTATGAACTTGTACTGATGACAGAAAGAAAGCAAGAGAGAGAGAGTACATATTGCCAAACTTGAGGGTAACATCCTATCTTTCTTAAATCAACCGTGATGGTTATTTCAAAATTTAGTTTCTGTGTTATTTATTCCGTAAGGAGGCATGCAAAAGAAACAATCTCACAGTTGTTCACAGCCTATGCAGTTCAAAACAGACCAGCAGGCATTCGTTGCAGGGTTGCGGATAATAACTTCATTTAGCATTCTCTTTCTTACTCTGTGTTTGGACATGTCAACAGGAGCCAATCTTTCAAAACTCTCATACTCAAAGCCACTGTTTGTATGAAATGACTAATACAGAACAGTTTTCTGAGTGAACCCCCGAGAGACGTACTGTAGAACAAAATATATTATCAGACATCAATATGTCCTACAGACTGAACACAGATCCAGCAGTCTGCACAAAAACTAACAGCTAAACCATGCTTAACAAATAACAAGCAGGTTATGTGCTGTGCAGTTGTTTGGTGCTGATAGGCAGTACACACAAAGGCTGTTAAACATTTTTTTTTTTATTTTGACCCCAACTTTTAAAGATACTTGTTTTAGGATTTGCCTTATAAACACGACATGTACCATTTATGGTATATTTGCTGAAATGTCATTTCGTGCCAGAGGTGGAAAAACACATCTCGTCCAGTTTTTAAAAAAAAATGACACAAGTCATGTTTATGGTTTCAAGACTTGCAGCATTTATTGGGTTACCACATGGCCGCCAAGCTGGGCGCACCACTGGCTGCTCTAACAGCTAGTGTCTAACTCATTTGTTTTTGCCTGATTTCTGCCCAAATTTTATTCATTTTACTTCTCCCTTACTTCTCCCTACCGTTCTACTTTTCGGCTTTAAGCTTTATGCCCTGTGAGGCCAGTTAGAGTATAAACTATCATCTAGAGCATTTTCAGAGCGATACCTGGGCGTCCAAAACCACTTCGAAGTGTGTACTGGGGCCGTTTCGTTTCGCTCCCATTACCGCTAGACACACTGAATTTGCTGGGCCTGTTGTATTAGTTTTCCCTCTCTGGACTTACCCTGGACTGGGTGTTGGACGCTTTGAAAGTTCCTGCATTTCCGACTTGGATTTGCCCTGGATTTACTGCTGAACTTTTTGGAGGAGGTTGTTGTTTTCTGTGTCTGCCTGGTCCTGTTTTGACTGACCGACCAAAGGAGTTGAGACTTGCGAGGGAAAGGAGGTGGTGGAGAGGAGGTGAACTGTCGGGGAACTGACTGGTTGCAAACAGCAGAGAGAAAAGTGAAGATCCCCTGGATTATGATTTTGGCCATGGATTAATTAAGTGATCGACCACAGTCCAAGATCCAATGTTGGCGTGCTGGTAGGTGTAGGAGGAACGGAGTAACTTGGCGCAGTTGAGCAGATGGTCCCGACCCTGCGGGGGGTATCTGTCTGCTGAAGCACATGGCTGCCCGGGGGACTGGGCTTTGATCTTGCCAGGTAGCCGGTGGACCAGGCCAGCAGTCCTTTAGGTTTCCTTGGGGGGCCAACTGGTAGGTTGACCCCGGCGGAGATCCGCAGTGGCGGCCGTGGGTGTTTGCAGTCTTAGCCCCCCCCCCGTCTGGGATTTTTGGGGGACCCACTCCTGCACAAACTGGATACCAGTGAAGAGGACTTCTGTCATTAATTTCCCTGCTACCTACAGTCAGACCTTTTAATTTTATCACCTGTTTTACTGTTATTTATTTGGGAAGGCAGTGAGAGTGCCTTGTTCCCTGTCAACCTCCCTCACAGTGAGAGTGTCTGAGGGTTGAAACATCACTCGGGACATACTCTTCATTCTTAGTCAGTCTCCCTTGCAGTGAGAGAGTGCTTGGGTGGCTGGAAAAATAATTTTGAACATATCCATATTTCATTCTGCCCAGGGAGTGGGAGTTCCTGTGTCTCATTTAGCCTCCTTTGGCTGTAAGAAGGCCTCAGGGGGCCCGAAGATTTTTCACACTTGTGGACGTAAGTTACAGCTATAGTACTCAGGAATTTATCATTTACTTCCTGACTGGTTTCTTATGCTCTCCAAATTGTTGCATTGGACTTTAAGACTGTGCTATTCTTATTTTATCTGTTTTAAAAGACTTGTTTTTGTATATTTGATGTTATTGGGGGTGCGTGATTAAGTGTATTTATTCATTGTTTATTCATTTATTTTGGAAAACTGTACTCTTCCCCTGATATTTTTTTTTATGGTTACAGCGTCATCAGCTAACTTTATTTGTGCGAACAGTGGAGAGTGAATGACAGGGCCATCGCATCGGGGTGGTAAGATCCAGAAGATGCCCAGGGGCGAGATGGAACCTAGAACGTAGTTCACCATGACTGGTTTCCATACTCAAGGGCACTACCAATTATGGTAGGCAGGTGGCTCAGGCGGCCCGGGAGGGTCATTCAGCTTGGGCAGTGTTATGCAATGCCAGGTCCATTAAAAACAAGACTGCAATTACTGCAGATGTTGTTGGAACTGTGGACCTGGCCTGCATCACCGAGATCTGGCTGGATGAGAACTCTGGCCCCATAGTGGAGGCTTTAAATCCAGCCGGGTACTCGGCGATACACCGCCCGAGATTGGTTCGTGGGGAAGGGGGGGTGGCGGTCTGTTTCAAGACCGAACTTAACCTCACGAGTGTACCAGTTGAGGAGACCGAGTCATTTGAGTGTACCAAAGTAGCAGGTGTAGGTTGTCGGATCGCCCTCGTCTGTTGTCCACCCAGAGATGAGAAGCGATTCCTTCAGGAAGTCATGGACTTCATCATTGACATGGCGTTCAAGTCGCCCAGGCTGAAGGTCCTGGACTACCTCCAATGCCTGGGTTGATGGCGAACTCTCGCAATTTGGACAGCACTTCTTCCAGTTAATGACATCTCTGGGCCTCACACAGATAGTTATCACTGCTACTCATAAACACAGTCACTCTCTTGACTTAGTTTTCCTACTGGGGATCGAAGCCGTGGGTTTCAGTTTCAGTGTCCCCCTTCATAGGTCTACCCCTGTGGAGATGGTCAGGTACCGCCCTTTACGAGATGTAAGCTCGCAAGGCCTGGCGGCGGTACTTGACCTATCATCCATCCCAGTGGCAAACAGTGACCCAGAGGCCCTCGTGGTGGTTTATAATTCAGCCATTTCAGTAGCCCTCGATGTCATTGCTCCCATCCATGTTTGTTTGTCCTCTCTCCCTTCGCCCTCGATTCCCATGGTTTGATGGGACTCTGAGGGAGATGCTGCGATTAGGACAAAGGTTAGAGTGTTGCTGGCAGAAATCCGCCCTCGATGCCAACCACCTTAGATTGATGGACCACTATCAAGTCTATAAATCTGCAATCACCTGTAAGAAGGCAGAGTTCCTGTCCCGGGAGATTGCAGCTGCTCAGACTCAACCAGCTCAGCTGTTTCGAACTGTGGGCAGACTGTGCAACCCAGACTGTCTACAAGTCCGAAAAGCCTTTTCGCAAGTAGAGTGCGATGAACTTGCTCGATTCTTTGCGACTAAGGTGGCTGACATCAGGGCAGTACTCCAACCAACACACTCTATGGGTGCTGCTTTGGATCAGCATGAGGTCACTGCCTCTCAGCTTTCCTGGAGAACCTTCAACCGACCGAAGTTCATGGATGTCATGCGGATTGTCTACAGTGCGCACCCTACATGCTTTTTAGTTTGGATCCAGGACCAACCTCCCTGATCTTGGGTTGTATTGATTCCATCGGTCCAGTCCTAGCACGGATAGTCTGGTGCTCCTTAGAAACAGGTGAGTTTCCCAGCTCCCTGAAAGAGGCGGTGGTAACACCCGTCTTGAAGAAAGCTTCTTTGGACCCAGACTGCCATGTAAACTACAGACCAATCTCTAACCTTCCCTTTTAAGGGAAGGTGACTGAGAAAGTAGTGGCTGTACAGCTGGAGAACCATTTGATCATCCATGACATCTATGAACCCCTCCAGTCCTGAATTCGAAAGAGACATAGTACTGAGACAGCACTGGTTCAGACGCTCAATGATCTCCTGATGGCTAGAGATCAGAAGAGTCGTTCCATCTTGATTCTTCTGGATCTCTCATCAGCGTTTGACACTGTGGACCATGGGGTTCTACTTGGTGGCCTGAGGTTCATCTGTGGACTGTCAAGTACAGTCCTCAGGTGGTTTACATCGTTCCTCACAGGAAGAACTCAGAGAGTGGTGTCCAGGGTTTATTCCTCCGATCCAGTTTCTCTGTTATGTGGGGTTCCTCAGGGTTCAGTGTTGTTCCCTATGTTGTTCGTAGTGCATATGCTGCCCCTCAGAGACATTGTAAGAAGGTATGGGCTGAGGTTTCATTGCTATGCTGATGACACCCAGCTCTACCTTTTCTTTGCACCTGAACAGGATGGAGCTCTCTCGGTCTTTAATAGCTGCCTCGCAGAAATCCAGGAGTGGATGGATTCCAGTTGGTTGAAGTTGAACTCTGAAAAGACTGAGGCACTGGTTGTGGATCCGACATGCCGGATAGGGGGGCTGGGGGTTGGTACGCCCTCAGGACTTTTTCTTGGGGGCTTATCACTCCCGACCTCTGAATGGGTGCGAAACCTGGGGGCAATCTTTGACAAAGGGCTGACCCTGCATTTGCAGGTGTCGGCCATCGTCAAATCCTCTTTATACCATCTGAGGAATATCTCCAGGATTAAGCACCTTATTCCGTCTGATGATCTTCTTACACTGGTCCACGCCTTTGTGTCCTCGCACTTAGATTACTGCAACTCCCTTTACCTAGGGCTACCGGGGGTGGAAATCCGCTGCCTGCAGCTAGTGCAGAATGCGGCAGCCCGGCTTTTGATGGGAACTCCCCGGTCCTATCATATTTCGCTGGTGCTGCGCGGACTGCACTGGCTGCCGGTATAGTGGTGAATAACCTTCAAAGTCTGTCTTCTGACTTTTAAAGCCCTACGCGGACTGGTCCCAGACTACCTGAAAGAGCTTCTGGTCCCTTACTGCCCTGGGTGATCACTCCGCTCAGCTGATGAGGGGTTGCTAGAGATTCCAAGGGTGTGTTTGAAATTTTCTGGGGCCCTAGCATTTATACATGTGGCCCCAACCCTTTGGAATTCTCTACCTCATCAGTTACGGGGGTGCATGACCACGGAGCGATTTAAGCAAGCTTTAAAAACATACTTATGGCACCAAGCATTTGCCGAATGACTGTGTAATGTTATTAGTTGTTTTATATAATTAATGTTGCTGGAATGTCTGACATGTGATTTTAAATTTTGTTAGGTACCTTGATATTTGAAAAGCACCATAAAAATAAAGATATTATTATTATTATTATTATGAAGTGGTGTGGAAAAATGACTACATTGAAAGTCTGGCATCAAAATATAGAAAACAGTGAAGTTATGAGTGAACACAGAAATAGTGTAATGTTCAGTCATAACCTGAGCATTTTACCATATTTTCATACCGACTTTCAGCATAGCCTTCTTATTACCCCACCTAATGAACATGGTAGGTGACAATTTTCAAATCCCTGCCAAAACGTCATTCTCTACCACAGGTATGAAAACACATTTTGGCCAGGATTTGAAAAAATGACAGTTGTCACGTTTGTGCGGTGGTGTTAAAAAATGGCTATGTTGAAAATTTGGGGTCAAAATATTTAAAATCACCAAAATTATGAGCAAGTGTAGAAAACTTTAAACATATGCACATAACTTTGCCATTTTTATGCTGGCTTGCACCTGCGCACCAGCCAACATCTTGCAATAGCAGCAGATTTCGGAAGTGCGTCCATGTGGACGAATGCAGGGCATACTTTAGTAGGTGCATCCCTCATTCCTCAATAAGCCAGCATGCAAGCACTGACACACGAAATATGCTAAGTGGTCATGACATGTAAGGAAAGTGCGGCTGCAATGAGAGACAAGCTTGTCATGCAGCGGCACAACACGCCTCCCAACGTGCCTTTCCTGGTGAAGTATTTCGATAAACATGGTGGCACCTGCCACCACCTGCCGCACAATGCCGACTTCAGGGGTGCCCAATTCCCCTGTCGGCATGTTAAATAAACCAGCCCCCCAAAGACTGTGTGGCACACTGGGAGCCCACCCCAGTGTGCCTCCCCGTACTCAAAGCCAACCGTCGTTGGCATGTTCCGCCCCTGCCCCCATTCTGTGCCACACTGGGAGCCCACCCCAGTGTGGCCAACATCACCCCCCAAAGTCATGGGGTACACTGGGATCCCACCCCAGTGTGCAGAACAGTTTTACACACCTGTAAAAAAGAAAACTGCCCGTGGTGTTCTTTTTCTTTTTTAGTACCTGAAAGAACAAAAATGGTTTGCGCTGTCTGTGGCACCCCCTGCCCAACCCGCGCCCACCCTCTGTGCACCCACCTCCCCACAACCACCAGACCCTGTACATACCTCCAGAGCTCGGCGCAACAATCTTCGGTGGACCGGGAACACGTCTACACTCTTCAAAGCCGACCGCGAACTGAAGAAATGCCAGTAAGCTGTATAATGGCATAAAATAGGCTTTTTTTCAACTTAGGTGCAAATCTCAGCCATTTTTTGGAATTTTGCCTCCAAATTTTCAACATGGGGTGCTTGGGACCCCACCTCATGAACACATGCACTGTCTTCATGTTACTCGGCCCCGAAAGGTCATTTTGCAGTCACTGTGTGAAATCACCCTTTGGGACCGATTAACGGAACTACAATGCCACTGTTCATGAGGTGGGGTCCCAAAAACCCTATCTTGCAAATTTGCTGGAAAAATTCAAAAAAATTACCCTGTTACGAGCGTGCATTGTGCAATTTCAGTGCACGCTTGTACCTTTGACAAGTTTTAATATTTTCACTCCAGATTTTCAGCATTGCCCTTTTTTCACACCTTCTTATGAACAGTACAGCTGTCATTTTTCACATCCTGCCCAAAATGTGTTTTCACGCATGTGGTGCACTACGGCATGGTCGCTGTGCGAAATCAATGTTCAGGACAGATTAGCAAAATCACAGTGACACTGTTCGTGAGTGGAGGTCCTAAAATGCCTATATTGAAAATTTGGTAAAAAGTACCCAAAATAATTGCGTTATGGGTGTGCATTGCGCAGTTTCTATGCACACTCGCGACGTCACCAATTTCCCATATTTTTACTCCAGATTTTCACCATTGTCATTTCTGTACACGTCCTTATGAACAGTACAGCTGTCATTTTTCACATCCTGCCCGAAATGTGTTTTTGCATGTGTCACACAATGGCGCAGTCGCTGTGGGAAATCAATGTTCGGGCCAGATTAACAAAATCACAGTCACACTGTTCATAACCGGCAATGCCTATGTTGAAAATTTGGTTAACCAATTATTTTACCAGGTGAGACACACTAAGCTGAAAGCTTGTTTGCAGGTGCAACCTGGGAGCACGAGGAAGTTAAGTGACTTGCTCAGGGTCACACAGTATGCAAGTGGGGGCTGTAGGATTCAAACCCAGGTCTCCAGATTTGCAGCTCAGAGCCTTAAACCACTGCGCCATACTGCCTCCTAAACAAATAAATCCTCAAAATAATTGCGTTATGGACATCATGGGTGTGCATTGCACAGTTTCTACGCACACTTGTGATGTCACCAATTTGTCATATTTTCACTCCAGATTTTCAACAATGCCATTTTTTTACATCTCCTCATGCACAGTGCAGCTGTCATTTTTCACATCCTGCCTGAAATGTGTTTTCGCACCTGTGGTACCAAAATGCACACTCGCAGTACAAAATCACCTTTTGGCAAACAAACTCATAGTACCACTGCTTATGAGGTGGGGTCACAAACGGTCCATGTTGAATATCTGGAGTGAAAATACCATCAAATGCCCTGGGCATTAGGGTTTCAACCCATAATGCCCCACCCTGTACAGACTGACAGGCATCAGGGGTTTGACTTGGCACTGTCAGCTGTAATGCTCATGCCATTCCATCCCCATCCTGCAGCCACACAGGCATCAAGGTGTGCTTTGGACTCTTCGATCCCAGCGTTCACCTCATTCTACTACACTGCACCCCTGTCAGTGTATTTCCTTATAGAATGGGGTGAACGTAAGGCCCGAGGAACCCAAGGCACATTGTGGCACTTGTCAGTCTCTGCGGGGTAGGGTGAGGTGAAATGGCATGCACGTTATGGCCAATGAACCAAAGGCACACCCCAATGCCTGTCACTCTGCATGGTGGGGCTAGGGTCAGCATCACTTCACTACTTCACTGCCAATTCTATCATGCATCTCTCTAACACCTGCACTACCTATGCCAGTGCCAGCAAGCCAACATTCAGCATTGACAAATACTCGTTACATATTTTGACCCCAAATTGTCAATATAGCCTTCTAATGACCCCACCTCATAAACAAGGACAGTGGAAAGTTTTCAATCCCACTTGAAAGGTGATTTCGCAACGTGACCAAGAAATCATCTTTCTGGCCTGATTGTCATAAGTCCACTGCCACTGGTCATGATGCTGGGTCCCAAAAAGGCCATGTTGTAAATTTGGAGCCAAAATATGCAAAAATGACAAAGTTATGCATCAAAGTTCAAACCCCCATTAAAATACATTGAACTGTACTGACCTTATTTTCTCATATTGCAGTCGATGGTTCCAGCAGCAAGATGTGTCTTCAGTCGGAGAGCAGATCTTTGCCCTGGGACCTGTTCAGGAGAGTGAGGGTGTTGGGGGTGGGGTGGGTTGGTGACTGCTGAGTGGGAGGTCGGGGAGAGTTGTGTGTGTGTGTGTGTGTGTGTGTGTGTGTGTGTGTGTGTGTGTGGGAGGGAGGGCAGATCGGCAAAGGACGGTTTTCTGTTTTACAAGTTAGAAAAAGAAAACACAGAGGGATGGTTTTCTTTATTTGAGGGACATTCCAACACTGGGATTGGGCACCCTAGTGTCAGGCTTGTTGGACAACTAGGGCAGGTTACCTGAAAGGGAGGGTGGGGTCAAGAGAAACGGTACCGGCAGTGGGCACCCTGGACCGCTTACATTTTTAAAAATATTCATAAAGATAGGAAGGGCGGGCGGGCGAGCAACGAGAAGAGAATGGTGAGAAAGAAGTAGTAATGGGGGTGGGCACCTTGCTCCACTTAACAGAGACACAGATAGACAGAGAGGTAGACAGACAGATGACTAGATAGATAGCTGTCAGGCCATACCCCTTCCAGTATGAGATGCAATGGGCTCAGCAGTGATACACTTCTCAAATGCCATTACATACAACAAAACATTTCTTGCACATGCACAAGCAAACATAAAAATTGGTATTCTAAGGGCCAGATTTTCAAAGCACTTGCATGTGCAGTTTTGTTGCTCTAGTAAATCTAAAATCCCTTTCTTGGGACTGCCTCATAGCCTAGCAGTGAGTAGCATGGCTTACCATGCTAATAACCTCGGTTCAAGTTCCAGGGCCTGTTTGTGACACATCACACAGTAGAGGCAGTGTTGAGCATCTTTTCAACATCTCCTGCCTTGCAGAGGAAGGTTAACCCCCGTCATTCCATGAAGGCCAAGGAGGAAGAAGTCATATGAGTAGGAATGTACAGCACCAGACTGGGGGAGGGTGAAATCTTTACAGTGGCATTAAGCAGGATGCTGACATATAATGTGGTGGTGTCATATGTCTGGTCCTCCACAGGGAGGATCAGTCAGTGTGGGGTGTATGGATCTGATTCTAGCCCACTTCTGATTAGCCAGAAAGTTTCCCATTTTAAGCTGTGCCCCAGTGGGGTGGGATTAGGACATACTAGGGGTGAAAATCAGGTGGCAACAACAGTGGTGCTTATTCAGATGATGCCACCCCTCTCTCACACTCAGATGAGCAGGCTCGCTACTCCCATGCCCCCTTCCCCACTTTGGTCAGGAAAGCTCTAGTCAGCTCTGCTGCTAAAAACTTGGCCCCACCTACAGAGGTAAATCAGGAATGGTTTATGAAAGGACAGTGAGTGTTCCTAGAATACTGATTGCCACTCTAGTAGGTGTGGTGGGATCACGGGCTTGTGGACGGGCTGGAAAACCTGGCCCACCAAGTAAGAAACATAAAAAGGTGATAGGGAAAGACCAAGGGCTGCCTAGTTTTCTAATCTGAAACCAACAAACAACATGCTAGAGTTCCTGAGCAATGCGTATGTAGAGGACAAGAGATACCAAAACAAATGAAAAGATTTCTCTTCTGGGACTCCTTGATGGTTGGCCAACCCAGTGGTATAGTGGCAGCGTGTTCTGTTGCAACCTGGGAGCCTGGGGATCAAGCTGGAACCTCAGAATCACATGCTGAGGCCAGCTGGGGACTGGGTGTGGTGCAGGGGTGAGGAGCTCAGCTCCCAGGAAGACAGGGCACAAACCATCCGGAATTAGCTGTGGTGGCTGGGGGTGACCAGCACAGCAATCAGACATGTCTGATCTGGTGTCCTGTAGCAGGACATATGCTAATGCTCAGTGGTGGTAAATTCAAGGTAATATTAGAAGGCACTTTTTCTCCTAGAGGGTTGTGACGCTATGGAACAGCCTACCAGTGGAGACAGTGGACATGAAGGCAGTGCAGGACTTTAAGGTAAGCCTGGTCAAATTCCTGCTTAATATAGGAATCACAGAATACCCAGGGTAGATGAGAAGGTAGGGAATCCCTTTAAACTGGTATGTGTATGCGCAGCCTACTTTTTTCATCCATGCTTAAGAAACGGGATGGGGATGGGGGTGGTGATAGACTTACTGGACCTAGAATCCCTTCCAACAGTAAATTACTATGTTAGCCACCTGACAGCCAACCACAGAGCAGTATTGACATTAGCTCTGAAGAAAGCCACTCAGCCATCCTAGAGGCCTGTAAAAGAGTGCAGCCAATCCAACATCTTAGGGGATGCCAGGTCTGGTGGCACCATTGATAGTGCCATGGCTACCATGTGGAAGACCTGGGTTTGTTTTGTGATCCCAACTCTCCACCTTAAAGCTCTCAGACTCTGGGGAAGGTGGCAGAAAGCCTTTTCACTACATTAGCAGCTCCTCCAGATGTTTGGGCAAAAATAGATATCATGGGTGACCACATGATGCTCTGCACCCAACCCCCTCCAAGGCCAATGTGACGGTAAAGGATAAGCAACAGGAGGGACCGTATCAGGGGGGAAAAAAAACTGCCCAGTCACATGACACAGATCCACATCACTAATCCCTAGTCTATCCCTCAGCTTCTCCTTCTCCCTCCTATGCCGATGAATCTGTACCAAGTCTGAGGGCAGAACATCTGCTGAGCCATCTCTGCCTGGGTCTTCCCAAGAAGCAGAATTTTATGGGGGTGTCAACAGGTGAGGTGCCATCTAGTCAAAGCTTGAAGCAGAGATCAGTGGGCTCAGTAGGCAGAAAGCTGAATGAAAAGAATACATAAGGTAGGTGGTCAGAGTGGGACAAAAATAACATTTAGCAAGCATTTGTCAATGCCGAATGTTGATTGTGTTGGTCTGTTGAGCTCGCTCAGTGGCCCTGTGTCACTCGCTCATTCTGTTTCTCCCGGTGCTGCAGGCTACACCTTTGTACAGAGCTCCTGGCTGCATTGGCACATTTTTTCTGCCCACAAAGACATCTGCAGCCATCCTGACACAGCTGTGTTGAGATGGGTCACTCGCCCTCTCTCAGTCGCTCATTCTGTTTCTGCTGGCACTGCTGGCTGCCCTTTTGTACTGGGCTCCCGCCTCTGTTGCCGGCTTTTTCTGCCCACAAAGAAATGTGCAGCAGTCCTGACACAGGTCCATCGAGCTACCTCACTCCCCCTCTCTCACTCGTTCCGCTTCTGCCAGCTGCAGGCTGGCCTTTTGTACAGGGCTCCTGCTCATGCTGCCTTTTTCTTCTGCACACAAAGCAATCCGCAGCAGTCACAACAGAGGTTTGTTGAGCTCGCTCACTCCCCCCCCTCTCACTCGCTCATTGTGTTTGTCTCGGCACTGCTGGCTGCCCTTTTGTACTGGAATTCTGCCTGCGTTGGCACCTTTTTCTGGCCACAAAGAAATCTGCAGCTGTCCCGCCACAGCTCCGTTGAGGTCGCTCTCTCTGCCTGTCTCACTCTCTCATTCTGTTTCTCCTGGTGTTGCAGGCTGCTCTTTTGTACTGGGCTTCTGCCTACATTGGCAGGTTTTGCTGCCAACAGAGAAATCTGCAGCTGTCCCGACACAGCTCCGTTGAGGTGGGTCACTCCCCCTCTGTCACTTGCTCATTCTGTTTCTGCTGATGCTGCAGGCTGCCCTTTTGTACTGGGCTCCTGCCTCCGTTGGCGGCTTTTTCTGCCCACAAAGAAATCTGCAGCAGTCCTGACACAGGTCCGTTGAGGTAGCTCACTCCCCCTCTCTCACTCGCTCATTCCGTTTCTGCCGGTGCTGCAGGCTGGCCTTTTGTACTGGGCTCCTGCCTGCGCTGCCGCCTTTTCCTGCCCACAAAGAAATCCACAGCAGTCACGATAGAGCTCCGCTGAGCTTGCTCACTGCCCCTCTCTCACTCGCTCATTGTGTTTCTCCCGGCGCTGCAGGCTGCCCTTTTGTACTGGGCTTCTGCCTGTGCTGGCACCTTTTTCTGCCCACAAAGAAATCTGCAGCTGTCCCGACAGAGCTCTGTTGAGGTCGTTCACTCCACCTGTCTCACTCGCTCATTCTGTTTCTCCTGGCTCTGCAGGTTGCCATTTTGTAGTGGTCTCCTGGCTCTGCTGGTGCCTTTTTCTGGCCACAAACAAATCTGCAGCAGTCCCAACAGAGCTCCGTTGAGCACGCTCAGTCCCCGTCTCTCACTCTCTCGTGCCGTTTCTGTCGGCGCTGCAGGCTGCCCTTTTCTACTGGGCTCCTGCCTGCATTGCTGCCTTCTTCTGGGCACAAAGAAATCCAGCAGTCATGATAGAGCTCCGTTGAGCTCGTTCACTCACTCCCCCTCTCTCACTTGTTTGTTCTGTTTCTCCCGCCACTGTAGGCTGCCGTTTTGTACTGGGCCCCTGTGTGCATTGCTGCCTTTTTCTGCCCACAAAGAAATCTGCGGCAATCCCAACAGACCTCCATTGAGCTCACTCACTCCCCCTCCCTCACTCGCTCATTCTGTGTCTCCCACTGCTGCAGGATGCCCTTTTTTACTGGGTTCCTGCCTGCATTGGTGGCTTTGTCTGCCCACAAAGAGATGTGCAGCCAGTCCCGACACAGCTCCATTGAGCTCGCTCACTCCCCTTCTCTCAGTCGCTCATTCCATTTCTGCCAGCGCTGTAGGCTGGCCTTTTGTACTGGACTCCTGCCTGTTTTGCGGCCTTTTCCTGGCCACAAAGATATCTGCAGCAGTCATGATACACCTCCGTTGAGCTCGCTCACTCCCCCTCTCTCATTTGCTCGTTCTGTTTGTCCCGGCGCTGCAGGCTGCCCTTTTGTACTGGGCTCCTGCCTGCATTCCCACCTTTTTCTGCCCACAAAGAAATTGGCAGCTGTCCCGACAGAGCTCCGTTGAGGTCTCTCGCTCACTCCCCCTGTCTCACTCGCCCATTCTGTTTCTCCTGGCACTGCAGGCTGCCCTTTTGTACTGGGCTCCTGTCTCCATCAGCATTTTTGTCTGCCCACAAAGAAATCTGCAGCAGTCCCGACACAGCTCCGTTGGCCTCACTCACTCCCCATCTCACTTGCTCATTCCGTTTCTGCCGGCGCTGCAGGCTGCTCTTTTGTACTGGGCTCCTGCCAGCGTAGCCACCCTTATCTGCCCACAAAGAAATCCACAGCAGTGATGACAGAACTCTGTTGAGCTTGCTCAGTCCCCCTCTCTCGCTTGCTCGTTCTGTTTGTCCCACCGCTGCAGGCTGCCCTTTTGTACTCAGGCCCTGCATGCACTGCTGCCTTTTCCTTCCCACAAACAAATCCGCAGCAGTCCCAAAAGAGCTCCGTTGAGCTCACTCACTCCACCTCCCTCCCTCACTCGCTCGTTCTGTGTCTTCCGGTGCTGCAGGCTGCCCTTTTGTACTGGGCTCCTGTCTGCATTGTTGTCTTTTCCTGCCCACAAAGACATCTGCAGCAGTCCCAACAGAGCTCAGTTGAGCTCGGTCACTCCCCCCCCAGCAGTCGCTCGATCCTAATCTGTCCCAAACACTGATTTCCGACAGCGACTGCAGTATTCTGCACCGGAAGCACGGAAACACATTTCGGCTAGGATGTGAAAAATAACAGCTGCACTGTTCATAAAGAGGTGTAGCAAAATGGCAATGCTGAAAATTTGGAGTGAAAATAATGCAAAGTTGCGAAGGTACGACTGTGCGTGGAAACTGCACAATGCACATTTGTAACACACTCATTTTATGGACTTTTCGTCACCAAATTTTCAACATAGGCATTTTAGGACCTCTGCTAATGAACAGCATCACCGTCATTTTCATAATGTGTCCTGAACATGGATTTCCCACAGCGACCACGCTATTCTGTGCCGGAACTACGAAAACACATTTTGGCTAGGATGTGAAAAATGACAGCTGTCCTGTTCATAACGAGGTACAGAAGAATGGCAATGTTGAAAATCTGGAGTGAAAATATTATAAATTCGTGAACTTACAAGCGTGTGTGCAAACTGCGCAACGCACGCTCGTAACACAGTCATTCTATGGAGTATCATCACCAAATTTTCAACATAGGCATTTTAGGACCTCTGCTCATGAACAGTGCCACTGTCAGTGTCTTAATCTGTGCAGAACACTGATTTTCCACATCAACCGAACTATTCTGCGCCGGAAGTGCGAAAACACATTTCGGCCAGGGTGTGAAAAATGACAGCTGTTCTGTTCACAAGGAAATGCCAATGTTGAAAATCTGGGGTGAAAATATTGCAAATTAGCAAAGTTACGAGCGAACGCAGCAACTGCGCAACGCATGCTCGTAAAACAGTAATTTTTTTGGATTTTTCCCACCAAATTTACAACATAGGCTTTTTGAGAGCCCACCTCATGAACACTGCCACTGTCATTTCGTTAATCAGTCCCGAAAGGTGATTCCGCGCAGCAAAACCACCTTTTGGGGCCGATTAACACCATGACAGTGATAGAATTCAGGAGGAGGGCCCAAAACCCCATGTTGAAAATTTGTGCCAAAATTCCAAAAATGCCTGAGATATGCATCAAAGTTGAAAAACCTTATTTATTCCATTATACAGCTTACCAGCATTTCCTCAGTTCGCGGTCAGCTTTGAAGAGTGTAGACGTGTTCCGGTCCACCGATGATTGTCGTGCGGACTCTGGAGGTAAGTATGGGGTGAGGGGTGTGGGAGGCAGGGTGTGCAGAGGGTGGGCGCGGGTTGTGGGGGGCAGGGAGACCACCGAGGGACCGTTTCTTTTACAGGTTACAAAAAAAAAAGACATCGTGGGACCGTTTTTATTTTGCGGGGCATGTGGCAAGCTGGGGTGTGTTCCCCAGCATGCCATGAAGTCTTCTTTTGAGAGGCAGCTCTTATACGACAGGGATTGGGCACCCCGTCGGTACCAACAAAGGGGTTATTACATTATGCGTCGAGGGACTGGGCACCCCGCGGCACACAACAAAAGCCGGGGGTACATAATGCTGATGGGGAGTGGCCTCTGTCAGCAACATAAATGTTGGGGCAGTAGGACTGGGGGGCCTGGCAATGAAACACGGCTTATATACTGCTTTAGGATTGGGCACCCCTAGGGAGGTTATTGTTTCAGGAACACGCGGCAAGCCGCCGCCATGTTCACAGACAATATCAGAGTTTCAAGATCCCACCCTGCAATGATGGGTCGTCCCTCATTGCAGTGAATGGCTGATGCTGCAATGGACGAGGTGGCCCTGATTGCAGCGGCTAATTTTTTACAAGTTGGTGGCACGCTGGCTGAACTAGAGTCAGCGGCAGCGTCATGCACTGCGATGGGGGAGGCGGGACAAGCCTTTACAGGCTGTGGGGCATTGGCCACAACAGGTGCTGCGCCTCCACAACCCGCTTCGTGGAGAAACTCTTTTGCCGCAACATGCTCTTTTGCGCGACGCCACAATCAACATAAAAATAAAACAAATGGATAACCCCCAAATCCAGGCTAGCACTCCCTCACTCCATAAAACAGTTTCAAAAGCAGCTATCTAAGACTGTGTGGGAGATACTGCTGAGCATATTATGGCTGCTAAGTTTGCCTGCAGTCTCTGCACTACCAGTTTTTAACTTTGAATCATTAACTGCTTTGAGATACAGTGTGTATGAAAGACGCTATAAAACATCACATTCTACTCTGTTTATAGAAATCTTTAATATCTGCCATGGAAAGAAGGAGAAACTCAGGTTGCATTCTGGCCCCATGATAGGCACACGGAGGAAAGCAAGATCTGCCACCCCCATTGGCAGGAGTTGAACTCATGACCATCTGCTCCAAGGACACAAAATGATGCCCCAACATCCTGTGTTGTTTAGCAAGAATCAAAACAAAACAAAAGCCTAACAAATACTTCATCACTCTGCCATTACAGCATTCTGCTCTCATGTTTTATTCACTAAACTGGCATAAGGTTGGGCTGTATGAAAACGAAATACCCCTGACTCTTGCCTTTGGCAGACCAGAAAGTAATGTATCTGAAGGAACTGTGCTACATTTTGGACCTCTAGCATCCCCAGGATACAACAACAGATATCCAGTTTAAATTAAACGAGCAGAGCTCACCATGCCCAGCACCTACTCTCAGGCAACTCTTTTAAAGTGATTTTATGGTTTCCTTCAGAACATTACAGTTGGCACAGGCAAGACAGAAATCTCAAAACATTCCCCCAAAAACTGAAATTCATGTGATTACAGTTGCTACTACTAAAGACGTCCACCTGGAAACAGGGTCTTTGCAACTTACACCGCATCTGTTCCTGCTGATTTTCCTGTCCTGGGGTTATAATACTCTGCATGTGATCTCAGACCAATTACCATGGCAACAGGTTGCCATGCCGCTAGAAGAGGATTGTAAAAATGTCTTCAAGAACAACAAAACAATGGAAGGTCCTGTCATTTAAAAATGTTAAGGGAAATTTGTGTAATGGAGTTTCGTTTATGCCAATTATGAAATTTTTACTGGGAATCAGAAAAATCTCTGCAATGCATGCTTTGCTGCCTAGCAACCACCCACTCTTAAGTGGAATAAGGCACCGGGCATCAGACAAACTCTACAGGAGTTTTGGTTCATGACTCACACATTTTTATTTTAGGGCTCCTGGACACCATAAGTTTAAATGTACCGAGAGCCATAAAAGGTAAACACACTGAAACTGGTTTACTATCAACTTTTCTTTTAATGTTCTGTCTCTGTCTCTGTTCCCATCACACCACTCCTTCAAGCTCCCAGACACCCGTTACCTGCCAGGCTCACCTCTGTTTCTGTGTCATGCCATTCAGGTAACCCAGGATCTCTACCTCAGAGTTCTGGAGTATCCTGTCAGCCCTCCCCCCCAAAAAAAAAAGTCTTGGGGAGAGGAGAGAAACACCTTAGTGTGTAGAAATGGTGGTAGTGGTTCGTGATCCGCTTATTATGAGAGGTTTGGTGGCATGGAGATGCAGGGACCATCGCTCAGCATACCAGACCAGGCAGCTTCCTATGTATCTTCCAGTCATCACTCTATCTACCTCCAGGAGTACATACACTTAAGGTATCCTGAGGGGAGGGGAAGCTGATGGCACATGGTCACCCGTACTATGAATGGTACCACTACCACCTGAAGCCATCATCTATGAAGTGCCATGATCAACACATCCCTAGGAGCACTCCATCGCCCTTGTCAGCCTCCGCCCCAATGTCCCAGACTCAGAGCTTAAAATTGGGTCACCAGCATGCCAGAGTAGTCTGCCTCCATCCACACTACGGGCCAGCCTTCCTCTTGTCTTTAATGGCTTACCATTTGTTATTCAGTGTTTAACTGGGGGAAGGATATGGGTTGAACTAAATGACGAAGGCAAAATTTGGAATTGGATTCCAGTCCTGATTTTGGAAATCCAATTGTTTCCCCATTCTTGGAATTAGGATTTACAGCAACAGACTCCAGAAATCCTAATGGTCCAGAATCTAGTTAAATCCTATTCCAGAATCCAATCAACCCTAGTGGAGGGAAAACAGAAAAAACTGTCCGTGACTGGTCAGATGATGCTCTGCCTCACCCCCACATCCACCACAGGATTTTGCCATCCACCTCCTGGGACAACCTCAGGCACTACCATAGTAGGTGAGTGGATTCACAGCAGTCAAATGGAGTACACTGTTGCGGTAGCAGGGAGGTGTACCAGAAGTTGGACCAGTGGAGGGCTGCAGGATGAGCATGAGACCCATGGCAACAGCTGAAGGAGAACCTGGTCATTGGGCCGAGGGATATTAACATTGCTGAAAACAAAAAAGCATTCCTTCAGAGCAGGGATCTGAGGGAGTCTGAGATGGGGCATATACTACAACTTTTCTCATACTGTTACAACCAGTCCTGGCAAGCAGGGGAGGGCAGCACATACCAACAGACTGCCTATTGAACCTGACACATAAACAGAATTTAAAAATAAATATTGTATGATTAGAAACCATCAGCACCAAGGCTGTAATTCTATCGAGGAATTCTGGTGACACCATCACACTTACTATTTATGATGCCACCAGAATCCCAAGATGAAATTACAAATCTTGTTACTTTATCATTTCTTTTTTGTAATTTATTTATAATGTATGGGGAGTCCTTATTATGGATAGAAATCACCAAGTTTATCCTGTTGTTATGGCATTGTTGTGACATCAGCAGCTTGTTAACCGTCCTCAGTACGTCACATCAATACCATAGCAACTTAGAACGATATCTCCAGCACAGTTCTATGTTCGGAACAGTGATCGCTGCTACCATCTGCATGCATTTTCAAAACATTTCAGTTAAAATCTGTAAGTTTGTGCAAGAGGACGGCAGCGATGGATCCTCAAAATGTGTTTTTTTTTTCTTTTGATAGTGCCCGATTACCTTTGTTCCCATCTGCATCTCTTCAATGGATGTCCAAACAACCGTGAAGCCATAGCTGTTAGGTCACAATGGCATGACAACACGTATTTCAAAACAGCCAACTGGATTTATTCAGCAGGACTGTGTTACAATATGTAACAGAAGGATTCCATCACTGTAATTAATTTTACCAAGGATTTCCTCATACACTATAAAGAATAATGAATGGGGGATGGACAACAACCACGCTAAAATCGCATCTTGCAGTTTCCTTGACAACAGTAAACCTCTCGAGCTGCACTCTCGAGGTTTACATTATTGTCAGGGAAACCGCTCGATGAGATTATAGCGCGGTTATTGTCCGTCCCCCATCCATTATCCTCTATATAAGAGAAAGAGTTCTGCTCTCCAAACATTCCATCTTGTAAGAGCATTGATCTGATGTCATAAACAATAGTATTACGTCTTTCTAATGCCTTATCAATGGTATTTTATGAGATCCAGATATCATTCTTTCCCAATGGACAAAAATAACTGGCACTCTATTACACATAATAAACAATAGGCAACTAGCGAGAGGCGATAATTACCAGTACACCACAGTTGCTTATAAAAAATAATAATTTGAAAGGGGGGCCTTTCTCGCTGTTGTTAGGATCAGAACTGCAGTCATCTGCAGCCCCATGCTGTTTGCTTTGTGCATGCACAGCCATGTGTGAGCTGCTGTTCGTGCATGTGTGTGGCGTACGCTACCATGACATATACTAGAAGCATCCTTATTGGCTGCTGTACAAAAGGACAAGGCGCAGCCACGATGAGCCCCCTAGTATTGCTGATGGCGCATGTAAAGAGGCGGTGTGGAGTGCATCCTAAGAAGCTTGACAACCGTGTAGAGCTCAGCATTTAGAGAGATGGGTTTAGACCACCACTGAGGGACATGAGTGTTTGGTAAGTGAGGCATGGAAGTGTTTGTTTACTGACAGGCTGTTTAGGGTAGGTTAAGTTTTGTAGACTTACTGTACTTGAGCTGGTATTGCAGGGGCTGTACCTTTAGGGTGTGTAGATAAAGACTTGTTTAGTTTTCTACATTTTGTAACGTGTTTTAGAGTCTAGACTTTTATCATGTGCATTTTTTGCTTTTCTTTCGTAAGGTTTTGTTTTGTGTTGTGACAGGTTTAGGTGCTGTGATAACTGTTTTCTTGTGTGTGCTAGTTTTGTGTCAGGGTCTTCGGTTGTTTTAACTGCCGTGGTATATACTGTTTACTGCTACAGTATATATTTTTAAGTACTGTGGTATATGCTGTACTTTTAATAGCCGTTGTATGTAGTTTTAATTACAGTGGTATATACTGCACTTTTAATTTCTGTGGTTATATACTGTATTTAAACTACCATGGTATATACTTTTTATTGCCATAGTATATGGTTTTAATTGATACTGTAGCTGTACCAGTAAATAATTGCTAACCACTTCTATGGGGGAAGTTCCATCCATGTCAGAACATGCACAACAAGCTTTCTGAGGTGGACGATTTCTATACATAATAAGGCTTAATCATATAATATATTCATGGCAAAAAACTTCGTTTAATGCATCAGTTTGGGTTGTTCCAGAGCGACAAAAGCGAGGAAATTCGGTATTAGGGTTGAAAGTCCCCCTTGCACCTCCCCAGCCCAACCCCACAACCAGCATCGGGGTGTGCATTGAGGTTGTCAGCACTAACTCTCACCCCATCACATGTGTAAACAAGTTGAGGTATAGGAGAATGGGGTGAGGACCGACAACCCCAGTGCATACCCGATGCTGGTTGTGGGGTTGGGCTGGGGGGGCAAGGGGACTTTCAACCCTAACATGAATTTCCTCACTTTTGTCGCTATGGAACAACCCCAACTGATGCATTAAACAGAGTTTTTTGCCATGAATTTCGCTTCTTTTTGAGAATGAGGACTATAAATAGTGACTGGAATGCGGTGATGGGCCCCGCGAGCCCACCACATGATGTCTTGTGACATAGTAACGGTAACTGCAATGCAAACGCAAGTGCCAATGGTTACACACATGGTGATGCAAATGTAAATGGTAAAGTAAACGTTAAAAGAAATGCAAGCGCAAAGTGACACCAAAGTGAACAGTGGCGCAAACGGAGACAGAAGCGCGTACAGAAATGCAATTGGTGACGAGTATGGTCATGGTACTGCTATTGTAAGCGCAAATGTTAACTGTTACAGCAACAATAACACCAACGGGAACAGAAACGGAAACGCAAATGCAAGCACGTACAGAAATGCAAAACATAACGTGCACAGTCATGGTATCAAAATTGCAAATGCAAATGGTAACGGTCACAGCAAAAAGAACACCAAAGAAAATGGAAAGGCAAACGCAAGCGCGTACGGAAACACAAACCGTAATGCGCACAGTCACGGCACCGCTATTGTAAATGCAAATGACAACTGTAACAGCAACAGTAACAGGAAAGGAAACAGAACCGGAAATGCAAGCGCGTATGGAAACGCAAACCGTAACGCGCATGGTGACGGTACCGCAACTGTAAATGCAAATGGTAATGGTAACAGCAACAATAATACCAAAGAAAACAGTAACGCAAACGCAAAGGGTAACGCACACGGTGGAGTACACGGGAACGCTATCGTAAACTGGCACGGAAACAAGTGTAAAGCCTACGTGTAGCAATAAGTGGAGCGCACACCCTATTTTTTCCCAAAAGCTCCATTGAGAAAGACAGTGAAAACAAGGAATGTATGCATAATAATGTGCCTCGGAGTAGAAAACGAGCAGTTGTAATACTAAAATGCTAATATCTCAGTAACCGTACGACGTAGAAGCAAAATTAAAATTTCACGATTCATGAGTTTCCTGGCTAGGTTTTCAATAAATTACATTATCTCGCACGTTTCCAGAATCTACGGGCCCCAAAAGGCGATACGCCACCATGTTAGTCTATGGGAAAAAACATCAACTTCGGAGTACCGTAACTTTGCATCCGTGCAATATTTTTTCACCAAACCACCAAAAGGCACATCTGTGAGATGATGGCTGCCTTCCCTCCAAATTTCAGCCCAAAAAGCAAACCGTTCTTTTGCAGCAGGGTGTCAAAGAATTCCTGTCATTTTGCCATAGCCTAGAAAAGTAGTGTCATGATTTGCGACACCTTTCACAAAAATATGCGAAAGTATGTCGATGACACTACTTTCACACTACTTTTTCCAGAAATTTCAAAAACATATTTCTGGGGTATTTAACCCCAAAATAAAGACATGGCTAGCATCCTCAGGGCTCGAATAGGTAAACACAAAAAGAATTATGTCCCTAGATGGTCCCAATTTTAAATGCCAAGCATTTCTGTGATCAGTAACTAAAAAAAAAAATGGCTGACTCACGACACTACTGGGGCCATTTGCAACACTAAAAACAGCATTTGCGACACTGTTGCACTTTTCGTTAACTTTTCCCATTGACTTATAATGGGAAATAGTTTTTTGAGTAACTTTTGAACTGTTTAATATTTTTTAACAAAATCTTTAAAAGGCACATCAGGGACCCCGCCCATGTTCATGAAGTTTTGGACCAGTCGTGTAAACTGTGCGACCTGTAGGCGAGAGCAAAGAATTCGCAAAAAAGGTAAATGTGCACACGGATGTTGCTTAATAACTCCGCAGCCGTATATCCAACCAGTATGAAAGTTGGCAGATGCCAAGAACTATGGTTACGCCCCATGGCTGCCAAATTACAGGCAAATCTGTTGAACAGTGGCAAAGTTATTAAGGTGAAAAATGTCACCCTTTAACCTTAAAAGGGCTACTCAACCCTAACTATGGTAGCACATAATGTAAAAAAACATTACAATGTAACAGTCTGCAGTGTTTTAACCGCTGCTGTATCTGCCCTGAGTGCTCAGTGCTGAAACATTCCATGATAACAGTGTTTCCTGTTCATTAATTTGGCGTGGCTGGCCACCACGCTATAGGCCACTCAAATGTAGTGTTCTGCACTGCATCACATTATAAGCCTGCCACTGCATCTTTCAAATCACAAAAATACCTTTAAAATGTTGCCTGGAAACCAGTCACTGAACAGAAAGTCCCCTCTGCGTTGCAGGATAATAGAGTGCCAATTCTGCAGTGCACTGTAGGAGATCTTGCAGTTCAGCTCAAATTCTGCAGAGCATCCTGGGACATGCTGTAGTTTTCAGATCACAATTACATGAGTCCATGAAGGACAGATGCGCGAAACTGCAGCATCATGGGGCGGCAGGTATAACGTGTTTCTTTTGCACACTAGGTGCCTCAGTGAGTGGCAGGAGTGTTGCAAATGGCCAGCCAATCCAAGAGACATACAGCAGATGGACAACATTACCAAATCATTCCTGTCCCAGTGCAGCACTTCGTAAGCATTAGGACTTAATTTGCTAGCAGGCCAGCTACTGCTGCAGTGCTAAGCAGATGCTGTCTTTCTGCTGCACTGTTGGTGGTCAAATTGTTTAAGGCCTTTAGCAATTTCACAGTGATATTTTTATAGTATCAAAATATATACAGGCATGGAAATTAGCTTTGCAGCCACAAGGCTCCAGACCTAATGACTGAGCATATCAATACGCCCCCACAATCTTTTCCACTGACACAGCTGGTATAGTTAATTAAATGTTTCCCACGCCAATACACACACATGCAGGATTAGTTAAAGGAAATTTCTACTTGCTTGATAAAAAATCTACCAGCATTTGGCTAGTTGTCCGCACCCTGTTTCAATCTTAACTAACCAACTTAAAGTGAGAAGGACAAGAGACATTGCAAAGTTTCAATTCTCCAGTGACGTCGGCACAAATTCATGAAATTCACAATTTGCACACTTTTTCGGCAGTGCAATAACTTCAACAGTGAATTTATTTTTTTTTTAACTCCAAAATTACATAAAATAGCTCCCCAAGTAGGGTGCTGCAATTCCTCTCCCACTGCCCAAACCCTTTTATGTATCATAAACCCCCTCATATCCCCACCAGCACCCTGCACTCCCCTCCCTCTGCCACTATGTTCCCATGTGCTGCTTACCACATCACCACCAGTGAATGTTTTTAGTGTGGGGCTAAGATGTATACTGTTTCCCATGCCATAGAGGTGAAAATCCTCTTTTCATGCTGTTATCCCCACAGTACAGTACATAGTTTAGAAAAAAAAAATTGGCAGTACATATCATTTGGCTCATGTTTGTGCATTATGGCTAAATGTTTTGTAGTCTCATTAACCAGACTGGCGAACGTTTTCAAAATCGGGAACACAGGCCTGGCAAACTTTACTATGGGTCATCAGTTGTAAACAGTATCAATGGTAGCCAGGTAAGTGTAGTGTGTAATACTAAAAAAATTTTACTATGCTCCCCTACCCCCCCATCCACGTGTCAAATATACTCTCCCACCTCCCCACACCCAACCAGACCCAACTGACATGAAGACCCCCCCCATCCCCCTCTGGTCCCTACCACACTCATCCACCAGCACCCAGAAAAAAAATCAGTTCTCATTGATCTTGGGCAAGATGGCGGCGGTGTATGTGAGCTGCCTGAGCTGTGTTTGTTTCTTCTGAGCTCTGAAGTTGTTTTTAAGATGTTTTAGATTTGTTTTATTTTGTTCGTTTTGCCCGTTTTTTGCCTGCGGTTTGTGTCGGAGGGAGTTGAGCAAGTCGAGCATTATAACATCACGGTCCCAACAGACAGCTTTTTGCGCGGTTAAAAGTTTTCTGGAAAACCGCGGGTATTGAGGGGGCAGCTCCAGGATTCCCAGTGGATTTTGAGGGGAGTTTTGTGATTTGGGATACTCCCTCTGGAAACTGTGGAAACCATGGATTCTGTGGGGCAGCCGTGAACTTGGTGGATGTTGAGAGGAGCTGTGCCACGGGGCCCTGTTATTTTGTTTTTAGAGCATTGCGCACTCCTTCAAGAATGTGGATATTGTGGAGTTTTGTGAATTCAGAGGGGAGTTTGGCAACCTTGGAGCTTTGCAATTTTTCACAACATATCCTGGGGACTGATCTCCGAGTCCGTGAGTGAAATCTTCCTTGCCTGCTTTTCATTGCGGTGGGAGCGCATGAAATATTAATATCTGGAGTGGGTTTTGCTGCATGACTGGAATTATTTTGGGGCAATGAGAGCGCCTAGAGTCCAGGGGCCAGGAATGAAGGTTTCTCTGATTTTTACCTGGATGTGTTGAGATTATCTGCCCGGCATACTGAGGACAGAAATAAGTATCTTCTCCCCCAGAACATTTAGGTAGATGCTCCTCTCCTCTTGGTGTAGATGATTTCCGGGGTTTTGAGCTGTTCTGGGAGGAGCTGCAGGGATTTGAACCGGAGGGTTCTTGTCTCTGTGGTTGTTGCTGGGGGACCTCAGCGGCTGGTGGGCGGCTGGGGTTACGGATTCCCCTCCTGGAGCAGCCTGCTGCCCTTGTGGATTTTACACACCTGTAGAGGGAGTGGGAACTGCATTCTGCCTTTAGGGCCATGGCTCATGTCTTGGCCTGCGTGTTGGAGTGCTTTTTGGAAGGGACTGAAAAATGACTGGTCTCTGGAAGGAATCTTTTGGAGGTTAAATTAGGAGGGGGTGAGAGACCCTCTTGCTATCTCCAAAGGTTCCTTTGCTGAAAACTCCCATCTGTTTTTTGATGCTGATTCACCAAGATTATATTAAGACTTGTATTGTTTGATTTTGTTTTAGAACTCAGGGAGGGTGAGAGCCTCTCATACTCCAAATACGCAGTATCTTTCGGGACTTTTTTGGATATTTATTTATTTGGATATTTTATTTTGTGTGATTTAATTTGTTTTATATTTTATTTGGTTTAATTTGGCTTGTTTATATTTTTGTTTTATTGGTTTAGTTGTCTGGGTGTGGGGTTTTAATATGTGTAGAGGGCCTGCCACCACGGTCGTACGCTATTCGCCCTCCGCTCTTCGTATGCTCCGCCCTTTCTCCCCCTTGCCATTACTGTTGTCAACTTACCAGCTCTGTAGAGCACTGGGGATTGTGCAGTGGGGGAGGAGGGGTTTTGGGGGTAGTGAACAGGGGAGGAAGAATGAGCGGGTACATCGTATTGGGGTAGTGGGGACTAGAAGACGCCCTGGGGTGAAATGGATTCTGAAGCGAAGTTATTCTTGCCTGGTTTCCATACCCAAGGGCACCAATACTATTGATGGTACTGGGCAAGTGGTCAGTACCGCTCCTGAGACCCGTCCAACCCGGGCGGTGTTGTGCAGTGCCAGATCCATAAGGAATAAGATTGCAGTTATTGCAGATCTTGTGGAGTCTGTGGATCTGGCTTGCATTACCGAGACCTGGCTGGACGAAAATGCTGGTCTAGTTTTGGAGGCAGTTCCAGCTGGGTATTCGGTGTTACACTGCCGGAGGTTGGACCACCGGGGGGGGGGGTGTTGTGGTCTATTTTAAGACCGAACTGAGCCTCACAAGTGTTCCAGTTGAGGGGGGCTGAGTCCTTTGAGTGTACTGTAGTGGCAGGTGTGGGGTGTAGAATTGTTCTCCTTTACCGTCCACCAGGTGATGGGAAACATTTTCTACAGGAAGTAGCGGATCTCGTTATTGACATGGCATTTGAGTCACCCAGGCTGATGGTCCTGGGTGACTTCAATGCCTGGGTCAATGATGAACTCTCGCAGTTTGGACAACACTTCCTCCTATTAATGACATCTTTGGGCCTCACACAAGTGGTTACTTCTGCCACTCATAAGAGTGGTCACTCTTTGGACTTGGTTTTCCTCCTGGGGGATTGAGGCCTCTGACATGGAGTTGGAACCCGTCAGTTGGTCTGATCATTACACTGTGGGGTTCAGTTTTTTGTGGACCTACCCCTGTGGACATGGTTAGGTACCGCTCTTTATGAGATGTTAGCTCTACGGTCCTGGCAGCGGTACTTGACCTATCAGAGTTTTCCAGAGTGAGCGATGATCTTGATGCCCTGGTGGTGGCTATAACAGGGCCATCTCCTCAGCTCTTAATCAAATTGCTCCTGTCTGTGTTCGTCCTTTCCCCCTTCGACCTCGGTCTCCACGGTTTGATGGAACTTTGAGGGAGATGCATCGACAAGGACGAAGGTTAGAGCGTCATTGGCGGAGAACTGCCCTTGACGCCGACCATCTTAGACTGATGGAACATTATCAATTCTATCATTCTGCAATCTCTCATAAGAAGGCAGAGTTTCTGTCTAGGGAGAATGCGGCTGCTCAGAACTGACCAGCTCAGCTTTTTCGAACTGTGGACAGACTGTGCAACCCAGCCTGTCTTCAGCTTTGGAAAGCTTTTTCACAAATAGAGTGTGATGAGCTTGCTCGCTTCTTTGCAGATAAGGTGGCTGACATTAGGGCAGAGCTCCAGCCGGCTTCCCCTGTGGGAGAAGGTATCGATCGGCGTTTGGTTGCATCCTCCGGTCATTCCTGGAGTTCCTTTGACCGGCCTGAGTTCATTGATGTCATGAGGATTGTCCATAGTATGCGCCCTACTTGCTGTAGTTTGGATCCGGGCCTGACCTCCCTGATAAAGGGTTGTCTTGATATCATTGGCCCTGCCCTAGCACAGATAGTCTGGTGCTCCTTGGATAAGGCTGAGTTTCCTAGCTCCCTGAAGGAGGCGGTGGTGACACCCCTCCTGAAGAAAGCTTCCTTGGACCCAGGCTTCTTTGCTAACTACAGGCCAATCTCTAATCTTCCCTTTGTTGGGAAAATTATTGAGAAAGTAGTGGCTGCACAACTGGGAACACATTTAACGATCCATGACATCTATTAACTGCTCCAGTCTGGTTTTCTTAAGAGGCATAGTACCGAGACAGCGCTGGTTCGGGTGCTCAATGATCTTCTGATGGCTAGAGATCAAAAGAATCATTCCATTCTCGTTCTTCTTGATCTCTCATCAGCCTTTGACACTGTGAACCATGGGGTACTTCTCGGGTGCCTGGAGTTCATCTGTGGCCTGTCGGGTACAGTCCTCAGATGGTTTCGATCTTTCCTCACTGACAGAACTCAGAGAGTGGTATCGGGGATAAATTCTTCCTGCCCAGTCTATCTGTCATGTGGGGTTCCCCAGGGTTCGGTGTTGTCCCTCATGTTGTTCACAGTGTATATGCTGCCCCTCGGAGACATTGTAAGAAGGTATAGGCTGAGGTTTCACTGCTAGGCAGATGATACCCAGCTCTACCTATCTTTTGCACCCGGCCAGGGTAGAGCTCTCTCGATCTTTAATAGCTGCCTCACTGAAATCCAGTGTTGGATGAATTCAAGCTGGCTGAAGTTGAACCCGGAAAAGACGGAGGTAATGGTGGTGGACCCGGGTCGCAGGGTAGAGGGGGTGGGAGTTGGTCTTCCCTCAGGTTTATTTCTGGGAGGTGTCCAGCTTCCATCCTCTGAATGGGTGCGGGAACCTGGGGGTGATTTTTGACAGTGAGCTGACACTTCGTTCACAGGTGTCAGCAGTTGTCAAACTTTCCTTTTACCATCTAAGGAACATCACCAGGATTAAGCACCTTGTTCTGCCCACAGATTTGCCAATGTTGGTCCACGCCTTTGTGTCCTCACACCTTGATTATTGCAACTCCCTGTATCTAGGGCTTCCTGGGGTTGATATCCGCCGCTTGCAGCTGGTGCAGAACGTTGCAGCCCAGTTATTCACAGGTACTTCTCGTGCCTGTCATATTGCGCCGGTGCTGCGTGATCTTCACTGGCTGCCAATTCAGTGGCGGATCACCTTTAAAGTTGCTCTTTTGACTTATAAAGCCCTACATGGACAGAGTCCGGACTACCTGAAAGAGCTTTTAGTTCCCTACTGCCCTAAGCAATCTCTCCACTCGGTGGATAAGGAGTTGCTAGAGATTCTGAGGGTTTCTTTGAAATCATCAGGTGCTCGAGCCTTTATGTATGCTGCTCCGACCCTCTGGAATTCTCTACCCATCCGCTTCGTCAGTGTGCATCCATGTTGGAATTTAAAAAGGCCCTGAAGACCTATCTTTGGTCAAAGATTTATTTTAATTAATACTGTGATTTTAGGAGCTCAGATTATTATGTATCGTTTTTTATTTAATATATTGTTAGATATTGTAACGCGCCTTGATTTTAGAAAGGCGCGATATAAATAAAGTTTTATTATTATTATTAAATAAAGAAAACTGTCCCCACGTGCAACAAGTCTGCTCTGTTCAGTGTCTATCTAGGTAATAGCGTTGGGATGGCACATGTAAATTCTTTATTCCTAGTAAAATCTGACTGGCTAACATTTAGCCAAACGGGTTTTAAAACTTGAAGTTTATATAAAAATGTTCTGCAGTCAATCAGTGACACTACAGTACATCTTCAGTACACAGATAGCCTCATATACTGTGGCCTTTCAACAGTTCTGTTCAGAGCATTTAATTATACAGACAGTCCACCCATTGGCATTACAGATTGCCTCTGGTGTGTCCCCTGGTGAGTGGGTAGAATTTTGTCCAGCCCAGTCCTCAGCAACCCTTAAGCAATCTGGCCTCCCCTGTGCTAAACAGGTTTTTCTGGGATCAGAGATGTCACCATTCATTCATACACCAGTGCTACAAATACTGATGATTGACAGTGAAATTTGCCGGGGCTACCAGGGATGGAGGTATGATAATGAAATGGTTGGGGGTGGGTGGGGTGTGGCATTACAGTACAATGGGTGAGGGAGATTTTATGCATGCAGTGCAAGTATTGCAATTCACGTATGTTTTGCCAGCAAACTGCACACATTTGTGGTGGAACTACACAAACTGCCTAATTTGCCTGTGCAGTGGCAATTTGCATGGTTTCACTGTACATATTTTAGGCAGTTCACCATGTGACTATGTGACTATGTGAACTCATTTAATCAACAGGCTTCTTTGGACTGAACTGTACTCATTGGGATACCTTTTATAGTGCTGCTACATGATAAGAAACTCTACACTATGTGACACCCATGTCATCAAAAAACATCCCAATATGGGAATTACAACTTACAAGTAAAATGTTGCCATGTGAAAAATGATTATCAGCGTTCGACTAACCACTACAATTAAATTACTAATTTAAAGAATGGAGCATACTGTTAGGAAGGAAGGGCTGGGGATGCCAGACTACGGATCAGCTGGACAGTAGGGGCGGGGGAAGGGAGAAGGAAATGCAGTCAAAAAGAGTTCTAATTTTCATACTTTTTTTGTGAGGTAGCTAAGTAGATATGATTTAGCACCTCTTCAGAAAAAGAAACTGTTCTGTCTGCTCAGTTACTGGATATATGAAAGGTTTAGGTACAGGCAAAGTAATTTCCCAGTATATTTTGCCAGAGGCAGTTCATAAATTTCCTTACTTTTTTCTGTCTGTTTAAATTAATCTCTGCTACCAATGAGAATAAAAAAAATCTATTTTTCTTATTCACGTGCATCTGTGCTGTGCCCCCCTTCCCCAATGATGGCTCTACCTTTGAATGATCCTAAACCCCAATGACGGTCCCACTCCAAGTTTACCACTGTCCTAATTTGGGGGGCAATGGGAACCACTGGCTGAACGGCTTAATGTCATTTTTAGTCAGAGCAAATTTCATAGAAATGCAGGCATCTAGTGACCAATGCAGCCCCCACCCCCGTCCCTTATGAGACTGCATACCAAAGTCACTCCAATTTGTGGAGAGGAAAACTCTCTAAAATTCAAGGCCCAGTCAACTCCTTTTCCTCTCAGTCCCACTACTTCATTTTCCCAATATGACCCTAAAGCCACCCCCCCATCATCGAATCCCATATTCTCAGATCTTCATAAAGCACTATCCCATTGTCTGGAACATTAGTGTCACATAGATATGATGGTTTCCATCCCAACAAGCCTTCTTCTGATGACAGAGTCTATGTTTCTATGTTAAAGTGAAACTGCTCTAAATTTAATATATTAGACTAGCAGCAATATCCTCTCACCTCTGTCTTTTTCCTGGACTGTAACAAACTTTGGCCTTCAGTATGAATGAAAGGTGCTATATATAACCAAATTCCTTTCCTTTCCTATTACTTTACCCAAGATCAAGGTTTGAATCTCAGAACGTGTATTTATTCACTGAGCTAATCACTTACCCTCCCTCTGCTTAACCCCTGTAACCTCTCACTAATCCATCTCTCTGCTTTTTGATCTCCTTGTGTGCTGAAAATGGCAGCAACATTCTCTCCACTCCCTCTCCTGAACTGTAAAGTGCTTTGGGACTCTGTCTCAGAGGTGCTACTGTGTATAAAACAAAATTCATTTCCTTTCTTATTACTAACACACATTACTAGTCATAATAAAAAAAGTACATCACAAGTCGCTATTGATCTTAATTTTCAATTTAGTTATGTCTCTCACTGAACCCTGTTGAAACAACCCATAGGGGGCATTACTAGGCAGGGCAATTATAATGCCATGAGGTTGCCTGCCAAGGTATAGCCCAGCCCATCAGAGACAGAGGGGGTATGCCCACCAAAAAGCTAACCTTGCTGGTTCCCTCCTCCAATTCAAAACAAAAGGCCAGGATTCAGCCGCAGGTGCAGCAGCTGTGCTGCGTCTTGCGAGCTGTGACGTCAGTGACGTGGGTTCAGCAACAACCCTGAGTCACTGGAGGGTCAGCCATGGGAGGAGGACTGCGCATCCCAGAGGATGCACTCCTCCTCAGGGAGGAAGGGCTCACAGACTCTGCTGAGTTACCGCCACCTGGGTGACCACAGGTGGCGGTGCAGCTGGAACTGGTGCACAGTCAAGGAGGATGCCGACAGGCTCCAACATGCGCTAGACACACAACTGTATGGACAAGAATCTCTGAATCCCATTATTAGCATCCAGTTTTGAATATTTAGTGTGCTTTCTGCTCCATCACCAGCCGGTCCCCATCAGTCCTACCCCACTCCCCCAGCCTCATCACCCGCCATTTCCAGGACTTACGTCTTCTCAGTTACACCCTGCCTTACCCCCCCAGGGTGGGGCCATCAGGAAGGGCCTTCTACCTCCCGATGGAGACTGCATAGGTGCTTGAGGGACAGCACAGGGGTAAGCGGTATGGGGCCTGTGGCAAGGGTTGGACGTCCTCCTGTCATGGCTGTTGTGCCACTGTTCCAATTTCTCCCACTGTGAATGCTGAGGAGGGCTCCCAGCATGGGTACATGCATGTGTTGCATGTCACAGCCCATCAGCGTCCTTCCCTAGTTCCTCAACTCCACTTCCACTGCCACCTGTGGTCACCTAGGTGACAGTAGCATAGCAAATTCTGACCCCCCCTCCCGGTGATGCTCAGCAAACCTCCCCAAGCTGGCCCTCTGACAACTCGGACCCCTTCCCAACCCAGGTCATCAGCGTCATGAGTGGTAGTGCTACCATTGTGCTGGTGGGCCAGCATTACTATCGGCATCCTATGGGGCACATGGAAGACCCCCCCAAATATGGAAGCACCCATGTCCAAAATGAGCTCAAGTTCTATCAGTCGGGACCCTTCGCACACACCTGTGGCCCTGTCTTGTGGCAAATCAGGGAGGAACAGCAGGTGGAGGTAATCCCAGGAGAAGGTGGGGGACGGGGCTGGAGTGGGGGTATAACTATGACAAGGCAGGCTGGGGGAACAGAGGAGAAGCGTACTGTAAATTAAAACACAAAATACATGACCATCAGTGTCTCAAGCACAGTACAAAGAAAAAAGCAGGCAGGAAGGGACAACCTGACCCATGTAGCTTTCTGACACTGAACAGTTAATCTGCCAGTCTGAAGGCAGGCAGACAAGAGCCACTGGAGTGTAGTCACTGCATACATAATAAGGAGCTGGAAGCCAAGAAATCTTGGAAATGTGTTCCAACAGCACAATCTGATCAAGAAGTAATATAATGTAAAATAAATCAGTGCGACAATACTTTATTATATTGTAAATTCATGGAAAGAACTGCACTTGCTTCAGTTATACGGCTTTTGCTCTAGGAAATGGAAGCTCTTATTACCAAATAATAAAACTGCCTTGACTCTCTCTGGAAATTAATCCAATAAAACCTAAGTGACCCCGGCACATTGCCTGGGGCCCACTGCTTTTCAGTTCCAGTTCCAGCAGAATCCGAAGATAGCAGTGCACCACTGGAGGGGTGCCACTCAGAACAGCAGCTGACAGTATAGCCTAGAGAAACACAGAAACAGAATGTGACAATAGATAAGGGCCACCAGGCCCATCTAGTCTACTGTTTTTTTTTGGCCTTCATTTTTTTTGCTGCAGACCTTACTTGCTCTATGGCGTCATCTCCTCCCCTCCTTTCCTTACCTGTATGTTTCCCTTGTGCCTGTCATGACTATTCTTGAACCCCGCCACTGTTTTTGCCCCACCACCTCTGCTGGAAGGCTGCTCCAGGCATTCACCACCCTTTCTGTGAAGAAGTACATTCTGACATAACTCCTGAATTTACCCCCCTCCTGCTTCACAGCAGCCCTCTTGTTCTAGAGAACCTTTTTCTCTGAAAAATACCCCCTCCTGTACCTTATTAACCCAGAGAAATATTTAAAGGTCTCTATCATATCCCCCCCCCCCGCTCTCCTCGAGGGTGTACATAGTTAGCTCCTTTAGCATCTCCTCGTAGGGCATTTGATGCAGACCCTGCACCATTTTGGTAGCCCTCCTCTGGACTACCTCCACTCTGTCCATGTCCTTCCTGAGATGTGGTCTTCAGAATTGGACACAGTACTCATGGTGTGGTCTTACCAGTGATCTGTATAGGGGCAGCACCACCTCCCTCTTCCTGCTGGCGATGCCCCTTGCTATGCACCCCAGCACCCCACTAGTCCTACCGACTGACTTGTCACACTGCCTGGCCACCCTTAGGTCATCTGAAATTATTACTCCTTGGTCTCTTTCTTGTTGGGTCTTTCTCGGTGTCACTCCAACCATTTTGTACTCCACACCTGGGTTTCTATGGCCCAAGTGCATTATTTTGCACTTTTTTGCATTAAAACCCAGCTGCCATACCCGCAATCATTCCTCCAGTCTTTTCGGATCTCTACCCATTCTCCTCCCAACCCCCAACCCCTGCAGTGTCCACTCTGTTGCAGATATTGGTGTCATCTGCAAAGAGGTTGGAGTAATGAGTCATGAATGGGCTTGGTACATCCAGAAGACCTGCGTTTGATTCCCACAACCTCCACTTGCATACTGTGTGACCCCAACCAAGTCACAACTTCCTCAGTGCTCTTGGGTCACCCCTGAAAACAGGCCTTAGTATAGACCGGGGGAGACTGTTTGGGGTCAGTGCCTTTATCTAAACAAACCCTCAAACCCTTTATCTACTCTGATGCACACAAGGGCCCCTGGAACAGAATCACACACAGCCATGGGGGCTGCCTGCCTGGATCCCATCCCTAGTGGGTTACATAGTGTAACTGCTGAGGGACTTGCCTTTCACCATACCTACTTATCCCTGGAGAGTGATCTCCTACTGTATCTCGCTACTTTACTTCTACTGCAGCCTCACCTCCTCTTTTCTGGTATGATGACATTGCACAATCTAGCCTCTGGAGGTCACACGCCACCAGTATCTCTCATGATGTCTTCGGGGGGAACCTTCCACAGGGCAGCAATCTAGCAGGCTGTTTACCTTGAAGGGAAACCCACATTGGAGTTTCCACACTCCTGGTGGTAACGATATACTTGCTCTCCATCTATGGGAAACATTCTCAGCATGATTCTCAGATCTGCAATCCCTTAGACTCTGTCTCTGCTGCCTGAGGTCCTTCATTGGTGGCCACCATGGTCTTTCTCACTGTCAGCTCAGACCCCCTTGATTTTTTTGAGGTGTGTTGGATCTGCACCACCCTAAGGTCCCGAAGATTTAATGACACCCACCTCCTGCCATGCTCCTCCCAGTGCCACATGTGTCCCTGACCTGCATCCCGCAGCAAGATACCATGCAAGCTGAAGTCTATGCAGCAACTCTCACTGCGGCTATGAGGTCAGAGTAAATTCACCAACCTTCCTCAGACTACATCAGATGGCCTCCTTGGCAGCCAAAGGCACCTAAACCCTACCAGCTTTCCTCCTGGTAGTACCAATGCCTCTAACATGGCAAGACAGGTGCGGGTGCCCAGTCTGTCCACTGCCTGGCAACTTGAGGGCACCTAACAGGCAAGGGTGCCCTAAGTTGTCGACAAAAAGAGTTTGTCTCCTTCCAAATGTAAACCTAACTCCTCCACCGTCTCTATCACCAGGGATGATGCCAGAGCTTCTGTCCCCACTGACTTAACCCAGTAAACAACCACCTCCATCTGCTGTAAGGAGGGGGATGTTACACACACACACACACACACACACACACACACACACACACCCAGGCTCGCATGCATGCACACATGCATACATACACACACACACATCGCAAATAAAACAAAATGAAGTACTGCTTACAGTTTTAATTGTCAGTGTTTCTTTGCTGACCATGAAAATAATCCTACTGTCCTTACCACCAAGAAAATATCTGCTGCTTAACTTTGCCTGTTATACTCCCAAACACTGGAAGTCCCTGCCTTGTACTGCAAGGCGTGCACCCAATCAACTGCATTTTTATGCTGCTCTCAAGTACTTGATCCTGTATTTAATCTACTCCTATACTGTGAGTGAAATTGCATTGCACCATGCCCTTTATGTACTGCTGCGTTTTCCCTACCTCACGTGACGCAGGTTGCCACCACATTTGCAATTTATTGTTAAGCAATCAGGAATGGACAGGGATTGGGTAACAGTCTGTTAATCACCCCATGAAGGGTGTAATGTGTACGGTGCCCACGAGTTCCATAGTGCCCCATGGGGCAATTAACTGACTGGTAATCTAACCCCTATACATATTATATTGCTGTTGTTATAATTTTTTTCTATAAACTAATTTGTTCACTTTTTGTGGCACAGTTTATCAAAAAGTGCCAATTTTGATGTTAAATAGTCCCTCGCCTAGTAAGGTGTAGACATGCTGGCAGATAAACTGGTCTAGTGTCAGACATTTATGAGGTTAATATGGTGTTTCTTTTAGAAGTTGTGTTCTGTGCCTATGGTTAATATGTACAACTTCTGTGCATTCACATGCATTTTAATAAATCTAAAAAAAAAATCTGTCTTAGAATAAGTTTCCTATTCTGATATTTCTGGAGTCAGTTTTTCATAAACTTTCAAATAACCAATTTTTTCAATCTGTTTTCAGTATCAAGCGTAAAAGATGATGGTATTGTGCCTCACAGCATGTATAGCCTAGAGGTTAGAGGAACATGGTGTGAACAAGCTTGATACATCCAGCAGACCAGACCTGAGTTTGATTCTCACAACCTCCACTTGCATACTGTGCGACTCTGAGCAAGTCACTTAACCGCCCAGTGCTCCCATGTCGCCCCTGAAAACAGGCACTTCTGCCTAGTGGGCCTTACCCGGTTACCAAAGACTTTAAAAAAAAAAAAAAAATTAAAAGGAGAGGTACAAATTTTGTTTTAGTTAATTTTTATTCATGACTCTAACAATGAGCATGCACATTACCGTCAGCTAAACTGCGTGCCCGATAATGCATACACTCATTCCTGAAGTCACGCTATTAAAATGACTAGACATTCTATATGCATTGTTCGTTTTGTTAAAATACAGCATCACAGTGTGTTGACACACACTATCACCTGTAGGAAAATGTCTTTTTTTTTTTGCATTATTTATTGTACCTCCTCTGACGTGCCCACTGTCGTCCTCTCCTTCAGACGGCAAAGTCCTGCCATTGCCTCCTCTGACCGATCCACCATCCAGCTGCTCTGACGCCCCAGTTGTCCCAGTCGTATCCCTTTGCTGGGGAGGCTCTCCCATATCCCATCGGGGTCATCGGGAGGAGAGACCGGAGCGCACATAGCGTCCCCTTGCAGCTTTACCGGGGCATGGAAATGCAGACTGGAGGTATCTCAGCTGGGAGACGCAGACTGCCGTCATCCGGATGGCATGCGTGTATTTTTCACGCTTTTCTGCTCCCCTCTTGTGCCGCTTCTTGTAATACCCCTGGTCTCCACCGGGGGACACTACAGAGCGAGCCTTCCACCAACCCCCACCCCAGCAGAGGCAGTCAGCCCGGATGCTCAATCTTCTCTTTCCCCTGCCAGCCCCAGCGCCTCGAGTCCGTTCCCAAACTGGGTCGCCAGCGTGGTGTGAGGTAAGGTGCCAGCACCTCAGCCCTCTGCGCCACCAGGCCGGCTTAGGAAAATGTCTTTAATATAGGCAGCTTGATAAAAAATCAGGTCCCACCAAAGCGCAAGTACTGTCAGCTGAACCGCCTTCACAATTCACATATCTCGCTTTTCACTGCTCTGCCCGCTACTCTGAGATTAGTAGCATTTGCCTGGCTGAAGGCGTGTTTACATTCACCCCAGCCCCCAACCCCCACACGCTGACCTGTCTGACAGATGTGGTTGCCTGCTGTTTTTGTTACCAGACAGGTAAGCTGAATGGACTTGGTTAGCATGCAGCCCCATTGTCCTTTCCCTTTCAGGACCCCAAGGATCCCAGCTGCACTGCAGCCTGCTGGCGGCTATTTAATATAGATTATATCTAGCACCATAAGATGACAAAGAATCTGTCACATACACCACTGTACAGGCAACTGAAGCTATCACAGCAGCGGGTAATTTGCATGTTGGGGGGAAGCACGGATGCTGCTGTCATTACTTATACCGACACTTTTGGCGAGACCCGTTATTTTTTACCGTGTACCTACTGACAGCCTAGTCAAAAAGTACATGGTGATTTATCACTATTACAATGCCATTTTGTAACAAAACGAGCAGTGCTAATTCTATTTTTTGGTTTCTGAAATCTAAAGTTTGGGAATAAACATGTGCTTTACAGTCAGGCAAGCAGGTTAGCCGACAGTAATGTGCATTATTGTCCGAATACTAGTTAGAAACTAATCAAAATCATGACTTATAATGCACGTTTAAAAAAGAAAATTGATGCTGTGGTACAGAACATCATTTTGTAACATGCTGCAGACTTAATGGAAACAGCATTAATTCAGATCTTGCAATAGCGTTCACTTGATTAGTCATGCAACTTGGTAATGGCTCTCGTGCTAACAAAAAAATGACAGTTTCAAACAATCGAAAGCCATCAGTTTATGTATAAAATCATTTTATTCATGCTCTGTCCAATATACCACAGGTGCCAGGAGCAACCATTTTTTCCGAAAAAAATGTAGGTTCACAGACTAACTGGAACCTCTTCCACCGCTATTTAAAAAAAAATACGCCATTATCAGGCTCTAAACGACAGGGTAACATGAGCTAGTGTTACCCTGCTAGAACTGTGACAACCAATCAGAGTAGGAGAATAATTCTCTTATAAATAAATGAACTTCTGCTCCAAGGGAACTCTTCACTTCTTGCCTCGTCCTCCTTGTGGCCCGCCTATGTTCAATACCTGGCTACTGCTTAAGGAAACAAAGCCCTCTGGGCTGGCCTGCCTATCCTTGCTTCGACTAATTGCATCGCCTGGCTACTACCGACTGGAACCCGCCTATGACTCCCTCAGCAAACAACGTCATAAATTAGGCATTAAGGAACTACACCTTCACTCCTTAAAACTGCTTCTCCTCATCCTACTGATCTCGGGCAACATTCACCCGAACCCTGGTCCATGCAGCCCAATTCTCAAAACAACTGCCGGTGCTCTTTTCCTAGCAACCCTAAACATCTGCAGCCTTCTGTCGAAGTTCAACGCACTTCAAACCTTCGTTAGGCATCACAACCCTGATGTCCTAGCTGTTGTGGAAACCTGGCTGACACCGAAAGTACCTGTCCCTGCGATAACCCTCCAAGGCTACAACATTTTTAGACTGGATCGAGTCTCTAAGAAGGGTGGGGGCTGTGCCGTCTATGTCAAAGACACCTTAATGGCTCACCCCCTTGCTACACAGATGCCTGAATCCTTGACCCAGATCCTACCCATCAAACTACTCCTTGGTCTGAATCACAAAACGCTCCAAATCGTCACCGTATATATTCCACCCCGGGACCAAGCCAACAGTCTTAAGGATGTCCTCAAGTTCATTAACTCCCAACCTCCTGACTCTGAACTTATCCTCTTAAGGGACTTTAACATAAATTGGCTCGGATCTGATGTAGGTGCTCAGATGCCATGGCGGCTGCCAACCTCACACAGATGGTCAACACCCCCACTAGAACAAATTACAAGACCGGCACTAGCACTCTACTGGACTGGGTACTTACAACTCACCCATCCCATATCTCTCGCACCTCCGTTCTCCCAGACTCCCTCAGTGACCAGTCCCCAGTCATTTGTGAATGGTCCAACAAATTTCTCAAGCCACCTCCCACTATCATACATAGTATCCCTCGTGGGAAGCTCTCCCATTTCAAACAATACCTGAGTCTTCAAGACTGGCAACCAATCTACAATGCAACTGACATCAATGTGGCCCTTGACCTCTTCATTGCCACCATTAACAAGGCCTGTGACCTCTTTGCGCCTGCTAAAAAATGTAAAGTCAAAAAACTCAGCAACCCCTGGATAAACTCCAAGCCTCTCTCACAGTTGAAAGCTAGGGCCCACCTCTGGGCAGTAGCCAAAGCCACAGGCAAGCCATCAGACATTCAAAACTACAAACAAGCCCGGAATGCCTATACCAAAGCCATCCGGCTTACCAAAACCTCCTACTATAACAAAGCTCTCTCAAACACCTGGGGCAATTGTCGTGCTTTCTGGAACAACATCAAGAAAATCACAGGAAAACAACCAAAAAAAACCCCAGCTATGCTGATTGTTGACGGTGTCACTATGCTTGACTCCATGACAATTGCTAACACCCTTAACGCAGCCTTCACTGACCTTAGTGCTGTCCTCCCCCGACTTCTTTAATGACGACAATTGTTCTTCGAATGCCTGTGATTCCCTGGTAAACAACCCCAACTTCTACTTTCAGCAGATCGACTTGTGTAACATGTGACGATACATCACAGCTGCCATCTCAAAATCCAGAGCAAGTGGTGACACCCTCAACCTCAAGCTACTGTTGCTCACTCTTGAGGAAGTTCTACATCCCTTAACCAAAATCCTGAATCTCTCTCTCACTCTGCTCCAGTCAGTTCCCAGACAGATGGAAAGCTGCTACTGTCTCTCCAGTTCACAAAAGTGGTGATAAGTCTAACCATGCTAACTATCACCCGATTTCTATTCTGTCCCCTCTCTCCAAGGCACTTGAAAGTATCGTAGCAGACCAGCTAACCGACCATCTCGTCAAATACAATCTATTGTGTGATCAACAGCATGGATTCAGAAAGGGACACAGTACCTCCACTGCCCTTCTTGAATTCACTGGTACTGTACATAATTCCCTAGACAAGGGCCTTCTTACTGGTGCAGTTTACATTGACCTCTTTAAGGCTTTTGATACTGTTCACCATTGGCTATTGGTCAACCAACTCCTAAATATTGGACTCTCCCTGGACTCAGTACAGTGGTTCAAAAGCTACCTGGAAAACCGCACACAAAGGGTAAAAATTGCCACTACTCTCTCTGATGCCTTACCAGTTCGCTCTGGAGTTTCCCAAGGTTCTATACTTGGCCCGCTACTTTTCAGCCTATTTCTAAATTCCTTACCACAATCCTCCACAGAGAAAATCATCCTCTATGCAGACAATGCAGTCATCTTCTCATCACACAGAGACCCCGTATCATTACAACAAAATCTCCAGGTTGGTTTTAGTGCCATTGAGAAGTGGTTCTCTAACCACAAGCTCATCCTTAACCAAAAGAAAATGAAGTCTATGCTCTTCTGCAGCTCTCAAAATAGACACAAGCTTCACCACCTAACTATCTCCACTGCACAAGGGACTATCCTGGAACAGGTCCATTCCTTCAAATACCTTGGGATACTGCTTGACTCCAACCTCTCCTACAAGGCTCACGTCGATAGCGTGGCTAAAGCAATAAATAAACGCCTTGGCCTCCTCTACAGGCACAGACAACATTTCACACCCCTAACTCTGAAGCTTGCCGTTCAGAGTTTCGTTGTCTCAATTACTGATTACAGCCTTCTCTTCTATGGCTCTGCCACTAGGTCTACCCTCAGGCGCATCTCAACAGCCCTCAATAAGGCATGTCGGCTAGTCTCTGGGGCACACCGACTTACACATACCTGTGATCTATATGCTCAAACCCGCTGGCTCCAGCTCTCTAATCGCATTAAGGTCCTGACCTGCATAATGGCTCAGAAAATCAGCCTTGGCCTTGCACCACCAGGAGTCACGGCTTTGCTCCACAACAGCAGAAACAACCTGCAGATTACCAAGGGGTCTAAAACTTAACTCCTTCAAATCCCCTGCTGCTGCACTGCTCAGGGACAACGTGCATTCGCATACACAGCTCCACTTTGGCTGAATAACCTTAGCCCTGACATCACCTCAGCTCCTACACTTGGTACCTTTGAAACTCGCCTGCAGCTTCATCTTATTGCCTTGAGCTCCTGCGACTGCTACACTTTTGCTTGAGCTGGCTGCTCCAGCCACTGAAACCTCCACATCTTCCCCCCTCCCTGCAGCTCGTACCTCACTTGCACTTACTATCCTATCTACCCTCATCACCTACCCTACCTTATCCCCTCTCTCCACCATCCCCTGCCCCTCCTCCCCTTCACCCATTTTTCCTTTACCCCCTTATCCCCTCATCTGACAACTGCCTCCGGCTACATCTCTGTGTTCCCCTCCCTTCGTTTCCCCCTTGTTCTCTGTTCTGTCCACCTCTCTACAGAGGTCTTACTGTCATTCCGTAGATCTCCTACTTGGCTCCGAACCAAAGTGTTCTATTGATCCTATCTCCAATTCAAATTGTTATTGTACCATGTTTTTATTGTTCCTGCCTCTAATCATTATATAGTGTTGTACCAAGACTATTGTTCTCTTATCTTTTTGTGCATCAACCCTGTTTTGTATTTGCCTCTGAAGTGGAACCTTTGTAAAAGAGCCTTGGCTCAAAGGTCTTTGTAATTCTAGATTCAATAAATAAAATAAATAAATAAATAAATAATTCTTGCATTAAAATATTACCTATTAACTGTATCTGGGGTGGTCTTGTTTATACTACAACTACTGCTATACTTATTGTGCTCTTTTTGTTGTAATTGTCGGATGTATCAATTGTGCTCACATTACCTTGTCTTGTATTGTTGTTACCACTGTTTGTATTATCATGTTGCCATTGTTTTGCTTGCATTGTATTCTTCTAGGTCGTGTCTGAAAATAGGCATCTTTGTGCCTATTGCACGTCACTGGCAAACAAAAACCAATACATAAACAAACAGTCCATCTACTGAATGTGGGGAAAGATGAAAAAACTGGGTGGGGCAATGGAAATACAGTAATATAAAGAAAAAAGAGGAAAGTTGGGGAAACATGTAAATCAGAGTGAAGAGAATGGATAAATCAAGGGCTAATTTATTTTCTATAGCTCCCCTAGTAAACCTACCCCTCTGTTTGGTAATCATGCCCCAGCATAATTAGAGTACTACCACATAAACTAAGCAGTGTGATAACTGACCAATGAGGTTTCATGTATGTTTTCCTGTATAATTGTCACTTGTAAATTGTAACCTGTACTGATTTACTCTTCTCCCTGTTGCTGCTTCCTCCTTGCCTTCAAGAGTGTGTTGTGCTGTAATGCCATGGATTGTAGTCACAAGGGTTTAGACCTCTAGACTCACCATGTTTGTACCCAAAATCTGTCTTGTACCACCTAAATGTTCTGAACCCAATAGGATTCTATATAACTAATTCTGGGTCACCCCTGAAAAAAGGGACCTTGTGGGCCCAGTGGGCTTACCTGGTTAACAAAATGAAATAAATTTAGATAAAAACTACATTAATGCAGACATTAGGGTTAAAAAATGCAAAGAAGACAAAGGAAGGAAATGAAAAACATTAGGGTTTTAAATCTCGAGAATCTTGGTGAATAAGTAGAATGGTGTTCCTCGGGGTTGTCAGTTCTGATGTCCTCCCGTCCCCACAGCCAACCGTCTCCTGTTCGAAGCACAAGGTACAACTCCCAGCCAGTACCACATAGGCAGATACTCTTTGGAGGCACAGAAGTGTGTCCGGCTACATATGACCAACAGAATCTGTTGTAGGTTCTTCATGCAGGGCCATGTATGAAGGAAGAGATCATGTTTGTTTGCTCAGGGAAGGGAGTGAGCATCAAAGTTCAAAACCCTAAGAAACACAACACTACCGATTTGGCAAGACTCCTGAGTCTCCAAACCCTAATGTTTATAATTTCTTACTTTGTCTGTTTTTCATTCTTTAAACCTAATGTCTGCATTAAAGAGCAACTCAATTCTAGGGCCTTGTTAGTTAAGCAGTGGCCATGATTTATTCTGACTGGCCATCTAAACTGCCCAAATTTAACTTTTTAAAACAGCCCCATTCAAATCAGTGGACGCTCGCCCCTGTGCTACACAAACAGTGATGTCACAAAACATGGTAGCGCAGGGGCGGATCAGTCGAGGCACAGGTACCAAGAAGTGGAAGGGATAGGCATGGCAGAGCTCCACAGAGCAAAAATAGGATCCCTTTCCTTCCCTTCCAAAATGGGGACATTTTTGAAAATAATTTTTGCAGGATTTAATTTGGGTGCAGGTAAGGGATATTTGTGTTTCTTGGGGGCATCAAGTAGAAAGTTGCTCTTTAATGTAGTATTTTTTTGCAATTAATTTCCTTTCTTTTTCTGATAGTGGAATCATATCCTCATTTACACCGGTCCCTTCGGGACCTGGCTTAACATGTCCAAAGGGGATAATTTGTCTGCCTTCGAAAGTGCAGGGCCTCTAGGCACTGTATTCCCATGCCACTACAAATGCAAAGAATCCAAGAGGAAGTCTGGGGGCTGTGGAACCACAGGGCCCTCTGGGCTCATGCTTCCATATGGCTAGAGATGCACATCTGCAGGGCCAAGGGTCTGTCTCGCTATGGAAGCACGGGGCCCTCTGGCCCTGCACTTCCATGCAGCTATGGATGCAAAGGCACAGAGCCTTCTGGGCAGTACGCAAGAGACAAGTTCTCTTCATTATATGGTTACTTGTTGCCCATGTGGTCAACACTACACCATCCCTCCCCAGGATGGGAGTGGTGCCATAAAGTCCTGTAACAAGGAAGAGTCCAACTTGCTGTGGTGCAGCTACGGATACAGACACCTCAGGCCCAAGGCAAGAATCCATGGGGCTCTTCAGGGGGCTGTGGAAGTGCAGGGCCCTCTCAACCATGGCCTTTTTCTTTCATGTGACTACAGATGCAGACAAGCAGGGCCAGCTAGGTCCCATGCCAAGGAAAGAGTCCATCCAGGCCCTGTGATTTTTTGCAGGTATGGATGCAGTTGTGCTCAGCACTCTGGGCCTTGTGCCAAGAGAACAATCCTCTTCAAAGTATGATTAATTTTTTTTTGCACTAATCTACTTTTCAGTAACAGTATTTTCACTTTTGTGTTTTGCACTATCGAATTTTTCACTTTAGTATGTTTCACTACAACATAATGAAAGCAAAGTGAGTCTCACGACAATGAAAACATTTATGTTTGAAAGATAAAAAATTCAGTAGTGAAAAATATGAAAGTGAAAATAATGTTACTGAAAAGTCCATTAGTGGGAAAAAAAACAAGTAACTATGTAGTGAAAATGATTTTTTTCTTGACACATGGCTCAGAGTTCCATGCGTGTCTGCATCCATAGCAGCACGGAAGCGTAGGACCCAAAAGGACTCTTCCCTTGCTGCAGGACCCAGATGGCCCTGCTTGTCTGCATCTGTAGTCGCATGGAAGTGCAGGGCCCTTCTGCAACCCCACAGATTCTTATCTTGTGGCCTTGTGCCAATGGGAGAGTCTGTCTGTCTATAGTGACGCTACAGATGCAGAAGCACTGGGCTCTGAGACAAGAATCCATGGAACTGTCCATCGTGTTGTGGAAGTACACACTCTCAGGCAGCCCACAGATTCCTTTCTTGGAGTACTGTGTGTCTGCTTCCATAGCTGCACCACAGCCAGGAGGTCTCTTCCCATGGTGCAGGGCCCTAAGGGCCCTGCTCATCTGCATATGTAGTCACACAGAAGCACAGGGCCCACAGACAGCCAAGCTACATGCTTTCACAAGTTTGAAGTTTCAAAATTATATAGTTTTTCAGTAACATTATTTTTATTTTATTTCTCACTACTGAATTTTTCACTTGAATATGTCTCACTACCGCATCACAAAAACGATTCTCACAAGTGATTTTCATGTTAGTGAAAACATTTGTTAGTAAAAATGTTGAAAAAGTCATTTCAAGTGGCAAAAGAGATTTCTCTTCATTTGTTTTCACTAATACAAAAATCCAGCTATCCTTAGAAGGTTCATTTTTTTTTAACTCAGCAAGCTCAAGAAAATGAGACACTTTTTAACTGATATTTTAAAAAACTATGTAATACTGAAACTTCAAACTTGCAAAAGCATGAACCTTGGGTCAAACTTTACCAAACCTGTAAGTTTCATGTTTAAGAAGAGCTTTGTAGCTAAAGGACAGCAACAAAAATGTCTTAATTTGGGAGGATTGTAGTGTTTTTCACCTCTGTAACTTACCTCCATAAAACAAACTGACACAAAATTTTCAGATCTAGAGACCATGGCCTAAACTCCACACCTACCAAATTTAAGGCCAATAGGTTGAAGGGGAGCAGAGTTAGTAAAGGGCAAAAATCGGGGTTTAACATAGAAGTTCCTACTCGACCCTATTATACAGGCGCTACTGTGCCTGTATAATAGATAGCTATAAATAATTAAAAGTGTTTACATTTCTTTGTTTTTGTGGATTTATCCACCCCTAAAATTGTGGACCTACTTTATAATCACAATAAGACTCCCAAAGGTGTGTACTGTTGAGAAATAATGGCATTTCCCGTGTGGCTGAAGACACGGCAATGCCTCATGCTTGACACCGCATCCCAGGTGTGCCATTATCCCACCACAGTGCACACCTGTTTGTGTCTTATTGCCTCAGTAAAACTGTCTAGTAGTGATGGCATGCTACAGTTCTGCAGGTGTCATTACTGCAGATCTGCAACACAGTGGTGCTATAAACCCAGTAATGCAAAAGGTAAATAAAAGAGCTCACTGTTCCCAATCACAGTTTCTCATTGTGATTGTACTTGAAAGAAGATGAGTGGCTCTGCACTCAAGAAATCCGTATACTGCTGTATAACCGAAAACCACAGTGTTTTGGTATCCCACTCATAAAATGGGACAATGACTCAGAGTAGACTTTATTTGAAAATAAGGGCTCGATTTCTATTATTAAAATTTATGAATACAATTTAAAAACAAAATGGTACCTGTGACTCCCTCCCTCCCTTCTCAGCTTTTACCCTCCCTCCCTATCCCACTACGTTACCAGTAGGAATGGACATTTCTAAAGGAGTGTGTAATGATTCCAGATATGTGATGAGGCCAAAACAGAAGTCTGAGATCATAAAATATTATGCTATGTCTTCTGGGGTCTCGTTGGCTGATCAAATGCTCTCAGTCAATACACAATGCATGATTCATTTTAATAAACTCTGTTTTCCACATCTTGATTTTTGCTCTCACTGTTCCTTCCTGCACACTTTCCCCTCCTGAGGTTACGACTGAAAACAAGATGCTGCATTTTGTGGCCTTTCCTGATGCAAACAATTTCAAACACCAATGTCTCTTGTGTCTCCCCTCTTATCCACACAAGACAGTTATGCAAGCAGTAAGACATGACAGGATATGGGTTAGGCTGAGATAACCACCCACCCTAGGGCATGGTGAGACCCAAAACAGCAGATGGAGGGCCTTACAGTCGGAAGGGTGATTAGCTTAATCCACACCCTGAAGAGTATTCCTGCGCTTATGAAATAATAACTTAAAAACAATTTCAATAAAGAATGCCAATTTTGTTTTATTTAAATCCGATACTTTCTTTTGTTAAATGTAACTAATAAAAAGTAGTCTCTCCCTACCTGTCAATCATCTGTCTTTCTACACTGTCAACGGATGGAATGTTTATGGAACACTGGAATTCAAACCTCTGCAGAATTCCCCTGGCAGAAAACTAACTCCCTCAGACACATAAAAAAAGGCCATATATGGAGGTGCACCCCCAAGAAGGACTGGGTGGGGGGGGGGCTGAATCCCCCCTAAAATTCTATTTCTTCCATATACTACCTATTGTCCTGTACCAATAATAACATTTTTAATGAGCTGAGTTCCCTCCCCCTTGCTTTTTGCATTCACTTCCGCTTGCGCAAGGAACGTCTTGAGACTATATGGCATTTGAGAGGTGTGTCACTACCAAGCCAGTTACAGCTGAAACTGCAATGGGCTTGGCAGTGTACACCGATGATAAGGCACTCTGGTCATGACACAAGTTCAGCTTTGCTGATGTGGCACATTCTCTATGTAAAAGAAATGAACTGCTCCAATGGGAGCACTTTATTTCTTTCTGTTGGCAGCTCCTGCCGCCTGCTGCACTTTCTGTCCCCAGTCCTCGCTCCTCTGCAACCCCCCCCCCCCAGGCTTCAACAGCAACCACACACCATCTTTCCGTACTGGCGGCTCCTGCTGGCCACCCCTCTCTGTGTTTCAAGCTTTTCCGGTCCTCACTCCTTTGCAACCCCTTCCCCCAGGCTTCAACAACAGCTGCATGGTAGTTTTCCTTACTTGTGGCTCCTGCCGCCCGCTGCACTCTCTGTCCCCGGTCCTCTGCAATCCACCCCAGGCTTCTACGATCGCCGCGGTGCGGCAAGTGCATGTTCGGCATTGAATATACTTACATAGTTTTCTCCCAGTCCCCAGTCCTTTCTTGACTGGCTGCTGTTCTTGCGGGCTCACACGCTGCCCTTTTCCACTTTCACAGCGGTACCCCTTACTGCTGAAGTCCCATGGGGACACTATATTTGTTTATTTTGTTTTCCTAAAACCATTTCCCTTTATATTATTATTATTAGCCCCCAGAGGGGCAGAACGCACAGTTTCCATGCCCGCGGGTGTCCCAGCAATGGTCCCCAGCTCCGCTGCCTGACCTGGAGCTGAGGATAATGTTAAATTTGTGACCATAGCCAAATACACTTTTTGAAGCTGCAGCTGCTTTAATTTTGCCTCCCTGGCAGCTGCACATGTGCAGGAGTCGCACGCTGCCATCTTTTTTATTTACATTTTGCTTGGTGCACTTTCTTTTACTATTTATAGAATGAGCACTGCCCCCACAACTGTACCAGGAGGCACGGGCACACAACCGGATCCCACCTTGGCATGGGTCAAGAAATGGAGAAAAAACAGCAGCCACAGTCATGAATACAAAGAGGGTGCCAGGCCCGAATCCCACCTAGGGCCACTTGAAGAGGCAGTGATGGGGATGTAGCACAACAGGTAAGCCCCAAATGGGGGGGCGGGGGGCTTACAATCTGAAGACCCTACAATAGTGATTGAACCCTCGGACAAGGGAGGGTACAGTTGTCATTCTGAACAAAGAACTGTATAAGCAAACTATGATGGGACTCCTATGTAATCCTAATATTTATGAGAAACTACAGATTAATCCAATTAATAACTACAAACAAAAAAATAAGTCAGTTGTACATACGAACATATGAACATATGAAGAAGCCAGCAGAAGAAGGCCATTTGGTCTATCAAGTCTGCTCATATTGCAGGGTCCACAACTTGAGCTAATGTCCCTGCCCTTCCTCCCCACTCCTCCCATCCTCCCTACCCATGATCCTTATCTTCCCCTGTACCTATCACAGCCTCTCTTAAAGTTGCCCACTGTCTTCAATGAGATGACCTCTTCCAGCAGCGCATTCCAAGTGTCCACCACACTCTCTGTGAAGAAGTGCTTCCTGACCTCCCTCCTAAACCTCCCACCCTCAGCTTAAGACTGTGCCCCCTCGTGTTATGGTTGCCAATCAGCTTAAAGAGACTCTCCTTATAAACCTTATTTATCCCTTTCAAGTACTTGAAGGTCCCAATCATGTCCCGTCTCTCTCTCTCTCTCTCTCTCCTGTCTTCCAGGGAGTACATGTTCAGTGCCCTCAACCTCTCCTCGTATGCCTTGCTCTGCTGACTGGCTATCATCTTTGTAGCCCTCCTCTGGACCTTCTCCAGCAGGTTAATGTTGACCAATGAGGTTACAGGATTTTTACACACCATTGTATAATGTCCTTTTTAAGGTGTGGGCACCAGTACTGAACTCCATACTCTAGATGCAGCTTTACCAGTGACCTGTACAAGGGCAGTATAACCTCCTCTCCCCTACTACTGATCCCCCTAGCTATGCATCCCAGGATCTTGTTTGCCTTTGCTGCTGCTTTCTTGCACCGTGTGGAATGCTTCAGGTCACTAGTGATCATCACTCCCAAGTCCTTCTCCTCCTCTGATGCAGATACTCGGACTCCACCCAGGTAGTACTCTGTCCTGGGATTCTTGGCTCCAATATGCATAACTTTGCATTTCCTGGCATTGAAGCCAAGCTGCCAGATCCTGGACCACCTCCCCAGCTTTTCCAGATCTTCCTGTAGGTCCTGTATCCCTTTAGCTGTGTCCACTCTCCCACAGAGCTTGGTGTCATCTGCGAACAGGCACATTTTTCCCTTGCTGCCATCCCCAATGTCACTGATGAAGACATTGAACAACACTAACCCCAGCACAGAGCCCTATGGGACCCCACTGGTTACCTCTCTGGTGCTAGATAACTCTCCCCCACAACCACCCTCTGGGTTCTGTCCCTCAGCCAATTTTCCATCCATCTGGCCATCTTTTCCCCAACTCCAAGATCCACCAACTTCCTGATCAACCTTTTGTGGGGCACAGAGTCAAAGGTCTTACTGAAATCAAGATACAGAATGCCTACCGCTTGACCCCTGTCTACTGTCTTAGTGGCACAGTCAGAGAAGTCAATCAGATTTGTTTGACATGATCCCCCTCCCATGAACCCATGCTGCCTCGCATCCAGGAGACCATGCTCCTCTAGATGTTCCACCAACCTTTCCTTTAGTATGGTCTCCATGAGCTTGCCCACAATGGAGGTCAGACTGACTGGTCTGTAATTCCCTGGATTATCCTTGGGACCGCTTTTGTGGAGGGGCACTACTTGTGCTGTTCTCCATTCCTGCAGTACCACGCCTGACTCTAGTGAACTATTAAATAGGTCTGCCCGTGGCCCTGCCAGCTCCTCAGCCAGTTCCTTTAATATCCCTGGATGTACTCTGTCCAGGCCTGGTGATTTGTCCACTTTCAATGTCAGCAGACTCTCCCTCACACTATCCTTCTCTATCACTACATTTGTGTTCCTCATCCCCCCGCTCCTCTTTTCCCTCCTGAAGGCACTGGTCCATCCTTCTCCCTGGTGAAGACAGAACAGAAGTATTCATTTAGTATCTCTGCTTTTCCCCCATTATCCACCACCCATTCCACCCCTTTCTTAAACCTAACAATTTCTTCCTTCTTGTCCCTGCCCTCCCTCATATAGTGAATGAAAGCCTTCTCCCCTTCCTAATTCCTTCAGTTATCTGCAGCTCCTTCTGTGCCTTTGCTCGCCAGATGTCCTTACTTGACTCACTAGCCAACCTCAAGTAATTTTCTCTATCCACCTCTCTCTCGGTCTTCCTGAATTTTCTATAGGCCAACCTCTTTTCCCTTACTGCCTTGGCAACCCCAGAACTGAACCAGCTGGGCACTTTGGCCCTTGTGTTCTTCCCCCTGAGCCTAACACACTCATCTGTGGCAACCAGTATTCCTTCTTTAATGATAGACCACCTTTGGGTCACCCCCATATCTGCTCTGATGCCCACCAGATGGCTCCTTAGCACCTCACCCATTTTCCTGATGTCCGCTCTCCTGAAATCCAAGATTTGGGTCTTAATCGGGATGCTTTGCCTGCCCATATCCAACTGGAACCACACTGTACAGTGGTCACTTCCATCCATTACATTTGTACTGTACATTTGGGTTACATTACAGAGCTTGAATTTAAATATTTACACAAAGAATTTCCAATAACCCCAACTTTCTACACATTACCCAAAACTCATAAGGACTTAAAAAACCTTCCAAGACACCCCATTAATTCAGGAATCAGGTCACTAACAAAGAATCTGGGTGAACTTTCTCTGGGGAACAATTTGGACAGGGGAACAAAAGACAGCAGTGTCATGGAGAGAATTTAGGTGCAACATAGTGTCTAGATTCTTCATTTCCCTGACAGATGGAAACATTTTGTGAACACAAACTCTGATGTGCAGGAGAGGGGAAAGGGACCCCTTTTCATATTTTTTGAGATTGTCCCAATATGCAAATTCCTGCAAGCGAACATTCGGCACTGCTAAATTCTTGTACGTCTATAGCCTCCACTACTTATATGGAGCCATGACTTTAATTGTATCTGTGGCAAGGTAAGCAGCAATCATTGTCCCAACAAGCTGGTAAGGACAAAAGAGGGATTTTTATGGTCACAGAGAAGCACCAGGAATAAAAACGGAACAGTATTTCATTTTTATGTTGTCTTGCATGCAATAGCAAGATATATATTAGGTGCTCCAAAGACGACACATAGATTAGAGATGTATAGGGAATTAGACTGGCTTTTTCTGTCACAAAGGAGAGTATTACATTTATGACAAAATGCATTTCAGGGAAAGTACCGGAGTATGTTGTTGAGAGTATTGGGTTAAAAACACCTATAAACAGTCTGGAATGTGTGATACCAAAACGAAGAACAGTATGGGGAAAAAATCACTTTACAAGCATAGGACCCCAAACGTGGAATAGATTACTTGGGAAGTTAAGACCTTTGAACAGAGAACTCCAGATAAATTTAATAAAAGATTGGTACATTAACCATATAAATATAGAAGAGGACTTAGTTTAGTTGATGAGTAAGGAAAATGGTATTAATTTTACATCATGAGAAGGAATAGTGTCCTATACTAAGACATCTAGAATCCTGACAATCTGCACTTTGGTTATATTATGTAAATGTTATTTATACTGATTGTATAGTTTGTGCAAGGATGTTTGAAAATGTAATTGTAAATGTCATTTATTGTCAGTCTCAGTAGGATGTGTTATGTTTAATGTATTTTGTACGATTAATGTATGATAAATGTAAGAGTAACTGGAACTGGCACTTTGGACCTCACTGTAAATGAGCTTTGGCTCAGTGGAGTTATCCATAGTCATTATTTTATGAATAAAGATTTTACCTACCCACCTATCATATTGTGGTAGCTTGGAGTAGCAGGTTTTGGAGGTCCGGTCATGTTGTGGCCCATGGAAGCACTGCTTTTTGTGGCTGGGCTCTGTGGCACCAATGAAATAGCATGCTGTCTATGACAGCACTGCAAAAGCATGCCACCAACTTGAAACAATTTTGCCGCTGCAATGAGAGAGTGACCCGTCATTGCAGGGAATGTCTTGCCTGGTGTAACATTTCAATAAACCTGGTGGCAGCTGTCACTGTCCACCTCTCACAGTCTCACCTGAAAGCCGATGTCAGGGGTGCCCAATCCCCCTGTCGGCATGCCCCTTCCCCAGTTCATTTGCCAACGGAGCAGCCCAATCCCCATCAGCATAATGTCCCCCTATTTTAATTTGTCTGCTGAGGGGGGTACCCATTCCCCCTCGGCATCATGCACCCCCCAAACACAGACATGTTTTCTGTGCCGTCGGCTTCAGTCCCCCTCCCAAAAAAACACAGGTGGCACTCTGGGAGCCCACCCCAGTGTGCCAAAACAAACCTGTAAAGAAACAAACCTTCCCGCAGTGTCTTTTTTTTTAAACCTGTAAAAGAGAAAACGGTCCCTCGTTGTTTCTGGTGCCCCCTCCAACCTGCACCCACCCTCCGTGCACCCCATCTCCCTGCACCCCCCCACCCAATACTGACCTCTGGAACATGGCGCAATGATCTTCAGTGGAGTGGGAACACATCTGCACTCTTCAAAGCCGACCGTGAACTGAAGAAATGCCGGTAAGCTGTATAATGGCATCAATCGGGGGGGTCAACTTAGGTGGATATCTTGGCCATTTTTGTGACTTTTGGCTCCAAATTTTCTCATGAACTCAATCACTGTCATGTCGTTATTCGGTCCGGAAAGGTGATTTTTTGTGGTCACTGTGCGAAATCACCTTTCGGGACCGATTAATGAAACGACAGTGTCACTGTTCGTGAGGTGGGCTCCCAAAAAGCCTATGTTACAAATGTGGTGAAAAATTCAAAAATGACTGTGTTCTGAGCATGCATTGCACAGTTTCCATGCACGCTCGTAAGTTTGAGAATTTTTAATATTTTCACTCCAGATGTTCAACATTGTCATTTTTTCACACCTCCTTACGAACAGTACAGCTGTTATTTTTCACATCCTGCCCGAAATGTGTTTTCGCACATCTGGCGCACAATGGCACGGTCGCTGTGGGAATTCAATGTTCAGGACAGATTAAGAAAATCACAGTGCCGGCTCATCGGCGCAGCGGTTGGATTTCCGCTTGCGATGCCGGCGACCTGGGTTTGGGAGCGGACTCGGGTCGCTGGAGAGCTGGCCGGTGGGAGAAGGCTTGAGCATCCCGCGACTGCTCGCCTTCTCCGGGGTGAGGGAGGGGATGTGGCCGGGAGAGCAACAGCTTAAGCGAGCCCCACTGCACAAGGGGCATGGTGAACGTCGGCTTGGCCTAGACGTCTGTGGCACGCCATGCCCCCGGGGAGAAAAGCGGAAACTCTAGCCTCCTGGTTGGCCGGATGATGGCTGCCAGCTCCTGCCAACTCAGATGCTTTGATGCCCCGGAATCCACCTCAGCAGCACCCAGGGACTGACTGACTAGTGCACTGGTTTCCTCCTCCTGGCGCCTTCCCCCTCGGAGGAGGGGGAACCATCCGGTGAAGGGATACGCCGGGCCACCCCTGAGTCGGCTGCGATCTGAGGTGAGGGGAAGGGGGTCGGGGCGAGGAGATCGGGGGCGTCACGAACAGCAGAAGGAGAGGCAGGCCAGCGGGTAAGTAAGGCGGGGAAAATAAAAAAGAAAATCACAGTGACACAGTGTACATGAGCAGAGGTCCCAAAACACCTATGTTGAAAATTTGGTGAAAGAATTCCACAAAATGACTGTGTTATGAGCGTGTGTTGAGCAGTTTCCACGCACGAGCGTAACCTCGAGAATTTTTCATATTTTCACTCCAGATTTTCAACATTGCCATTTCTTCACACCTCCTTATGAATGGTACAGCTGTCATTTTTCACATCCTGCCCAAAATGTGTTTTCACACATCTGGCACAGAATGGCTCAGTCGCTGTGGGAAATCAATGTTCGGGCCAGATTAACAAAATCACAGTGCCACTATTCATGAGCGGAGGTCCCAAATGCTTTCATGAGGTAGGGTCACAAAAAAGCCCATGTTGAAAATTTGGAGTGCAAATGCCAACAAACACCCGGGGTGTTAGGGTTTCTAACCATAGCTTTCCACTTTGTAGAGACTGACAGACGTCAAGGGTGTGCCTTTGGACTGTCGGCTGTAATGCTCATGCCATTCCACCCCCACCCACACCCTGCAGCCAGTGACAGGCATCAAGGTGTGCCTTGGACTTTTCGGCCACAAAGTTCACCCCATTCTCCTGTACTGCACCCATCTCAACGTATTTCCTTATGGAATGAGGTGAGCGTAAGGCCCAGTGACCTCAAGGCACAATGCGACACTTGTCAGAGTCTGCAGGGTAGGGTGAGGTGAAATGGCATGAGTGTTATGGCCGACAACCCAAAGGTACACCTCAATGCCTGTCAGTCTCTGCAGGGTGGGTTGGGGTTGATGTTGGTTCCATACTTCACTGCCATTCCTATTATGCAGCTCTCTAACTCCTGCACTATTAACATCAACACCAGCATGACAACATTTGGCATTGATAAATGCTTGTTTAAATGTGTTTATGCTTGTAATGAGGAGATTATGAGAGCAAAGATTGTTTAATTTTTTTTTTTTTTTTATTTAAGAGAATTTTACTTTTTAGGGCCTTGTTGAAGGTTTTTACTGAGTAATGGTGGGAGACGATGAAGAAGGCAGCGTCATCGCTAAAACAACAGCAGAAGTGAGCATCCACATGTCTGCCCATCTACCATGGTGGCATGAACAGGAGGTTATCCTGTGTAGAACCTGGTCTTTACCAAAAGGTAAAATACCGATCAATTATTGTATGCTCTTTCTAAATTTTGGAGGCCATGAATTCTGCATAAACACATGTAAGGCAGTGTCTACAGGAAGGTTAAATATGCATGAATGAAACTGGATCCATGGCTGTGTGAACTCACTGTTGTGCACAAAACTGAACTGGCTCACAAGTTAAGAACAAGGCAAGGTAAGAAAACTTGCTGGGCATGTATTATTGGATTGAAATATCAATAGACATCCAAGAGAGGTCACTTAAGTGTCAAAGTTCAGCATACACATAAGGAGTACTGGTCTACTGGGAGGTCATGATTTCCCAATGTGTAAAGCTCTGTTCTCCTAAGAACTGTGCACCCCTGTACACCAGCTTCTACTACAGGAGCATGTGTGCGTGAACCACACCATGACTGTAATGGTAGCAGACATGTCTGTAATGTCAGTAGGGTATGAGTGAAGTGGTTAATGAATTCAGAAAGTGGTCTGCCCAAATTCCAAATCTCACTGGCACTGTTTTTCTTGACTGGGCATTAGGCTGAGGTAAGTGTATAGGTAGCAGCCTGCCTCAGCCAATTAGAAGCTAGAATTTTCTCTACTAATTTTTTAATCTGAAGTACAGCTCTTTCCCAAAGCATTAAACCCAGAAATGTGCTACCTGACTGGTAGTACCAATTTCTGAAACAGGAGAATCAGTTGGGCCTTAGAGGTAAGAAGTAACTAAACTGTAAAAATAGAAGATTGCAGGTTCGAATCCCACCACAAGCACAGATTCACTGTGTGACCTCTCCGAATTTTGGTCCCTTCAAGCCAGCTGTAAAACTGGGTGAAAGCAAGATCCTGCTGAAAATATGACCTTATATCTCAGGCTATCATGGGAATTCAACTGTAAGATAAAAGAAAACAGCAGTAGCACCTGAGATGTGTCTCTCATTAACCTAGCACACCAACAAAGAAAAAAATATTTTAATAGGAGACTGATAATGCATGCCTCAGAAGGCACTTTTTGACATGTATCAGAGTGCCTGCAAAGAGCACCCCAGACTCAATCCAGTTCCTGATAGGGAAGGTGGGCCTGTGATGCGCCCTTGAGAAGGAAGACACACCAAAACAAGCTAAAATGTGTTGAAAAAGGAATCAATTTATAGATGCTGTTAGATCTGTGCTTCCGCTGGGAGTGATAAAGGGCCTTTTAATCATCTAGTTAAATGGAGAGCCTCCATAATTCAGAGGCAGGCAGGTGCTCGATCTTTGGCAGCGCACTTGGCACATTTTAAGTAAGGCGCTATTTCTTGGCTCACATCCTGATATACAAGAGAAAAAACAGCAGCCATAATAAACACAAGATCTGAAGGGCTCTTACGGCGGGGGGGGGGGGGTACAGAGATGGCAAAGGAATTATCTGCAACATGAAAGGACATCTGTGGGTTTTTAGTAGGGTTGAGGGAACCTATTCACATCTATGTAGATCCAGTTCTAAGCAGAATCCAAAAATGGTTCCGAAGGGTTCCTGTTTTTGAACCTCTCTTTAAACCTAGGAATATGAATTTATTTGCATATTATTTACATGTTAATGAATCATCTGCCTTTCAAGCCACTGAAACTGTTTTGAGGTTTTCTTTGGATCAAAATTTTGGAACCAGCCAAGTTCCATAGTTTTTTTTATTTCCTTAGAACCCAAGACCAGGTTTTCCAAAGTGGAATGATTGTGCATGTGTGCAAAAAAGGCAGTGCAACAGACGATGCCCTTGGGTAACCTTAATTTTTTGCCGTATGTGTGCAATTTAATAAAAAGGTTGCCTTTTTGCAACCTCTTCCACATTTTACAGCAGCTTGTGCAATTTCCTTTTGCACAGATTATATGCCTAACACTACCAGAAGTCGCATCTATGCCAAAAAGGGAAATGCCATCAGGACACAAAAAAAAAGTAAATGTGAGGATTTTTCACCACACCAGTGAGCTCAGCAGGGGGACTTTTCCTGGGTCCTTCGAAAATCGGACCCAAAGCAATTTAAGATTTTGTAGGTTGTTTTTTTTGCGGTCCGCTGCCTGGCCCCATCAGCCTCACGCTCCACCCCGACACATGCCCCGAGACTCCCAGCTCTCTGGGCACCCCCTCCCCCAGCTTACCTCCCCCAGGGATAGGGCCTCTGGCAAAGACCAGTGGACTTGAAGTCAGGGACGGTAGCAGGAGCCCAGTCAGTGATGTGAGGTCTGGCATGGGGCATCATCTGTCAGTGGTGGGGCCATTTTTGGAATGCTGTGCTCCCCGGGAGGTGGAACATGCAATGACATCCATGGGATGGACCCAACATCTGTCCCATCTACCACTAATCTAGGCGCCAGTCGCAGTGGAGCTCCCGACCTCTGCCAGGGGTCCATATTGCGGTGGACACTCAACCCCCCCTCCCCCCCGGAGGAGGAGAGCCGTCCCTTGGATGCTCAGTTCTTCTTCCCCCCAGCTGGCCCTCCAACTCCCGAGTTCATTCCCAAACTTGGGACGACTGGGTAGTAGGCAGATGCCTTGACGCTGTGCCAGCAGGCCAGCAGGATTTTGTAGTTTTTAAGTAGTTTTGAACATTATTTCACCTGGGAAATGATTGCCTATGAAGAGAAATGATGTCAAAAACTTCATGTGGTGCTAAAATAATTAGCGTCTTTTAACTAAATTAGTACTCCCACACATATCATGTAACATCACTGTGAATGTGGTAACTTATACAGACGTGGCATACTGGGTCCTTCCTCTACCCCTACAGCTGCTGCACACTTAAATTCTAATGAATACATTCCACATTCAGCAGTACAGTGAAATATTTTAGGTGCAGAAGTCTGAAATTTTGTGGGGAACAATCAGGGCTCCAGATAACTTTTTAGGCCAGGAAGTAAGAACGTCTTAGTTTTCCAAGCTGGTAGTATTTTGGTATGCCAGGTAGTATTTTGCAACGCGGTCACACTGTTCTGGTGAACTGAAGTGCGAATGCGTGAAGTCCGTTGAAACACCTGGTAGTGATGATACTACCCAGGACTCCACACAGGATGTAAAAAGGGCAAAACTGGGTGTAAGATACTCCGATACACCCCTTAACTGGACCACTGGGAACAATATACAATTCAACAAAACAGCAACAAACTGCTAAGTGTTTTCCATGAAATTTCTGCATTCTACAGATTCTTCTACAGTCTGCATGTAGGTTTTGCAAAAGTGTGGGAAACATCCGCATAACTCACAATCTAACACCATAGCCTCCTTTCTGGGTCTTTTTACAATTCTAACCCTCTCTCTCTAGACAACGACTACCTGAGGAGTATATTAATGTCATAAAAAAAAAATAGGTTACTCACCGGTAACCATAGTTCTAGAAGTGGTATATAGTTCACATTCACACTCTAGCAGTTCCACTGAAACAGCCTGATTTACTGGATGTCTTTAAGCTAAGCTCCTAGTCAGATCTTGCATGCTATAGAAGCAGGAATCTGTATGCTATTTCTCAGGGAAAGCCAGGTGGGTTGTGTGGATGTGAACAATATACCACTCCTATAACTACGGTTACAAGTGAGTAACCTATTTTTCCAGAGGCATGGATATAGTTCACTATCCACACTCTGGCAGACTCCTAGAAGTTCTCCAGGAGTAGGGGGCATGGTTCACAGTCCTCCTTGGAGAACACAACCTGGAGAACAGAGGCCCCAAGACTAGCATCCCGGTGTGACTCAAGATCAATGCAATAGTAGGAAATGAAGGTGTCTGTTGACTTCAGAGTAGCAGCCCTGCAAATTTCCTGGATAGAGATGTCCCTGAAAGCAGTCAACAAGTCAGCTGTATGTCTAGTGGAATGAGCTCTAAGCCCTACAAGAGGCTCCCTACCAGCCAACTTATAGGAAAGGGCGATGCAGGATGTGACCCACCTGCCAATCCTCCACTTTGCTGCTAGTCTACCAGGTGCAGCTTCAGTGTAAGAGACAAACAGCTGGCGAGACTTTCCCCAAACTCCAGCCATGCACTCTACATAATAAGAGGGCACCCTTGACAAGTCTAGGGTATAGAACCTGTGGTCAGCCCCAGAAGATGGGTTTGTAAAGTATACCGTTAAGTTAATCACCTAGTTAAGGTTAAACTTCAACACAACCTTCAGGAGGAACTTCAGGTTGGGGCAAAGAATGACTTTGTCCTTGTGGAAGACCAGGTAGGGTGACTCCACCAAAAGTGACTGGAGCTCCCCAATCCTTCTGGCTTACATCATGGCCACCAGAAATGCTGTCTTCCATGACAGGTGTGACATCTCAGGCCTGTGCAAGGCTTGAATGACTCACCAATGAGCATAACTAACACCAGCATTAAGTTTCACGTTGGAGGTGGTTCATGCACCAGAGGGGATAGATGGTCCATGCCCTTGGAAAAAACCCAACCACCTTCTTCTGGGCCATGACTGGCTTACTAGCCCACGCACATTAAGCAGAGATGGCTGCAGGGTGTATCTTAAGGGTCGTCACTTGCAGTCCCAGCTCAGAAAAGGACCAGAGATAGCCCAAGATGCTCACTACAGGGCAGGCAAAGAGATCAAGCTCCTTGTTCTGGCACCAAATGAAGATCCTCTTTCATTTAAAGGCATAACACCGCCAAGTCGACTCTTTCTAGGAGGCCTCCACAACCAGAAGCACTTTATTCAAAAGACCTAAGGCCTTGAACTTAAACTGCTCAGGAACCACGCCATGAGGTGCAGGGACTGAAGGTCCAGGTGCAGGACCTTCCCGTTTTCTGGTCAGCAGAGGTGGGTGGAGAGGCAGCCGCCATGGGGGTCTGCTGGTGAAGCTGAGGAGATCTGTGTACCAGAACTGCCTTGGCCAGTCTGGAAGTATAAGGATCAAACATGCCTTGTCCATCCAGGCCTTGATCACTACCTTGTGGATCAAGGGGAAGAAAAGGAAGGCGTACATGAGGCCTGGGGTTCGTGGTCTTGCAAAGGCATCCCCAGTGTCCCTGACTGAGGGGGGTGGGCACAACATAGCCTCAGTCTTGCATTCTCCCAGGAGGCAAACAGGTCCACCTGAGGAATGCCCCACTTGGAAAACAGGTGGTTCGCCTCTTTCTGATTCAGGGACCATTCGTTCAATGTCTCTCCTATCCAGCTGAAAGCATCTGTCAGCCAGTTGTGCTCCTGTACAACATGGATCACCAGGAGATCTGTGCCCAGGCTATGCATCAGGATCCAAGTACTGAGGGCCTCCTGACAGAAGGGAAGGGAGTGACGTCTACCCTGCCTTTTCAAGTAGAACATGGCAGTGGTGTTGTCCATTTGGACCTGCATGATCTGACCACTGACTGGAGAAGTGATTTCCATCAGCACAATGATACTGCAAAGAGATCAAGCAGATCTATGTGGTGACCAGACTCACAGGGTGAGCAGAATCTGTGGGCTCAGTTGTCACCCAGGTGAGTTCCCTACCCCACCAGAGATGCATCTGTCATGAGTGTGATGGTCAGTTCTGGGCAGACAAACAAACAGGATTCCTTTCTCCAGGTGTTCGGGGATCAGCGACCATTGGATGGCATCCCATATCACCTGAGTCACTGTGACCGGCAGGTCCAAGTGGCCTAGGCAGTAGGACCACTGATGGCCCAACTCCCACTGGAGGTGGCACATCTGCCCACAGCATGCCCAATGGACCATGCTGGTGCAGGACACCATGTACCCTAGCAGCCTCAGGAAATCCCAGGCAGGACAAGAGAGCCCAACATGAAAAAATCAGGCAAAGGAGGTACAATCCCATGCCCAGTCTGCAGGGAGGCAGGCCTTGGCTCACAGGGAGTTTAGTTGTGCCCCGATCAATGTATTACCTGTGTGACAAGCAATTGAGACATGTCTAGTTAACCAACAGCCCTGAGTTGCAGCAGGTCTGGAGAGCCAGATCTCTGGAGCTCTCCACAGCATCTTTAGATGAACCAGCTAGCAGCCACTCATCCAGGTAGGGATACACCCTGATTACTAGGTGCCGCAGGTATGCTGCCATAACTGTCATGCACTTGGTGAAGACCCTGGGTGCTGAAGAGAGGCAGAAGTATATGACCTGGAACTGGTACAATACCCCTTCTGCTCAGAACCAGAGGTAGGATGGACTGGGATGTGGAAGAATGCATCCTGGAGGTCTAGGGAGCAAAACCACATGTTCTGCTCCAGTGACAGAATGATCTAATTCAGACTGACCATCCAGAACTTGTGTTTCCACTTGAACTGGTTCAGGTCCTGTAAATCCAATATGGGGTGCCAGCCCCCCATCCATTTTGGAACCAGGAAGTATTTGGGCACCTAACCCTGGCTAGCCAGGGTATTCAGGACATGGACTACTGCCACTTTTGCAAAGAGCTGAGCAATGTTCTCCCAAAGGGTGGACAGTGTGTCCTGCAACACCCTGGACTCTCAAGGTGCATGGAGACAGTAAGGGGGGAGCGCCTTGAAGTTCAGAGGTAACCCTCTACCCACTATGTCCTAAGCCCACTTGTCTGTTGTGACAGCCAGCCAATGTGGCAAGAAGTGACATAGCTGATCTCCTACAGGGAGTGCAGACTGGAACAGGATGGGTGGAGGGATGATGACACCCCCTGACCTGTCACTGGTCAGCTATTGCAGGGGCACCACCACATCTGCCCCCTTTTTTAGGACCTTTACCCTCGGACTTGGGCTTGGGGTACTAGATCTGGTACTGCCCCTGCTGAAGCTGCTGCTGAGGAGACAGTAGCTAAAAGGACTGGTACTGGGAAGCCTGCTTCATAGGTTTCTTTCTCTGGTCCTTCTGGGGCAATGTCACAGAATCCAGAGTGGTACTGGACTTCTCAATAGGGGTGAGATGTCCTTTTACCCCAGGGTCAACTAGGACAGTGCCCAAGAAAGGGACATCGGTCAGCCTGTGCTGTACGTCTGCCGTGAAGGTGGATAGATGCAGCCAGGCCCTGCAATGCATGAAGACGGCCGCTGCCACTGCACAGGCACATGAACCGCCTATGTCCAAGGCCATATGGAGCTGGTGTTTAGCCAGTGATTGACCTTGGTATCTGATGACTGTCACCACTGACTGCCAATCAGTCAGGAGGTGAGGGAGGACTGAATCAAAAATTCCATTCAGAAAGTGACCAAAACTGCCCATCATCAAGGCATAACTAGCTTGATGGACACCCAAGGATGCCGCAGTGTACAACTTTTTTTTGCAGCATGGTCAATCTTACAAGACTCCTTGTCTGGAGGCTTGTCCATGTCCCCCGGTGTCCAGACTTGCAGAACACTGAATCAGTCACCAACCCCTCCATGGAGGGGTGGTCCAAGAACCCAGAAAGAGACCCATTATGGACCATATACTTGAAAGCTACATGGGTAGAGGGTGCTGGACAAGATGCTGGACACTGCAAAAGCTCCAGGACCAGTCACAAAATGGCTTCAGCCACAGGAAAGGCATCCCCCGGGGATTAATCCCTGCCCAAAATGTCCATAAAAGGGTACTTAACCCATTTGTGGACTGGCTCTATCAAGACTGACATGGAGTCCGATATTAACCGGAGAAGCACACTGAAGTACTCCGGGCCATGCTTGGTGGGCAGCTCCTTGACTGATCCCTGGTCAAGAAGAAGAGTTCCTGAGGAGGCCATGGACTCGTGATCCGAGTCATCTGAGGATTCCTTGAAAACAGCCCTCGACCGTTTCTCACCACAGACAACCCAGGCATCCTTCCCTGGGGTGATCTGCACTTACAACTGGCCTGGCAAACCAGTGGCTGAAGCAGTGCCCACCTTTGGCTGCAGTGGTGTCAGTTTTACCTGAAGAGGTGGAGCAGCAGTTGCCGAGAGCATCTGCATAGCGTGGATCGGCAAGGGCACCACTGGTGGCTGCCAGGTAACCGGAGGTCTAGGGGGTAGAGCCCTACCCTGTCCTGCGATGGCCCACTGTTTCCGGAGGAGCTTCTCATAGCATGGTGCAGCTTGCAATGGTGTTTCTCCTCTCCTGAGGACAAGGAGGTCAAGGAGCATCAATGGCAAGCAGGATTGAGAGCTGGAATGCTTTGATTGATACCTCAGCCACAACCTTGACCATCAACCAGGCAATCGATGATGAGGGGAGCCTTCAAGCTGGTTGTGGTACACCACATGCCTGCCCACATTAAGCAGCATGGGTGTGGAAGGCTTGACTGCCAGTGGAGGCTGCTCCCATCATAGACTGGACAGGGACACCAATCAAGCCATGTCCTCTTGAATAAGGACCAGGAGAACTGGGGTCTGTGAGATCGATTCCTCAACTTTGTCTGATAACTGGTCGACAGGCTCAAGGAAAACCTCCATGGCATGCTTGACTAGAGTTGAAGTCGACTGGCTTGATGAGGGGTACTGAAGAGCCCTTGATCTGCCCCTCCAACAAAGGGTGCATGAACACCGTTGAGTGGTTCGGCGAGTCAAGGTACCAGCAGCACCTCGATCTCTCCCAGTCCAACAACCGGTGCTGGTGGCACTTGTATGTGGAATTACAGTGGGTATGGTTGTTCTCTAGGGTCTGGAGGACCAAACACATGTCCTGGAGTCTCTGGAGAATGACCATCCAATACTGGCCCCAGCCAGGCACACAGCTGAGACTGAGGAGATACCTGCCGTGGCAACCATCACTTCTACCTCCAGGGCCACAAGCTGTTAAGTAGACCCAGCCACAGCCGAGGCCCCTTGGGGTGGTCCTTTGGATCTTGTTCCGAAGAGTGACCTAGTGAGAGCCAGAGCTTTCTGTCCTTGAGGGACACAGAAAACATGCTGAGACAAAGGCCACACCCGGCCATGTCGTGCTGCCCAACAAAGCAATACATGCACCTGTCATGTGGGTTGGTGGCCAACATCATCTTCTGGTACTGGACGCAGAACTTGAACCCCAGCTTCTATTGCTCCATCGATAATGAATGAGGGGACTCAAAGGAACCGAGGGAAAAAATCTGAATAACTAGAAAACTTCAAAAAACAAAGTTTGCCTATGGCACACTAAATCTTAAGCAAAAGTCGCGAAGAAGGTGACCTGTTCTTCCAGTGGAAAGAAAGACCTGATGTCACGGGGTGAAGTCAGGAGATACACCACCCAGGTGGTGAGAGGAGCTTAGCTTAAAGACACCTGGCAAATCAGACTGTTCCACTGGAACTGCTAGTGTGGATAGTGAACTACATCCATGCCGCTAGAACCATTTTTTTAAAACAGATGATCAGAACCTTAGCAGAACATAGAGAAAGGTTTTGATATATTTTTTGTTCACAAAATGAAACCAATTTTGGAGGGTTCTAAATTCATTCAAACCAGTTCTATATTTCTACCTGTGCCGGCCTTTAGTATTTTTGTTCAGCTAAAGATATAGGCGCCATATTCAAAGGCCAAACCCCGTAGTGCGATCACAGTAACCATACCCCAGAGCCTATGCAAATGAGGGACTATCTCCGGCATGACAGCACAGTGGTATATTCAACAGGTTGCAGCAGTGCTAACCAGCCCCCAGTGTGGAGCTGTTTAGTGACACTGAACAACTGGTCTTAACACAGCACTAAGGCTGCACCCCTACTACACCCCCCCACAAAGACAGGTTGACTGCATGCAGCCAACTGTCCCTGCATCTACTGAACCCACACCTCCACTCTATATTTATATTGTAGCTCACTAGTATTCTAGTGGACCCTCGACTGCCCGGTCTTTGTTTATATTGTAGCTCCCTGTTAGTCTAGTGGACCCCCTCCCCCCAATCACCCTGGGTCCCATGTATATCTACAATCCCTGGTGGGCTAGCACCCCCACATCGAGCACCACGACCCCACCCCTTGTTCTGAGTGACACTCCCACCAACTGAGGCCCTCCCCTGCTCCCCCAACCCCAGTCAACACTCATCCAATGTGCAGCATTAGCTCAGTGGCTGGCACAGCCTTCTGCTTACCATCTCATCCGGCCACCATCTGACAGTCACAGAGCCCAGCTGCGAGTACTGTACTTACACAAAATCACGCTCTGTGACTGTCAGAAGACAGCTGGCCAAGGAGCTGGGGAGAAGGCTGTGCCAACCGCTGATCTGATACTGTATATTGGGTGAGTGTTGACCAGGGTGGGGTTGTGGGTGTGTAGGGGTTAGGGGATCCTCGGTGGGTGGGTGAAGAGTTTCACTCGGAACAATGGGGTCAGTGGTGCCCAGTGTGGGGGCGCTAGCCACTAGGGATCTTAGATATACACAGGATCCGGGGGTGGGGTGGGGAGAGGGGTTCACAAGACTACCAGGGACTCCTCTGTTTAGCCTAGCATGGGAGGTAGGGGGTCTGCTGCACACATGAAAATTAGGCCATAATGTGCACGCAGATGGCCCATTAGCACCTTGCATGGCTAATGGGCTCATTTGCACACCTGGGCTGAATATGGCCCACAAGTACCCTGGCGCTATCCAGTTTTTGGGCATGCTATTTCCTGTTGGACATATTCATCCTTGGGCCGTGCTGGTACAGCCCATATCCACTTAGCACTGAACTGGCATGGCCTGGGTTTTAGTCAGTTAAGTCAGTGCTCTCCAGTAGTGCACTAACTGGCTGAATGTAGTTCAGAGCCGGCTGTGTGCCATTTTTGGCGCAGGGCTGCGGTCTTCACAGTGCTATCATCTGGCTCAGAATACGGGGGGGGGGGGCGGCCATAAGAACTGCGCTCTCTCTCTCTCTTCTCTGTCTTTCTCAGAAGATGTTCTCCCTCCACTACCTGCTAGGTGTGGTTTCTGTATATTATGAGTCCATTTACTGTGTTTGTAACAGTGTTCAACAAGTTTGCACCCAAACCTGTCAACCACTGCGATCTTCCCATTGGGAGAGGCAGGAATCCATTCAAACTTCCTTGTTTTTGAGTTTAGTTCAGCCACATATGTTTCATTCTTATTTCTGGTAGTACAAAATCATAAAACTATCTGTTCCCCTATATGAATTATGTACAAGGAGGCTTCTCTGCTGGTTTGGGGATTTCTTTCCTTCCCTTCTTGCCTGTACAACCTGGATTTAGCCTCTTCAAAATCATATCAACACAGCTGTGAAATTACACTCCGAGCAGTGAAAACAACATTTTCAGTACTAAAAAGACATTATGCAGAGGCAAGCGGAGAACCCGTAACACATACTCAAAAGTCTTTGTAGATTAGACCCATGAGGCATGGGGTGGGGGAGGTGTAAGCTTATCTTTGTTGCCAACCTGCAAGTTTATTTCCCCCAAGAGGCAGACAACATGATGGACAAATGCATTAAAGAAAATTGTATTAAATGCTAGGTGACTCTCAGAGGAAAAAGTACATCTTTCACTTATGAATCATTTCCCTTGCCCCAAAAACCTGAAAATCTATTTTTTTTCTCTTTTGCTGAATGTGTTTTCTGTAACTTGTATATTTCTCCTAGACAACATCGACGTAATTGATGACAGTTTCATAAAAGAAAAACAGAAGGAGAGAGTTATGGGCGCCAACAGTTATCCTTTTTCTTTTGGAACCCATCACCGGGAGCTCAATCTCCTGACTAAATAAACAGGCTGTCGCATGAGTGAGACAGCAGGGGTTTTAAATCGCTGACTAGAGGGCTTCTGACAAGATGCGGAGGAGTCTGATCATTAAATATTGCAAGTGCCTCCACATCAGCCTTGCGTGTTCTTGTTGCACATGCAGAGGACAGTCAGCAATGACATCAGAAGGAAAAAACACATATCAACAGATTTTAAATAAAATAAATCAAATTTGTGGAACTTTCAAAATAAAAACCAGGAAAACAAAATTCACAGCTCTTCACCTGTCTGTTTCACCAGTTTTAATTTTTTGAACTAGAATATAGCCAGCTCTAAGAACTCAAAAGAACCACTCTATAAGCAATAAATGCTCACATGGGAGGGGGTGTTAAATCACGTAATGGTAGACAACTTCCCAAACTACCATGATTGCAATACATGATAATATCTTTTTTAACATGTTTTTAAAGTTAAACATAAAACAATAACCTAGCCATAGCCTCTTTGTGCAAATGCACCTGCTTCATACAAAGGCAGGGCATGGTACCCATATGAATATATTGTACTCACATAGGTTCCAATCAGTCCAAAGGCTAGGTTTATTTAAGCAATAAGGCATGACCAGTGGTTAGATTAACAGTCTGTTAATCACCCCCAGGGGTGTAATGTAGCACGGCGCGGCGGTGTCATACTGAATTTTGTTGACCTGGTAGGACCACTGAGACTAGAAGTCCCTTTTCAGGGCGCACCGGGGATACAGATGGTAACCAACTGAAATTGAACCAGATTAAGCTGTTGGTGGTATTTTCAGTGAGGAAATTTGGCGGGATACTGAGAAATTCCCCTACTGGCTGCTTGGTTGCCGCCAGTAGGACACTGTGCTGACGTCACGCTGCGGGATGGCAGCAGTCAGGCAGAGCATGTTGGAGTCGGAGGTCGACCAGAGCACTACTACCGATATGGAGACTATTGCAGATGCACAGAGCTTACCTGAGGCACCTTTGAAGGATTCTTGCTTGGAAACAGCACCGGAGGTTCACCTGAGCATTCTGGAGGTGGCTGGCGATATTCCAGCGAGCGGGAGTGACCTGGCAGACGGTACAACGGAGACCCCAATAATCAGTTCGTCAGTGCCCTGCAACAAAGTCTTAGGAGGGGGAGCTGTTTCAGAAAACACACAGGCGGAACAAACGCTACCAGAAAAGTCAGTGACAGGGACGACTTTGGAAGCCGGACCGAGGGTGTCACAGTTAATGCGTCGGCGTTTTGGACTAAAAGAAAAGGCCCCACAGGAAGCTTCCATGGACTGGTCGGAGGATACTGCTTTGTCGGCAGCAGGATGGTGGAAAACAGACACCGGACAGTGGATTCCTGATTCTGCATGGACAGATTTTTCAATTGACTCACCAGGAGATATGCATGCCACCGATTCCACTTTACTGGGCCCAGGTACTAGTGACACATATCTTAAAAGAGCTGTATTCACTGAGGGGGGAGGGTGTTTGGTTTCTTTGAAACCAGCCACCTCCTTTACTGTTTCGGGGGTTGAGAGTGATACGGTTGAACAGCCATTGCAGGCAGGGGGTTCAGATACTCATGATAGACCTCCAATGTCAGAATTATTTAAAAATAAATTAGAACAAGCCCCCAGACGTAATGCAGTTAGAATTAGATACAAGGGTGGTCTTACCGAGCATCCGACTAGGTACTATGTATTTAAACAACTGTTACAGTTTTCTATGGGATTTTCTGCTGCAGACTTATATGCATTGATACATGTTTCAGGTGAGGATTCCTTTGATATCAGTTTTCAGTCCCACGTTTTGTTAGATAAATTTTGGGATAAGTATACTACCCTTAAATCTGCTCCGATATGGACTCCTTTTTTTGTTATACCCCTCACTAAACCCCAAATCCGTTATGTGACCATTATGTTTCGAAATGAGGGGGTTAATGTTAGCGATATTTATCACTGGTTGCAATCTAAATGTGAAATTTTAAGTCCCCTGAGGCTTTATTAGATTGGAAGGTATCTGGACTGGGAGTTGGAAGTTTAAAGTGAGACTATTTCTAGTTAATTCTGAGATTATTCATCTACCTAATAGTTTCTTTTTAGGAAAGATAGGGAGTTTGTTTTATGGGGGCAGCCAGGGCCTGTTATAAATGTGGGGCCAGAACTCATTTAAGCAGTGTTTGTGACATATTAAAATGCCATTTATGTGGTAGTTTTGGGCATTCTGTTGATATGTGCACTAATATTTTTCAGTGCAACCTCTGTGATGAGAAAGGTCATACTTTTCACCAGTGTCCCTGGGCCCGCAGGAATTGCTCTGACGGGTGGGATCAGGATGAGTTGTTACGAAAGGCCCAGTCTAAGAGACGTGAGCCTGTTGACAAAACAGCCTCTGGGGTTTCCCCTGTTTTGTTGACTGAACCTGGACCAACTACAATCCCAGCAAGACCTGCTGCTAGAGACCCTCAGACCTCTGTAACTTGACATAGTGCTTCTCAATCCCCTGCTCCTGGTAAACCTGTAGACTCTACCATGCCCCCCCCCCCGTTTGAAATTGTCAAAAGTAGGAGGTTGACTAGGGCATCCTCTAAGCAACTTTCTGTACCCCCTTTACATACAGACAATTTTTTTCCCCCCTTCAAGATGATCCTAGAGAATCTGATTTAGAATCTGACTCTTCCCACATATCAGAGCTCATTACGGAAGATGATGAAACTAAATCAACAGAATTGGCTAAAGAGAAAAAAGGGAAGAAAGGAAAAAAGAGAAAAGTTAGCCAAAAGAACAGTCCTTAATGTTCTTGCTTTTTCATGTCCGTACTGAAGATAGCCACCTACAACGTATGCAGTTTGAAAGCATTCCAAAGACAACTACCCATTTTAATGTATTTGGGGACTTTGAAATTGGATATCATTCTTCTACAAGAGACACAGATCCAATCCCTTTTTGAAGTATCCCAGATACAAAGGAAATGGATTTGGGGCCCTTCCTTCTGGACATTTGGTTCAGATGTGGTAGATGGGCTGGGGTATTATTTGGCAGCACAATATTTAAAATCTCAAGGGTTATTGACTTACTCCTGGTCAGTGCTCATCTTAGATTTTTCCTTTGGAGAATTTTCTTTTAGACTGTTGAATTTGTATGCCCCACAAACAAAGTCATCTCGGATAGAGATTTTCAAACACTTAAACCTTATCTCTTCTGAGAAAACATATTATTTGGGGTGACTTTAATTGTTCTTTAGATACTCATTTGAATAGACCTCAGACAAAGAAATATATTGTGACTCTCACTATCTTCACAAATTAACACAGGATGTAGGCCTTACAGATGTCTATAGACTTTTACACCTAATGGGCGGAGACACATATTTTAGACATACCTTTTCCACCCGTATTGATATGTTCTTAGTTCCAAGTATATTTTTCCAAAAGATTGTTCGGTCATTCTACTGAATTTTCTGATCACCATATATTGTTTAGTACTCTTTTTTTAGGTCATTTACCTCCCGTTTTTTCCTCTCTTCATAGCAGATGGAGGTTAAATACTTCCCTTCTGCAAGATGAACATCATTATTCTATGCTGGAAGAGTTTTTCTTTGCTAAATACTCTACTATGGGTCTTTTTGAGAATTTGTATGACTGGTGGTTCCAAGTGAAAATGGAAATAAAATTTATGTTTATGTCCTGGGGTAAATCAAAAGTTAACTCAAATTACCTCCGATATTTATTATACAGGAATAAATTGTACAAATTAATGTCCTTGCCACCTAAAGATCGTGCTTCCTGTCATTCTCAGATTCTAGAAACAAAGAAATTGATGAAAGAATTTCAATATGATAGGGCAAAATCTTTAGAACTGGAATTTAAATATGGGATAAAACATAGCCCAATGTCTGACCCCTTTCAGGCTTGCAAAACTAGGATTACTAATTCCATTATGACTGGCCTTATTAACCCTCAAGGGGACTTAGTCACTACTGAAATTGGGATTTTATCTATTGTTCAACATTATGTGCAAGAGTGTTTTTCAAATCCAGACACAGTGTCTCTCGAGACGTTCCCACTTTAAAAATTCCCTACTGTTCCTAAACTCCCAGACAACATTTTATAGTCCTTGGTACAGCCTATCACTTCTCATGAAGTGGCGGACGTGATAAAACGTTTGAAGCCAGGAACTGCTCCAGGTTTGGACGGTATACCGAATGAATTTTATAAACTTTGTTCTTCATATATGGAATTTTTTTTACCTCCTGTTTTCAATTCGGTTTTGAATGCTCCATCTATTAAAACCTGGTCCACTTCTCTTATGATGTTTTTGTTTAAGAAAGGTGATAAGCAGCACATATCTAATTGGAGGCCGATTAGTTTATTAAATACGGATTATAAAATATTAACTAGGATATTACATAACCGCCTTATACTAGCTACGGAAATTTTAATTCACCCAGCTCAAACGTGTTCTATCCCTACTAGAACTATCCAACATAATCTATATTTGATACGAGATATTTTCTCTATGGGGTCAACTATTTCTTCTGATTCTGCTATTGTAGTAGCTTTGGATCAAACCAGGGCTTTTGATACGGTGAGCCATTCCTTTTTGTATTTTACCTTACTGAATTATGGTATTCCGGAGCTCTTTGTACGCTGGATAACTAATTTATACAGCCAAGCTGTGACACTCCCACTAGTTAATGGACTTATGGGATCAGAGATAGCAATTAAGAAAGGGGTAAGACAAGGATGTCCTTTAAGTCCTTTGTTATATACTTTTAGTTTAGACCCCGTTATTAGGACTATTATCTCTGACTCCCAGATTTTCGGCCTTCTCCTGCCCCTGGGTTGGATTTTGTAAAAATTACAGCTTTTGCCGATGATGTTACTCTGTTATTGGCTAATGTTACCTCATTGCAGAAGGCACTGGATATTTTTCCTTTTTTTGGGGAATTTTCGGGTGGTTCTTTAAATAGAAGTAAAAGTTTTGTAATACCTCTACAAAAGATATCTTCACAGATAACTTCGCTTTTCGGTGTCCCGGTAGCACATCTCCCCCAAAAAATATTGGGGATCTGGTTTGGGGTTGAGGATATGGCCCTCTATAATTGGGAAAAGAAATTAGAATTGGGTGAAACAAAAATAAACATATGGAAAACTTGGACTTTTTGTAAATTGAAAAGAGTGGCACTTATTAAACAGTTTTTATTGCCTCAGTTCACATTCCTGAGCCATGTTTTCCCTCCCCCTCTTTCGGTTGAGACTAGGTTGTATAGCATCTTTTTTCAGATGCTTTGGGGAAACAGACTCAACCCCATAAAACGTGATTTTACATATCTTCCTAAACGAAAGGGAGGCTTAGCCATGATTAATCCAGTTATTTTTTTCATGCTAATTTTTTATTTTCTTCCTTCTCCTTTATTTGGTCTCCTCCATCCTTGACTTGGCATTTCTGGGTTCAGTCAATCTGGCATAAGTATTTTTTTAAGTGGTCTTTACTTCCACCTAGAATTGTTGCCTCTGATTCCTTACCCAAATATGGATTGGCTACTCTTAAGAAACTTATTCAATGGAAAATTCCGATACAGCTACTATCAACATTATCACGGAAATCTTTTTATGCATATATTGTATATGAGGTCCAGCAGGTTACATTGCTTTTTCCTCAGTGTTCCCCTACTAAAATGACTTTAACATTTTATAAATTGACTGATTTTAGGCTTCCGGTAAAAACTTGGGATGTGGTTTGGATGTCAGCTCATGGCAGGTTAGGGGTTCAGGGAAATTTAAAATATAAACCTTTGGTTGAGAGATATTGTTTAAGGTCCCAATGCGTTAACATTGAAGAGAGTCAACAACATTTTTTTCTAGTTTGTCTTCACAGTCAGGCATTCTGGTCACAGGCAGCATTGTACTGGAAATTGCCACACCTTACGTTATTGACTTATAATATTCTTATTTTGGGAGAGTACACCGGTGTGTGGAGACAATATCATCGCAGTACCCTGAATGCTTTTTTTGCTTTACTTCAATATTTTTTACGGCAGGCCAGATGTAAATTTGTGATACACCAGCAACATGTATCTTTTTCGGTTATTATTGACTCAGTGCATAATGAATTACTTTCCTTATATGCAAGTGATAGTAAATGTTTTTCGACTGATAAATTGTCTGCCTGTTGGAATCATTTTCCAGTATTGTAAATTTCTTTTCTTTTCTTTTGTAATACTTTCTGATGTATGTATTTAGTATGATTATGCCTTTACTTTGTTTTTCAAACAAAAATTTCTGTTGACTTGTTTGTGATGTTGTGTTTTTCTCAATAAAAACTTCCCCTACTCTTTTCGAGAAGTGCCATGGGATCTTTAACGTCCACCTGAACAACAACCAGAACAGGCAGACGGGACATTGGTTTAATGTCTCATCTGAAAGACGGCACCTTAGGAGTGCAGCACCCCCTCATCATGCTGCACTACAGTGTCAGTGTTGGAATTTAACCAAAGTGCCAGGTGTGGGGCTAGAACCCACAGCCGCCCGATCTTCCAGTCTCAGAGGCGAGTGTGCAACCTGTTGAGCCACTGACACTGATTTTATTGCCCCTAGGGGGTGATTAACTGACTGTTAATCTAACTCCTGGGAGTGCCTTATTGCTATTATAAACAAATATTTGTCAATGCCGAATGTTGTCGCATTGGCATTGGTAGTGCCAGAGTTAGAGACGCATAATAGGAATGGCAGTGAAGTACTGAAGTGACGCCAAACCCACCCCACACCCTGTAGAGACTGACAAGCATTGGGGTGTGGCTTTGGGTGTCAGCTATAACGTTCATGCCATTGTACCTCACCCTACCCTGTAGACACTGACAAGTGTCATGGTGTGCTTTGGGGTCTTTGGGCGTTATACTTACCCCATTCCATAAGGAAATACGCTGAGGTGGGTGCAGTATAGGAGAATGGGGTGAACTCTGTGGCCGAACAGTGCAAGGCACACCACGATGCCTGTCACTGGCAGCAGGGTGGGGGTGGAATGCGTGAGCATTACAGCCGATGATCCCAAGTCACACCCCGACGCCTGTCAATCTCTACAGTGTGGGTGCTACAGTTGGAAACCCTAACACCGTAGGCGTGTGTTGCTATTTTCACTCCAAATTTTCAACATGGGCTTTTTGTGTGCCCACCTCATGAAAAGCAGCACAATCAGTTTGTTAGCTAAAAAGTGGTTTTGCACAGCGGATATGCCATTTGGTGACACAGGGACTAAAACACATTTTGGGCAGGATGTGGAAAATGACAACTGTATTGTTCATGAGGAGGCATAAAAAAATGGCAACGTTGAAAATCTGGAGTGAAAATATGAAAAATTGGTGAAGTCATGAGCATGCATAGAAACTGTGCAACACACGTCCATAACCCAATTATTTTTGGGAGTTTGTTAGCCACATTTTTAATATAGGCATTTTGGGACCTCCCCTCATGAACAGTGGCGCTGTGAGTTTGTTAATCTGTCCCAAAAGTTGATTTCCCACAGCGACCATGCCATTATGCGCCACAGGTGTGGTAACACATTTTGGACAGAATGTGAAAAATGACAGCTGGACTGTTCATAAGGAGGTGAGAAAAAATGCCAGTGTTGAAAATCTGGCATGGAAATATTGCAAATTTGCAAAGTTAAAGGGTGCGTGGAAACTGCGCAACGCACACTTGTGGCACAGTCATTTTATGGAGTTTCGGCACCAGATTTTTAACATAGGCATTTTAGGAGATCTGCTCATGAACAGTGTCACCGTCATTTTCTCAAACTGTCCTGAAAACTGATTTTGCACATCAACCGCGCTATTCTGCACCAGATATGTGAAAACACATTTCGGCCAGGATATGTAAAATGACAGCTGTACTGTTCATCAGGAGGTGTGGAAAAATGCCAATTTTGAAAATCTGCAGTGAAAATATTACAAATTCACGAAGTTACGACCGTGTGTGGCAACAGCACAACGCACGCTCGTAAAACAGCCATTTTGGAGATTCTTTTCACCAAATTTGCAACATAGGCTTTTTGAGAGCCCCCCTCATGAACAGTGCCACTGTCGTTTCATTACTCAGTCCCGAAAGGTGATTCCATGCAGTGACCGTGGCCATGACAGTGACTGAATTCATGAGGAGGGGTACCAATAACCCCATGTTGAAAATTTGGTGCAAAACTTCCCAAAAATGCCCGAGATATGCAACAAAGTTGAAAAAACCTTTTTATGTCATTATACAGCTTACCGGCATTTCCAGTTCGCGGTAGGCTTTGAAGAGTGCAGACGTATTCTTGGTCCACTGAAGATTGTCGCACCGGACTCCAGAGGTAAGGGTGGGGGGATGTGGGGAGGCAGGGTGCGCAGATGGTGGGCGCGGGTTTTGGGAGGAGGCAGGGAGACTGCGAGGGACTGTTATCTTCTTTTACAGGTTACAAAAAAAACAAAACATTGTGGGACGGTTCTCATTTTTCAGGGGATTTGGCACACTGGGGTGGGCTCCCTCGTGCCACCTAAGTGTTTTTTTTTGGGAGGAGCATGCTGTAGCTGGCGGAGGATTGGACACCACTCAGCACATAATGAGCGGGGGGCAAGTGCCCAGGGGATTGGGCACCACCCTCGGCACATAACAAATGGGTGCATTATGCCGACGGAGTGGACTCCCCGTCGGCACATACATTGGCGCAGGGCATGCTGACAGGAGGATTGGGCACCCCTGAAGTCGGCATCATGGCAGGCAGTGTGCCGCCATGTTAAATTTTTTTTCTGACCAGGGAAAGCACGTCAGGAGGTCTGCTGCATATGACGAGCTTTGCTCGCATTGCAGCGGACCTTTCCTTAGATGTGCTCACCACATTAAGTATGCACGGTGTGGCGCCGGCATGCAGGCTTATTGGGGAATGAGGGTCGCACCTACTGATGCATGCCCTGCATTCGCCCAACAGTGACCATGCCTCCAAATCTGCTACTACCATATGTTGGCTATGCACGCGCGAGCCAACATAAAAATGATTCCAAAAGAAAAGTGCTAAAAGTATACTTTTTTAATGTTTTGCTCATTTAGAGAGAGAGATTTTTTAATAAAACAGTTCTTCCACCAACGGTTTAAGATTGCTGGTTCAAAATCAGAATGCATCATTCCACACATTCAGCAGTACTAGAGGATGGAATGCTGACAGGAAGAATCCATGTGCCATGGTGATCAGGCTGTACATGACAGTATAACATGCATTAATGTAAGGCTGTTGGAATCCTAACAGTCAATCAGACTGCAGCATTTCTGAGAGCCTTTTTATAATAAAATATGAAATACATACAGATGTTTGGTGTTTGACTAGAGGTTGTTAAAAAAGAACCTTCTTGAGCTTAAATTAGCACCTGTTTTAAACAGAACTGGATGGGGATCCACCCATCTTTGCCACAGGAGTACAATTTGCAAACAGCCGAGAAATTCAGACTAAGATTTAGAAAGCATCAGACGCCTCTGGGAGAACTTTGAAAAACATTACATTTTGACACAATTCAGCTTGTATTTCCTAGATCTTTGGTAGATTTTTTCTTGCCCCTTACTTATTAGCTAATAACATTTTTACAAAAACAGGATCTTTATCTCTAGAGTTTATCTGCCCCTACATCTTATTCCCTAACTGAAGTCCTAATCCTCTGTCGTGACATCACAGTCTGCTACCATGGGGGCAACTGCAATGTCACTAGAAAAGTATTATGACATCAGGTGGAGAATAAGTAGCAGAAGCTGATGACCCATCAAACAACAAACACCCTGTTTTCATGCATATGCTCTTTGTGATAAATAATGGATAGATAAAATAGAGCTAAAGTGAAACATATGCAAAACTGTGTCAAAGTATATTATAGTGTATGGTGGAATGTGGTTGTATATGGAAATCCATACACGGCAAAAAGTCGTCCTGCTTCAGTAGTGATGTCCTCACTAATGCAGAATGACTTTTCGTTCCGCATTAGTGAGCACATCATAATGCAACCGCCCCCATCAGCACTGTTCATAGGACAGGGGACAGTTGGCCCATCATGTGCACAAGCTGGACAGCGCTTGGGCGAAAGAGAAGAGCCAGTTCCCGGTGGCAAACAATAACAACAAAATGCTGAAAAGTAAGCAGTCTGTTATTTTGGGGCACCATACACTATAAAGAAAAGTATATGGGAGCCCAAATACACAGCCGCTTTATTCTCTTGTCTCGTGGTTTCCATGATGACAGGGACCTTTTGAGCTTCGCTCTCGAAGTCCTCTTCATCACGGAAACCACTTCGTAAGAGAATAGCATGGTTCTGAATGGGCCCCATATCCATCCTATATGTTTTTCTTTACGTTCGCCTGCGCGCATGCGCAAGGAACGTTTTGGGAGAGTAGCACACTTTGGAGGTGTGCCTCTCCCTTTCAATCCACTGCTCCGTTGAGCAGGCGTGGTGGTCCTGCACCAATGGGTGCGGGAGCTGTGTATGATAGCGGTGGTCTTCGCTTCAAAGAAAACCACCGCTGTCATATACAGCACTGGTAGGCCTCACGCCCCAAAGCTTTAGTGCCACACTGGGAGCCCACCCCAGCGTGGGAAACGTCCCACGTCGTCTGCTGACAGGGGTGCCCAATCCCTGTCGGCTCCACCCCCAAGCCATCCTTCTGCCACGCTGGGGCCCACCCCAGCGTGGCAAACGTCCCGTTGTCTGCCGGCGGGGTACCCAATCCCCGTCAGCTCCCTCAGCCCCCCGCCATCCTTCTGCCATGCTGGGAGCCCACCCCAGCGTGGCAATTCGTCCCACTTAGCTTTTTTTTACCTGTAAAGCAAAACGGTCCCACAGCGCTTCTCCCAGTCCCCTCCCACAACCCGCACCCACCCATCGCACCCAGCCTCCCCACACCCCTCACCCTATACTTACCTCCGGAGCTCAGCGCCGCGATCTTGATGGACTGGGAACACGCTGCACTCTTTAAAGCCGACCGCGAACTGAGGAAATGCCGTAAGCTGTATAATGGGCTAGATAGGGTTTTCAACTTATTGCACATCTCAGGCATTTTGGTTTCTGCACCAAATTTTCAACATGGGGTTTTTGGGACCCTTCTTGTGAATGATTTCACTGTCATGGCGTTATTCAGGCCTGAAGGGTGATTTCGCAGTCACTGCATGAAATCACCTTCGGCCCGAGTAACGCCAGACAGTGACATCATCATGAGAAGGTCCAAAACCCCATGTTGAAAATTTGGTGCAAAATTCAACAATGACTGTTTTATTTAGCATGCTGCTATGTAGTTCCTACACAGGCTCGTAAGTTCACGAATTTTCAATATTTGCACCCAGATTTTCACATTGCCATTTTACCACACCTCTTATGAGCAGTACAGCTGTCATTTTTCACATCCTGCCCAAAACGTGTTTCCGCTTCATGTAGCGCACAAATGGAGCAGTCGGAAGCGTAAATCAATGTATGGGGTGCATTAAGAAAATCACGGTGACACTGTTCATTAGCAGAGGTCTTAAAATGGCTATGTTGAAAATGTGGTGAACAAATTCCTAAAATAACTGTTTTCATTTAGCAGCTAGGCAGTTCCCACGCACTGTAAGTCATAATTTTCAATATTTTCACTCCAGATTTTCAACATTGCCATTTTACCACACCTCCTTATGAGCAGTACAGCTGTCATTTTTCACATCCTGCCCAAAACGTGTTTCCGCCCATGTAGTGCACAATGGCTCAATCGGTGTGTGAAATCAATGTATGGGACACAGTAAGAAAATCACAGTGACACTGTTCATTAGCAGAGGTTTTAAAATGCCAATGTTGAAAATTTGGTGAAAAAATTCCTAACAATGAATGTTTTACAAGCGTGCGTTGCACAGTTCCCACATACGCTCGTAGGTTTGCAAATTTTCAATATTTCCACTCCAGATTTTCAACATTGCCATTTTACCACACTTCCTTATGAGCAGTACAGCTGTCATTTTTCACATCCTGCCCAAAACGTGTTTCCGCCTATGTAGCGCACAATGGGGGTAACAAAAAGGTCATGCTGAAAATGTATTGTGCAAATACCAGCAATCGCACAGGGCATTAGGGTAAAGCACCATACGTGCCAAACACCACTGCAAATACCTGCAAGCGAACGTTCGACATTGACAAATGCTTGTTTATCATGTCATGATTATTCCATCTTGCTGTGGCAACTTACTGGCGGGGGCACCAGGCTCACTTGCATGATGGGAGATCTGGCACGGCCATCGCCAGTCTGCCACAGGGCCTCCCCATACCCTGTTCAGCCGGCCTGGCCCTGGACCCCCACAGCGCGATTCCATGAGAGTCCTCCCGGCGAGGCAGAGTGCGGTTATCAAGCTGCATGGTCACGCCCAGCCATTTTTTCCTCCATTAAGGTCCCTCGATGGAGCGTGGGCATGCAATGATGTCCATGCACTGACGTGCAGACATCTTCCGTGCTCCCCCTCTGCTAACACCTGCGTCTGCAGTACCCCCCCGGGCATCCCCAGGGGCCACTGCAGCGTGGTGTGCTTCCCCAGCCCAATGCAGGACTAGGAGGGCTGTCGGTGGATGCTCAATCCTAGTCCTCCCCTGCCGAGCCCTGACGACCTGGGCTTGTTCCCGAACCCAGGTCGCTGGCATGGTGTGAGGAGTGGCATCCAGCGCCTCAACCCTCAGCACCACTGGGCCAGCTTATCCTATATGTTTTTCAAAGTTCTTCTGCAGGCACTGGCTGCTTATCAAAAAGACACTGATGTCCCAGGAAACTCTAAAAAATCATTGAATCAACTGATATTTCATGATTTTTTTTGTTGTTGAATTTGGCTTGACCAATTTCTTTATAACTACAGAAACTTTTACAGATCAAGGGAGCGTGCCTGACAACTCAGAACTCTCTCCGGAGTGTGAGACACTCTTATTCTGTAATGAGTGTCTCACACAAAGTGGCTCTAGGAAGGAGCGTGTTCATGGATAATTGTTTTGAAACACTGAATGCCCTTGATCCAGCTATTTCCACACTGCCAACCTCTCTACCCAGTCCTAACTAGTCCTCTCTGGCTTATTTTCACTTTTTTTTTTTTTTATCATTAAAACCATCCCTTCACTCATCGCCACTTTTTTTATCATTAAAATTCTCCCTTCACCCATCTCACATCACCCTTACCCAGTCCTTAATAGCCTCCTTTGTCCCTCTCCCCCACTAGTGAGTACCTTTAAAATAACTACTTTTAAAACCCTCCAATGCTGTGCAAATATGTTTATCCATTTGATCTCACCATTGGCCCGAATGACGAAGATTTCACGTGATATGAAATTACCAACCATTGAGCCTAACGGTGAGACTGAAAGGATAAATATCTTTGCTCTGTATTGAGCATTACACAGTACGAGGTGGGGTAACATTCCTAATTTTTAAAATTTTACTTGGGGGGGGGGCGCTATGGAGCCCGAGTAACATGGAAGCCAAACCATAGAACTCTCTCTAACCTCTGAGAATTTCAACATTGGAAGCTAGCGAATTGAAATTAATTGAAGAAAACTTTTGGATCCAAGAGGTTCTGATACTGTCCACCATAAGATGTGAAACCCTCGTAAGGATCAAACGCATGGGTCAGGAGCAAAAAGCAAAACAATCTCTGCGGCTCCCACTACGCGCTCAACCCAAGGCCGTGGCGAAGATGTGACCCCAGAATCTGGCGAAGAAACACTGCAAATGCTGGGAATTAAAATTACTAGGCTTATATCTACCGTGGCTGGGTTAGCAGATAAGTTTGATACTTTAGCGAATCGGGTGGTGGCCCTAGAAAACAATATCGAAGCAATTCAGACCACAGCTATAGAATCTACTCGTAGAGCCGACGCAGCACTAGGGGCTGTCTCAACGATGACAAAGAAATCTTCCCACGTTAAATCCAGGCTAGAAACCCTCGAGAGCCAAGTGCGAGCAGCCAACGTACGTTTAATAGGGATGCCTGAAGGTGTGGAGGGAGATCATCTCCTACTTTTCCTCCAGGAATGGTTTGTGCAACAATTAGGGGATGAAGCTGCACCAAAAATCCAGGAAGCCCAAAAGGCTTATCGTGTTAACCCAAGAGGGCGACCAATGAACCCAGCGGCACCTCGTACAGTCATCTTGGTCACTGATGGCACAGGCACTCGAGATTATCTGTTAGCACTTACAAGGCAAAATGTTACTTAAAATTCCATTAACTGGATAAGATGTGCTATGCCACGAGGCCCTTTTATAGACATGACCCAAAACATACAGAACAAGTTACAAAACTACATGACAAAAATTTACAAAGAGAAGCATGATACAAAAATGACAGCATTATATATGAGGACCACGTTCATTTATACAGAATTATTCCTATAGTTAAGCATGTATGTGTGCCAGTACTTAAACTGGGGTACAGTCACTGAGGCGTGGAAGGAGGGGTGGACAGCATGGACCCTAAGTCCTTTCTGACAACATAATTCTTCATTACTATGCATCAGCAGTTTCATAATGTCATTCTGATTATGCTTTCAGCCAGGTTGGGGATCTGGAGCTGCTAAGGAGGGTCATGTGAGGAGCAGTGGCCAACAGGATCCCAGCAGGAAATCCTGCCTGTAGGAGGTCCCACAGGGAAGATAAAAGGCTGCACTCCTAATGGCGGCCATTCCACAAAACAATGTCTTGGGTCACATTTCATAAACGACACCTGTCATGTTCATATGTTGTGGCAATAAAAACTAGCATTTTGAAAATGCAAGGTCACAAACTATGAGAACGATAACGTTATGTGTGAACATCTTCATTTCCTAATCATGAGGATTTCACTATTATAACTTTTTTTTTTTAATTTAGTTATTTAATCAGGTGAGACACACTAAGCTGAAAGCTTTTTTACAGGGGCAACCTGGGAGCACAGGGAAGTTAAGTGACTTGCTCAGGGTCACACAGTATGCAAGTGGAAGCTGTGGAATAACTTGTATTGCTAATTTGTTAATTATTGCCTCTGCACGATCAATGCCAAACACCTACACTGCAAATACAAGCCAGCAAACATTTGGAACTGACAAAAGTTTGTTTTTTTAGTAATGTAGTTGCGCTCCATGCTCAGGCTGGGCAGTATAATTTTCCCACCTTGTTGTGTTATCTCTTCTTGTTGCCTTGCCAGCCCCACCCTGATGGCCCCTAGCCAAGTCACTTACCACCTCCAGGACCTACCCCTGTTACCCCCACAGCTTACCCCTTGTGGTAGGATCACAGGGGCTTACTCTTGCCCTTCCAAGACAGGATCCAACAGAGGTGCCCAGTCAGCGATGCCAGGCCTGCGGGGCTGTCCTTCATCCTGCCCTGTGAGGGATTTTCCCACCCTTTTCTTCCTCTCCCTAGGACATCCAACCTGCAATGACGCAGGGTATTTCTCAGTATCCCACACTCTTCTGGGCTTCCCAAATGCTGTGATCCCCAGCTTCTGTATAGTGAGAGACATGACCCACCCACTTTGTGAGAGGAGAACAGTCTCTCAGGTGCTTGATCCTCGGAAGCACAGTGACTCAAGTTCACTTCCGAACTCAGGTTGCCAGAGTAGCAAGTGATAGTCGTAACGCTGCGCTACTGGGCCAACAGGTAGCATTTTTAGGGAAATCTGGGAACTGTCTGTTATACCAGTGCCTCACCAGCTTCTATTTTGACATATGTCAGACAGGAAACTAGGGAGTAGCTGACATTACAGACAATCCCCAAACTGGAAAATGGTGCTGTCCAGCCTAAGTAATGAACACTCCTTTATTATAATCCAAAGAAAAAAACAAACCTGGCTGCCCACATATGGTGACTGAGGAGTTTGGGCAGCAGGAATTCCATACTGGATTTCATATTGGAAGGTTTACATTCACTGAACCTCTCTGTGTGTGTCTTGTGGCTGCTGCCAACTGTTCATGACTTGTAGTGTGCTTAGGGTGTGCATGTGAGGTACCTTTAGAATACAAAATCCTTTCCTTCCTAGCTTCCTTTATTCAGAATATCCTGTCAGTTGAAGCCAAATCAACTCCATCACAGCAGAGGAGCTGTCCACGTATCCAGCAGTGCTGAACTGCACAATACTGCTTTAACTAAAACGTATACTTTTTGCTTTGGAAAGTGGGGCACCTTTTCTAAGCACTGCATTTGTAATAATTATGAATACAAGTTCACTTCCCCAGGCGTGTGTGTGTGTGTGTGTGTGTGTGTATGTATGTCTATATATATACACACACACACACACATTGAAGGTAATATGTATTTCTATATAGATATAAACATAGTATCAGGAGAATTTACAAAATAGCATGCAGAGCAAGATGTAAAATATACACATGAGCTCTGTATCAGGCAAATGCGATAGACCTTCAGACCTTCTGCTGGCCTTTTTTTGATGTTCAGATATATGTTTACACCCAATTCAGATTATATTTCCATTATAAAAAGGGTAGCTGAAAATGAGAATGAGCTATGATCGGCCAAGACCAGGGACATGGTTAACATGCACCAAAAGAGCAAACGTTGCATCCTGCCCAGAAATGACTCCTCTTCCCTTTGCCAGTGGGTCCAAATTGATGCACCTACTCCTCAACAACATCTAAAGGAAGAGAACATGAACTGTTCAAAATCTGCTGTTGATTATGTTTTGACCTAGTAGGTTCCTCTTTAGACTCACATTTCTTACACCAGTAGGTCCAATCTGACCCATGTTTTAAACCCCCAGTGCTGTCACTGGCCAAGACTCATCATATAATCATGCAGCGATATTGCTTAATGCATAGTTACAGGTTTTGCTTTCTTTTTACATTTTGTTTAAAATCCATTTTATATACAGAATAGTTTATGAATAAGATGTGAGTAATTATTTATTTTATTTTACACACACTCAAGGTCTGTGATGCCTCATAAACCCCAAGAACAAAGCCTGAGGGGTTTATCAAGACACCACACACAGAGGATGTGTGCAAAAGAAAAATTTTACACACCCCTACCTATATCTTGTTTTTTATAACTGCTGACTCCACTTATCTCCAGTCCGTTTTCCTGCACTAACTCCTATGCAGTGCTGTCAAGGCACTCAGCGCCAAGTTCGTCCTGTTTCCCAGCTCCATTGTTTGTCATGAGACTGGGAAAGACCTTTTCCTGGCTCAGAGACACTTCTAAAAGTTCACTCCCAGCTCCGCTGCCTGACCTGCACTCCGGGGTCAAACAACACTGCAGGCAGGTTTTTTATGTGGCGCTGTCTTCAGCAGTTTTATATAGAGCATATTCGTGCTATTGTAGTTTGAGTGAGAGCTCTCAGTTGTCTTGCATTCGCCATTGTAACCAGTCTGTTATAACAGCAGATTACACCACAGTTATTCATGTTTATAAAATGAGTCTAAAAATCAAAGAAACTTAACTGGGTAAAACCAGTCAGGTGACTGGGCTATATTACAGCAAAATGCACACTCATCCTGGTTCTAAACCAGACCGGGTTTGTTAGTAGCCACATCACACAGTGAGAAAACCAGTCCCCCTGAATCCCAAATTGACCTTCCATTACAAACATGGCTGCCACCTTTACTCACTAAAAACCTTCAATTAGGCCCTAAAAATAAAACTACTGAAAACAAAAAACAAAACAGATTAATTCAGTGTTGTGTCTGTGATTATTATACTCTCCTTACATGTATAAATAAAATTAAATTAGAACAATGAAGAAGAACAGTTCATGGTTTTCATTAGTGAAAAATCTTCCTCCTCCTGTTATCTGCTTATCAGGGAAATCTCTGCTGCTTACTATACTAGAGAAAAAAAACTGAAGCACTGGCTCCACATCAGGCCTTTGGTGGCTGTGTATAGTATGTTGGGAGAGGAACATAAACTTAGCTTTTTTCAAGAAACAATTCATGCATATTTTGGACAGGTGAACAGACGTACTGCACACGTATAAAACAAGCTAGTTATAGAGTATCACTATGCAATATCACATTCAGGGTAAACTGCACAGAGGAACAACTTGTTGCATGTGAACCATCGGTCCACTTCTTACTTCATTTGTATCTTCGTACCTAGACTCCATTTTTTACAGAACTGTAACAACTATGAAATAAACTTACTGCAACAGCATAAACTAGACACAGACTGTGCGGTGTGATTAATGATCATTTAATCCTATGGCGCATGGTGGCCATTTTGAATAAGGTTAAACACAGAACATTTTGACTTGTATATGCGCTATATGATTGAATTTTTAATGTCTATAACTCTGAATCCTTGTATTCCATGGTAAGCATTCCAAATATTAAATGTGGGGAGAGATGGAAAAACAGAAAGAGGCAGAGGAAAAGAGGCAATACATATAAACAAAGAGAAAAATAAGAGGGTGGGAGCTCATATACATAGGTAGATCCAAACTGCTTAGATTCCTAAGTTCATAAAAGCACATACATTTGAATCATATAAGGGTGTTTTCAGGAGAAATCTACCCCCCAAAACAAAAAAACAAGTTTTGAACACATACATTTCTATTAAAATATTTGTATTGGTTTAAATGCAAGAAAGTAACTTTATTTTATAGAACTGCATGCCACACATGGTTTTCATTATCTTTTACTGTTTTCAGCTACCCTCCCGTTACCAGAATATAGACCATTTCTTGCTTCAAAGTTTATATATCAGCATATTTTAATGAAAGGTGCATTTTTTTTAATCTTTTACACTATTCTTATTTTAACTAATTTTAAGTAAAATATTTAAATACCATTTTATAAGTACTGTAAGACACTCCAGGATGTGTCATTATGGTAATACAATCGCACTTCTCAGGTGCATTTAATGGCACTTGGCTGCACCTCACACCTGTGATGTGTGATTATATCACCATAATGCACACCGTCATGTCTTGTTGCTTTCGTAATCCAGCCTAGTCAGTAATTAGAAGTGCAAGAACACACTCCAGGTTTTACATTGAACAATAATCTCGGCACACCCCAGGTGTTGTAAGACCCTCGGCTGGTGGCCTTGTGCCTCAATACATACCAGAGGCTTAAAGTAAAACAGGAAAGTTTACACCCTGTCATGTGTTATTGCTTACTTGCTTGTCTGTATTCATCTCCCCTCATTCTTTGTTATTGAGGACGACTGAATGAAAACAGGATCTGTGTCCCTTAGACCTTATCTGATCCTCTGACTTTTCCCCTCTGCTTCAGTAATAATCCTCAGCCTGTGACATCTCAACAAGCTGTTGTGGAAATGCTTACAGAGTCAAACACAAAGATGTCTGCTTGCACCGGATGAAAGAGCAGCAGAGTGAGATGAGGCATCTGCGGCACACCAAACAATTTTTTTAATGCAAATGCACTCAGTAATAAAGTATATGGGTGGGCAGAGAATATATTTAAATTAAAAAAAGCCAAATTACTCTTAGATATTTTTTTAAAAGACCAGCACATTTCTTTAAGATGGATGGATAGCATTAATTTCAGACACACAGTTACTCCATGTGATTTTTTTTTCTTATATTAAATGGACATTAGGATTTGGACGGGGGCCAGCTGGGCCATTTTGCAAACAGAAATGAAAAACAATCATTTAGTTCTTTTCTCCAATGGAGGTTTACAAATGAGTTTTTTCTTTTATTCCTTCTAAAAATAATTTTTTTCCTATAATCTACTTGAAATTCACACCACACAGATGATGAGCTGCCCCTATAAAGATGTGACATCTCGTTTTCATGTGGGTCCTTTGGTATAATTAGGGTACAAACTTTGGGCTGGATTTTCAAAATGTACTTGGACTAAGTCATACTCTGTAACTCCTCCACACCTCCAGTTGCTGACCGAAATCTCCGCAGCTGCAGAGACTTGTATTTTCAGTCCCCCTGCGGCTGTGGGAGATATTATGCCTGGTCCCACCGACCATAAAATTTTTCCGCAGCTGCGGGAAAACAACTGTGGCAAGCTGCTGTAAATCATGGAACCGGTCGTAAATCAGCTCCACTTTTAAGAATACCATAGCTGCGGGAAAAATGGCTCCGCAGGTGGCAACCTACTTACGCAGAGTTTTTCCCGTAGCTGCGGTATTTTCAAGGGCTTTGAAAATATGGCCCTTCGTCTTTTTTTTATTTGTTATTTTTATTCAAGTGTTTTTTTTGCCTTTAAAGCAGTAGTATTTGTTAGTTGGCAAAAAATGTTATCATATATATTTTTTTTAGCAAAAATGTATTTCTCGTATCCTAAGAGTCATCCTTAGTATATTTTCAGTTTTCTCAGATATTGTTAAAACAACTTTTATAGCTAATTTTGTAATTAAGGACTCATGTCATTAAAGATAGCCGTCACTCACAATTTTTAAAAATCTCTTCCGCAGAGGTTACCTTTTGAATGTACATACTATAGTCACACTGTGGATGTATAAGGATGGCATGCCCACATGTTTCTGATGGTAAACAGCGCAGCGCTAAACCAAGATATTTAATTTTTTTAATGGCGGGTATGGCACAGGAGTGGGGCCTTTTAAAAACTTCAAAATCCCATGCATTGTTTCAGGAATGAAAGAAAACGAACAATGTATAGCCTGATATTTTTGCCACACAAATATTGCTAAAAAAAACAAAAACTATATGGTTACTAATAAATACTCAAACTTGCGGAACAAGCTTCCTCCCATAATCCAATGTTGTCCTAAATTCATGACTTTTACAAAGTTAAAATCAAAAAAAGGTCACCCACCAGCAGGGGCTCCGTAAGGCCACACAACGTAGTAATGCAAAAGCAAACAGAACCTTGCAGCCCTCCCAAGTGCGGAAATGATAGATGCCAGACTGGGTGTGCCATGAACAGCTTAAGTGAATTTATTTAAAGCATAAAAACATACACATGACTTGTAAAACTATATTTCAGTGCCACCCCCCCAACTTATGGCCCAATAGTGTTTCACTCCCCTTGATAAAGCTCCAGTTTGGGGGAACAAAATGCCAGTGGGCCATTAGTTGGGGGTGCACACCTAGTCTGGCATCTGTCATTTCTACACTTGAGAGGACTGCAAGGCTAGTTACTGATTTTGCTTTTACAAAGTTCCTTACCCATTAACGACTTTCAAAAAGTTCCTTTAGGGACACCTTCCTTGCTTGTAGGCAATGTAACTGCTTTCATTGAAACTCATATCTGTGTTTACGTATTCTGCTGTCCCTTCACTTGTGATCTTATGCAAATCTAAAACAAAAGTTTGTATACTTTTGTCCTGTATATATTGACCAATGTAATGCATTTTATGGAATGCATTGTTAATATTGCTGCACCTTTGTTTCTTCCCTTTTGTATTCGTAATTTCTCTATAAAATCTTTGGTTACTAGTATGTATCTCCTTTGTATGTAATCAGCTCTGGGTCACTCTTAAAAAAGAACATTATGGGCCTGATTTTCAAACAGGTTAGAACTAGACAAGGGACTTGTATCAACAGAGTTTGACATAAGTGGTGACTTGCGTCAAACATGATTTTAGAAAGCAGCCTGTGTCTGATCCAGACACTGCTGTGCCAAAGCCCCCTTACACCAGGGTCACATCAAACAACCCAGTGCGCCAGGTTGCAAGGGGGCTTGCACCATGGTGGGGCTGCAACATCCCGTTTTTTGAGATTTTGCAAGCCCCATCATGGATGCAGCAAGGGGCACCAGTAAGACCAGCCAGGAGGTGCTCTAAGTGGGTTTTGCCAATGGGATGCTGTATTAAAGGGGGCAGTGGGGGCCACTGGGGCACGGGAGGTGGCAGTTGGGGCAATGCTGGGCATCAGCCACAGTGATGTGGCACCAGGTGGGGTGCCAATACAGTGTGTCGAAATATAAGGATCATTTTTTAAATCGAGCCACCCTCACTGTACTATCCTCCCTGGTAGTCTAGTGCCCCCTCCCCCCCACAATCCCGGCTGTTTACATATAATCCCTGGTGATGTAGTGGAGCCCCCTCCACCAATCCCTGTTCTCCCCTGAGTATACAGAAACAAGTGCCCCGGTCCTATACCGCCCACCCCTGATATCCGATCTCACCCAATATAAAATGTGATAATAATCCCTGGTGATCGAGTGGATCCCCACCCTCCCCACTCCATTAGGCATGGTCCAGTCACCCCACTCCCCTCACCCCATTCCCGGCATGATCCTGCAACTGGCACAGCCTTCCACACACAACCATGGCCAGCTGCAGAATGCATTCTTAATGACCATGTGTTGCATACTGTATACAGTACACAGTCATTGAAAATGTATTCTGCAGTTGGCCTTAAGTGTTATCGCGAGGAGGCTGTGCTGTCAGGATCATGCCAGAGATAGGAGACAGAAATAAGGGTGGTTGGGCAATGCTTGACAGGGTGGGGGTCCACTAGACCACCAGGGACTATTATCAAATTTTTTATCGGGTGAGCTTGGGGATTAGGGGTGGGTGCTACAGGACAGGAGCACTTGTTTCTGTATACTCAGGGGAGATCGGGGATCAGTTGGGGGGGCACTACATCACCATGGATTATATGTGTACACCACCATGGATTATATGTAAACAGTGGGGATCACGGTGGTGGGCACAAGACTACCAGGGAAGATGGTACGGTATGGGCCACTCGATATCAAAAAGTATACATACAGTACAACCTCAGAGATCCGAACTTCAATGAACTGGACTGACCGGTTAACCAAACCCCCACCCCCAAGCACTAAGCAATTAAGCATACGCTTGCCGAGGATGAGGAACAGTATCAGAAGAAGAAAGCGGGGCTCCATAAATGGTTGCATAGTGTTTCGCCGCAGGATTCTCGCACCAGCATACTTTTGGAGAAGTAGCATCAACCAATGCCAGTACAGCACTGCTCGGAGATGTATAGCATGCTGCAGCCAGGGGAGGAATTGCCTGATTCAGGGAGTGTAGCTGGGTGCTAGACAGAGGGGCAGCTTAGGGTCACGGAGCAAATAAAAGCGGCTTTTAAAGTAGCATCGCCGGAACAAAGAATGCAGCAACATATGGCAGAATAGTCAAAAGAAGCGGTGGTGGATGAAGTCCCATGGAAGGACACTGAGCTGGAAATGAATGAGCCTGCAGAGTGCAATGTAGGACAAGGGGAAGTGGACTGTACTGGCTATCAGCAGTTTCAAGGGGAGGTTCCAATAGGTCTTATGCAGGCATAACAGTGGGGGTTAGCGGCAAACTATCTGAATCTTAAAGTGTATTGTTTAGTGTTTACTGAACTGTATTTATCATTTTTTTATATTAAATTGCTTGTAAGAGTTTGGTAAAGCAGTCCATTAGTTGGTTATTTCAGAGATAAGGATACTTCAGAGATATGTGTAACCCCCTTGTTACCCGGGGTTACCATACCTCTCAACCTCTTGCCTCATGAATCAGGGACAAGGCTTAAAAAAATCAGGGACAAAGACCCCAAATCAGAGACACATCTTAAAAACTGGTGCTAAGGACTCAGAAAACTGACAGAATAAAGTGATTTGTGTTAAGATACATTTTCTGAAGAAGAACAAGTCTGTTACTTTAATGTTTGACATTATTTTGTGCTTTTAATCCACACTGTTCTGTCACAAAAACACAAATTTTATGAGGGACAGAGGAAATTTCTGAGGCAAAATCAGGGACGTCCCTGAAAATCAGGGACAGTTGAGAGGTATGAGGGTTACTAGAATCCCAGTAAGACCAAGTGGTAGGCAGGGAAGGCAGCTTGTGAAACTCCAGTTAAATGGGTTTCACACTGTCTCACTCTGTTCTCAGTCTCAGCTGAGGCTGAGGGATGACATCACCAATAGAACTATCGCAGCTGCATGAGCCACATTGGAATCTGCAGCAAAGGGAGTTAGTTAGAACGTTGGGAGTTTTGAAGTCAGTGTCTGCAGTCAGTCTTCAGTGAGTGAGTGTGAAGTAGGGAGCTTACTGTTAAAGCAGCTCAGTGAGGGCTCTAGGAGCCTCAGCCCTGTCAGAGGGCTACTTTTAAGTAGAAGGGTGTGTGTCTCCAACTTAGAGAAACACAGAAGATTACTGAAGTGGTGGAGACCGCTGTTTTCGGGTCTCAGTGCCCCCTCCCTGGGGGATGAGAAGGTTTCCCTGCAGATTCCTGGGGCAACCCCCCTAGTTCTGCTTGTGGAGGGAAAGCTGCCTGTTCGTTCCAGTATTTATTTGGGAGAAAAGAAGATTTGTGAGTCTCCTGTGAGGCACCTGCAACGTGAGGGTGAGTGTCTGCTCTGGCTAAAAGGGCCTCTATGTTTTCACCCTGGGACTTGTGTGACAATGTGGGGATTGAACTACTAAATATTGGGAAGCCTAGAGTAATGGGCTAAGCAAGTTAAAAGTAGTTTGAAGTTCCAGAGTATGTTGGGATGCAAATAATATGTAGAGGTGATGTGACAGACGTCTACCCTTAATCTACATTTCAAAGTTCAGTAAAGGAATTGTTCAGTTTCCAGAGAAATGGCCGGGTATGGGCTGTGGGAGCTGGAAGTGGGTGGCCCCCCATCTTTAGTGACCAGGTCCACCTCTACAGATTTCTTCTGTGGATTTCTACTTTACCTCAGGCACTTGGCCAGTGATGGGGGAAGTACCCAGACATGGGATTGTAAGGAAAATTCTCTCTAGGAGTCGCAGACTCTAGTGTGGTTTGGGGAGCCACGACAGGATAATTGGTTCATTCCTCCAATAGACCATGTGAACAGGATAATTGGTTCATTCCTCCAATGGACCATGCGAATGGGATAATTGGTTCATTCTTCCAATGGACCGTGGATCAAGTGGCCGGCGGGGGAGCCGGGCCAGCGGGGAAAACCCAAGTGTGTCCAAGTCGGGCTGTGTACCCAAAGCTGTATGCAAGTCCAGGCTGTGTGCCTGGTGGGTTTAGAGCCTGAAGGTTGGAAATAGTGATAAAGTGTTCTGTTGTCTCTAATCTGCATTACCAGGAACTGTAGCCCTATGGGGGTCCGTCTATGCTTTGTTTGGTCAGCTTATGTGAATAAAAGCCACACTGAAGAATCCCATTCCTGGTTCTGGACATTACAGTTCTTGCTTCCTGTGTTCGGATTTACTTGGGTGCCCCTGTGCAGAGTAGCCAAACCTAGGCTCCCCTGTGCCGAGTAACCTCATCCTCCCCGAACCCAGTCCCCACCAGGTACTGCTGTCAGCTTCAACAGCATGCCACCTGTCGTTTTACTAAAAAGGCAGGGGTGAGGGGTTACATATGAACACCATGCATTCCCATGCTGTTCAGATCTCTGAGGTTATACTGTGCTTATGTTGCAACACACTGTAATGGCACCCTGTGGGGTGCCACATCAGCGTGGCTCATGCTCAGCTTTAGCCTGACACCAATCATCACCCATGCCCCTTATACCCCTGGCCCCCTCCTAGCATGGTGTATCCCCCCCCCAACACTATCCCAGCTTCTCAGGTGTTGCGCTGGGCAGGGGGGTCACATCCCTGTGGCAAAGTCTGCAGATGCACAGCCTGTTTGGTGCAGCTGGTCATTTGCTGCAAACCCAGCAAGTTTGGCGTTAAGGACCCTGCATTTTGCAAAATCAGGCACAGGGTCCCTGCTGCACCCCGAGTTTGCCACAATCCTTAGAGCGACACAACTTGTGTCGCTCTAAGTATTCGCTGTGTTCGCGGTCCAACAGTGATCAGCAAAAATAAACTGAAAGCAGAATTTTTTTTTTTGTCACTCACGACACCTTTATTGAAGGGGAAAAACATTATTTGAAAAGCACTAAGCACCAACGCAGTAGCTTATAACTATAGCACATATCAAAGAATGATGGAGCATGTACAGTAGCAGCAAGCAAACAAACAAACAGGCAAATCAATCAGTATTCAGTCCTCAGTAAACAAACTCTTCTGACACCATGTGGCAGGGGCAGTCCACAGAATCATTTAAAAAGCAGTACTACATTAGTAGTCTGCTACACCTTTGAACACAGACTGTATTAGCAGTCTGCAAGCAATCTACTGTTAATAAAGAAATCAATGAGTAATCAGAAAAAATAAACCTGTAAACTTTGTATCAGCGTCTACCGTCTACGGCTCCACCTGGCCAGGTAGTCTGCTGCACTCAAAGTTTTGTCTGGTCAGGTATGTCTACCTCTCCATCTCCATCTCCTTCTATATGGTTCTCTACTGGTTTGTCCTGCTTTTCCTCCAAATGATAATCCATGCATGAGGAATGTGCCTCCAGAATTCCAGCCAGCTCGAACCCTCGAACAACGTCCTCTCAGCACAGGAACAGATTCTCAAACTCCAAGACAAGCCACTGAGCACGCTTCATTTTTAGTGACTTCATGTGGAGATCCACATTCACAGCCGCTGCCGATGTACCCAGGAAAATCTGAACTGAGACAGCACGAGCATACCCGTCCTTGAACTGCCCTTTGAGGAAGTCTTTTACAAGTTTGCTGTCATTAAGATCCTGTGGCTGTCGAAAGTCTGTACAAGAGAGTGGACAAAAACTGGAATATACAGTAAGCTTCTGCAGGATTTGGTCTGTCGACTGTGCTTGAAATACGTCCATCATCAACAGAGCTCACTGCTCTGCAGGGCGGTCATTTTTTGTTTAACAAATGCCATGTATGACATCAAAATTCTGTCTACGTAGTTGACCACAGTGTCACTGTTTTCCCAGTGGTTTTTAGATTGTGTCGCTGTCCAATCTTCAGGGAACAAATGCAGGCAAACAGTTTTTTTGCTTTCCGCTGGTAGGTAAGCTGAGTGAGGCAACTTACTGGTGTAACCCCTAGATGGCGCTATCCCAGGGGCTACTACCCCTGCCTGATTTGCCACTAACAGGTTGAGGGGCCTGGATCCAATGGCGGGTGCCTCCACCCAGAGGTCAGGGTTTGCAATAGTTAAACTAACTTGGTCACAGCCCTCTGGGACACTGCAACCCCCCTTTCTTCCCACTAGTGGCCCACACAATATATCAGAATTACCTTCACAGTATACACTTACCCCCAGGTCTGGTTCCGGCACTGGGACCTCCTGTGAAATGAGATACAGTGCAACAATCACAGTACAGTACTTTAACATAGACAAATACCTCAGGCAGTATAACTTTGCTGAAACAAGCAGCTCTGATTTATTTAGGGGATATAACAAGGACAGGGGGAAATCAGGTTAATTAGCTTATCACTCTAATAATCTACCTATGGCTCTGTGTACAGGCCTATCCCTATCAGTTACTGTCCCTGGGTACCCAAGCCCTAGTGGCTAGTCCAAACCGTGGCAGCTGGTAGGGGCCCTTTCACACAGAGAAAAGGAGAATTAAACAGTCAGCAGTACAGTAATTCCATTTGGATTTAATGTGGCAATTCAACAGTGAGCGACCCTGAATTAGTACTCACAACCTCCAAATAAGATAGGGTCCTTCAATGTCAGCAGGGCTCACTTGAGGTACACAAACCTCTTCACACATCCATATAAAAGAAAGCACTATACCAGGCAGGCTGCATCTGTATCCCGATCGCAATTACTGCACAATACCCGGGAGAACACACAGCAGATTCAGTTCCTGACAGACAGAGTGCAATTTTCAGCAATTCCTCCAGTCTTCTACAGGGTGAGCCTGGTTTCTACTCTTCAGAGATCCTTTGATTCTTTTCACAGGACGGATTCAGTCCTAACAAGCTGTTACACAAGCTGCAGACCGGAACTCTGGGCCTTACACGTTTTTGACTAAAACTGCACACTGAAAAGCACAGGGCTCCTTCCTTCTTCACTGCCAAAGCTCAACTGAAACTCCAACCAACAAACCGGGCACTTCCTTTGAGTTCCTCCCAGTTCTTGACTGGATTGGCTGTCACCACAATAGACTGCTGCTGTTGGTCCAAAAAGGCACTGAAGTCTAAACTACATCTCCCAGAGTCACTGCCCATACAATCCTCTTGTGGCTGGCTCAGATTATGAGTCCAAGTTCTGATTCGTCCAAGGCACCATTTTAGAGCTAGCTTACCCCACACTGATTGGTCCAGTTCAGCAGTTCAAAACTAGAATGGGAACTAGCAGACACAGTTCTGACTGCAAAGAAAGCAGGTTAGACAAACTGTAATTTCATTACTCTAAATAATTTCTGGCAAACAGTTACATCTTTCAGATAGGTTCCCTTTGCACTCCTAGTGACTGCAAAATGAAGTGAATTGGCAGCAGCTTGGTGGTACTCAATCAAAGAAACACACAGTCCCCATACAAACTAATTATGTCTGCAAGCAGACAGCTCTTAAAGAGACAGTACCAGAGGTTCTAAAACACTCACTGATAAATGGCTTAAACGCCAAACACCATTCAGGCTTGGAGCATTCAAGCAAGCTCCTGGAAGTCTTTTGGAAACCCCCATTTGCAGGGGGGTTACACCCTTCCTGGCCTGGGAAAGCTTGACGTCCGCGTCAAGCAAGTACCCCCATAAGTTTTAACTGCAACAACCGTATACATTTGCATTAGGCTCACACATGTAATCATCAGTCAATATATAATTTTACCAAGAACACATTTCTGAAACATTGCAGTACGTCACTCTTTACACAGTATTACACACACATTGTACCATAACTCAAGTTATTACCTCTTGTACATGAAACCTGAAGAGAGGGGGGCCCTTCCCTATCAGTTACCTTGGGGCTGGACGGGGCAAGGGCACCATACTTAGAGGGCAACACAAGTAACTTGGAGTTAGCACTGACGCTCAGTTTGGGCAATGAGCTCGGGGACACATACACTCCTTTATGGATAACATTGAGAGGCAAATCCACAGGCCTCCCAAGGGAATCATAACTGAGGTGCACCACAGGCTTTACAGCTCAACCAGTCTTTCTAGGGGGAACTGTTATAGTCTCTGCACTCTGAGCCTCATTTTCAGCATTGTCCTCACTTGTCAGGGAGTCTCCATGGGGGTGAGAGGCTAGAACTTGGGGCACTTTCAGCTCCAGGAGTTACAGTTTCTGAGTCCACAACATTTGGCTCGCATGGAGAGCTTTCGGACACTGGCAGTGGACTGTCAGGGCACTCAAAATACTCTTCTTGTTCGGTGTATCACCAGTCTGCCCCAATCTATCATTTCCTCCCTGAAAGCTCAAACAGTTCAACCATGCACAATGATTCCATTTCATCTGATCTGATGCTTTGCACTTCACTTTCTGGGAGCATTGGCTCCAGGGATGAAGCTGGGGGCTTAGACAGTCCAGAAGGCCCAGCTTTGTCTCCAGTACTGACTAGGGGATTGCCCCGAAACAATTGACTCAGTTCGTAAGAAGGATAGTATTCAAAGTCACTCTCACTTTCTTCCGATATGGACTGACAGTCATGCTCAACTGGGACTTGTGGAGGGGAACGCTTTAACTTTGCTTCTGTAGGTGCAGACTTTCTTGATCTTTTCTTAGGCAGCTCTAGTCACTGGTCCAGAGGGGCATCTTCTAGGCTCAGACTCAATTAAGATTTGTCCAATGGGCAGTAAATGATTTCTATGCATTGTTTTACATCTTTGAATTATTCTCAGGCCTTACTTTGTACACTGGCAGATCATCTAGTTTGCCCACTACAATGTGAGGGAGATGGTGCCATCTGTCAGCAATCTTGTGCTTGCCATGCAGTCCCAGATTTCTTAGCAATACCCGATCTCCCTCCTGGAGTTCCTGTGCTTTCACCTTTTATCATACCTTTCTTTGTTGGCCAGATTTCTTTTGGCAGCCATGGTTTGAGCCAGTTGTGCACATGAGTTAGCTGGGCCTTTAACTTTGCACATACTGTAAATAGTTGTCAGCTTGAACCCCATAGGAGACCCCAAAACACATCTACTGGTAGTCGAGCTTCTCTTCCAAACATCAGGCGGTAGGGGAGAATCCAGTGGCATCACTTTTGGTGCAGTTATAAGCATGTACCAGGGTGCTAATTTGTTGGCTCCATCTAGGCTTGTCCTTTGGGTGCAGGGTGCCTAGCATATCTAGCAAAGTGCGGTTGAAACGTTCAGGCTGTGGGTCCCCTGGGGTGGTAAGGAGTGGTTCTGGACTTGCACCCCACAGAGAAAGCATCTCTTTGATCAGACGACTCTCAAAGTCTCTCCCTTGATCAGAATGGATTCTTTGTGGAGCCCCATAGTGAACAAAAAAGTTTTCTACAAGTACTTTGGCTACAGTGGATGCTTTCTGGTCTTTGGTGGGGAAAGCTTGGGCATATCTCGTGAAATGGTCAGTGACCACCAGCACATTACTGATATTTCTTTGATCTGACTCCAAACTTAGAAAATCAATACAGACCAGCTCCATGGGTGCACTGGGCATTTGGTGCCAGGATCAGAGACTCAGGATCCTTCTTCCATACAATTCCGACCGGTTCCTCTGGTTCTATTTTTTCAGCATCTCTCTGTGCCTCATAGGCCTTCTTAATTAAAGCCGGAACTCTTAAAGCTCTACTAGTCTTTGACCCTGTTTTCATAACACAACTGTGCCAGCCTTCCGAACATATGAGCATTTGTTCCAATCAACAAAGGGACACCATCATACAGTCCAGTGGGAGGACACACTAAGGCTAGGGTCTCTACTTGTTCGCCACGCCAGCCACGGAGGTGGGGAAAGACAGCCAAATTCGGATATACCCGGAATAGGGTAGGCCTTCTCACTTAACCCCATACATGCAGTCCTTCTAATGGTTGTAAGGTACATCTGACAAATGCTTCTGATACCAATCTTGGAACATAATTGTCACTTGGAGCCACTGTCTAATACAGCTCTTGTAGACACTCCATTCACCTTTACAGTGGTCTCCATGGAGGACCCACTATTCTGGACCAGTCTGAGAGGCGATAGTGGGGGCTGGGCAACTGACCTTGCCACAAAAGGACGTGAGTTAGCATTTTGGTGCCCTCACTGGGATCATTTCGTGCACCTCTTAACCACTGATTTGTTCTCCAAGCTCTCCTTGTAGCCTATATGCAACTTTGTCAGTGTCTTTGGGGACTGGCATTCCCTTTCATGTGCCCATCTTTCCCACAATTATAGCAAAACATACTTTCTGGAGTTTGAGCTGGCGGGCGCCACACTGGGAGCCAGAGGCGGGGTATTACTAACTGGAAACCTGGGTGCCATCTCTGTCTGCAGCGTGATAAGCATTTGGAGACATCTCGTCAGTTTCTCCACTTCCATGGTCAAGGAATTGAGTTTGGAGCTGTTATCAGCAGGAGATACATGGGTGGGTACCCCCACCCCATAGATGCAGTCGGATAAAGGTCAGGGCCCGTGCCAGGCGTGGCCTTCATAAAGGACTGCTTTTGAATTCCGGATCTCTCTCAACAGTTCGCCCCATTGTGGCATATCTTTCCTTGTCAGAGCACTCATTGACTGCCAACCTCTGCCCCTGAACTTCACTTGATGGGTCATCCTCAGTCACTCGGTCGTAGCCGCAGCTATTGGTGCAGGTCCTCCGAGGTCGTCTTTTCTCAACTCCTCAGATTTCTCTCATTAACTCATCATAGGAGGGTGGGGATTCCAGTCGATCTGCCAGGCGTAACTGAGAAGCAACAACAGTTCTGAGAAGGGGCAGACTTAGGGATCCTGTCTAGCCTGGTTCGGTCCAGTTCAATCGCTGGCAAACTACCTTTTCTGAGGCATTCTTGCAACAATTTTTCCAGCTGAGATACATACACAGACAACAACTCCCCTTGGTACTGTTGTGCATCTCTTACTCTCCACCATAGGTCCTCATCAGAATCTGGGCTCCCATACACATTCAGGGCCTCAAGATAGGCCTGTGCAGTCACTTCAGGGTTACTGGCCCGTTTAGCACGAATGGTAGCCAGGGCAGGACCTCGGAGGCTCTCACTAACCCTCTTTCGCTTTCGGCTCCGAGCATTGCCATCCTAGCACTTGGGGGCAACATAGTCTATCCAGGTCTCCCAGTCATCCTCCCTTGGGGGTGGGAGGTGCCGAGAAGATCCTCAACCTTGGTAAGAGTCGTGACTAATGGCAGGTGCAGAAATTGGAGTCTGCATTGGTTCAGCCACCATTACGGGCACTGGAGGCGGGAGAAGGTGTTGGGGAGGAACACCCCAGGTGGCAAGAATAGTTTCTTCAAGTCCTCCACAGTTTTCCCTTCCCCAGCAACCATTTAGCAAATTTCTCCTCAAAAGTTTCAGATAGTGGTGGGGCTCATTCCCCGGTCTTTACTGTCCTTAGTTATCACTCTCAAGCAGTGAGGGCTCCCTGGGGTAATGGTCTGTGGCACTTTGGAGCTATCTATGGGATCCTTAAACTCTACTAGGGCCAGGAAAGTGTGGGTGAGCAGATTAGCATGCCGACCCACCACCACAGGGTTTTGTAAACCTTCCACCTTGGAAAGTACTCCCTGCACAGTGTCCGTATTGATACCCAGGGGGATGTCCAGGATAAGCATAGCATTTTGGGGGTCGATCTCCTCCCAGTACACCACTCCACCAGCCGGTGCACAGCCACTTCCGTCGGGGTACCCATTTTTTTCTTAACAGTGGTTCGTAAATATGGCCACTAGAGGACACACAATCCCAGCGGTGAGCCTCCAAGATGTAACCCCTAGATGGCACTATCCCAGGGGCTACTACCCCTGCCTGATTTGCCACTAACAGGTTGAGGGGCCTGGATCCAATGGCGGATGCCTCCACCCAGAGGTCAGGGTTTGCAATAGTTAAACTAACTTGGTCACAGCCCTCTGGGACACTGCAACCCCCCTTTCTTCCCACTAGTGGCCCACACAATATATCAGAATTACCTTCACAGTATACACTTACCCCCAGGTCTGGTTCCGGCACTGGGACCTCCTGTGAAATGAGATACAGTGCAACAATCACAGTACAGTACTTTAACATAGACAAATACCTCAGGCAGTATAACTTTGCTGAAACAAGCAGCTCTGATTTATTTAGGGGGATATAACAAGGACAGGGGGAAATCAGGTTAATTAGCTTATCACTCTAATAATCTACCTATGGCTCTGTGTACAGGCCTATCACTATCAGTTACTGTCCCTGGGTACCCAAGCCCTAGTGGCTAGTCCAAACCGTGGCAGCTGGTAGGGGCCCTTTCACACAGAGAAAAGGAGAATTAAACAGTCAGCAGTACAGTAATTCCATTTTGGATTTAATGTGGCAATTCAACAGGGGCGACCCTGAATTAGTACTCACGACCTCCAAATAAGATAGGGTCCTTCAATGTCAGCAGGGCTCACTTGAGGTAACACAAACCTCTTCACACATCCATATAAAAGAAAGCACTATACCAGGCAGGCTGCATCTGTATCCCGATCGCAATTACTGCACAATACCGGGAGAACACACAGCAGATTCAGTTCCTGACAGACCGAGTGCAATTTTCAGCAATTCCTCCAGTCTTCTACAGGGTGAGCCTGGTTTCTACTCTTCAGAGATCCTTTGATTCTTTTCACAGGACGGATTCAGTCCTAACAAGCTGCAGACGGAACTCTGGGCCTTACACGTTTTTTGACTAAAACTGCACACTGAAAAAGCACAGGCTCCTTCCTTCTTCACTGCCAAAGCTCAACTGAAACTCCAACCGACAAAACCGGCACTTCCTTTGAGTTCCTCCCAGTTCTTGACTGGATTGGCTGTCACTCACAATAGACTGCTGCTGTTGGTCCAAAAAGGCACTGAAGTCTAAACTACATCTCCCAGAGTCACTGCCCATACAATCCTCTTGTGGCTGGCTCAGATTATGAGTCCAAGTTCCGATTCGTCCAAGGCACCATTTTAGAGCTAGCTTACCCCACACTGATTGGTCCAGTTCAGCAGTTCAAAACTAGAATGGGGAACTAGCAGACACAGTTCTGACTGCAAAGAAAGCAGGTTAGACAAACTGTAATTTCATTATTACTCTAAATAATTTCTGGCAAACAGTTACATCTTTCAGATAGGTTCCCTTTGCACTCCTAGTGACTGCAAAAATGAAGTGAATTGGCAGCAGCTTGAGTGGTACTCAATCAAAGAAACACACAGTCCCCTATACAAACTAATTATGTCTGCAAGCAGACAGCTCTTAAAGAGACAGTACCAGAGGTTCTAAAAACACTCACTGATAAATGGCTTAAACGCCAAACACCATTCAGGCTTGGAGCATTCAAGCAAGCTCCTGGAAGTCTTTTGGGAACCCCCATTTGCAGGGGGGTTACACTGGGATCAGGGGTTAGTCAGACTCACTCCTGATAATCTTTTCTAAACTTATGGACAGTGGACTCATTAATCATCCCATTGTATCTGCTATTGAAGAGGCACACTGCACTCATGACACCACACTTGACTAAAAGTTTGCCAAGTTCAAATCCGAGTTCGGTACTGTACTTGGCATACTCCAAATACATAGATACATAGACACTGTTGGCAGATAAGGGCCTATGGCCCACCCAGTCTGCCCATTTGAGCTTGTAAGTTCAGTTTATGTTTTCCTAGAATGTCTTTTTTTGGCAGCAGTCTTGCACACTGAAGCTCACGGACAACATTCTCAGTAATTTGAAGTGGAACAGCGGCTGTTTCAGCAATTTTGTTGGGGTCATCCAGTTGAGAAAAGTCCCGCTTGAGGAACTTACTACACTGCAACCAGCTGATTAGAGACATGATACCAGCAAAGGACAAAACTGCATGTTGAGCCAGTTAGGCCCTGTCCACACTACACCGCTCCGGCCCGGTAACGGATGCAATCCGTTATGGCCGGGGAGTGGTGCAGTGCGTCCACACTGCGGCAGTGTCCATTACAGGACCGGCACTGCCGGTCCACACTTTGGAAGACGGGCGACCGTTATGGCGCCCGATCCCCTAATACAGCTCGCGCTCGTCCGGGCCCTGCGAAGTCGTACCGCCCATCCACACTACCGCGGTAATGTTACCAAAGGGGACTGGTTTCATAACTGTTGTTGAAACCACCTCATATGTGGTTTCAACAACGATTACGAAAACGCCTTCTGTAACGTTACAGGTGTAAACGCAAATCGTTGCGGTAACGGTTTGGGCACTCTGTAACATTACAGAGGCGTAGTGTGGACAGGGCCTCAGTCTTCTTAAATCAGCTGGTGTGCATCAGCTAATCAGTCAGTTTCTGACGAGAGCTGGGAGTGTCAGACCGATGCACTGGGAATCAGCCCATGAAGTCCCCCTGTTAAGGATGAGCTCAGACCAAAAATTTAAATTCCCGTTAAGAAGTGATGAGTGTCAGCATCACAAAATTAAACAAATGCGGAATTTACTAGTTCTACAGTAACTCCACAGGATGATGTATCTAGGGGTAGGAGTCAGTTCTCAAGAACACATGAAATATTGGCTTCAAGCAGGCAGCTCAGAACCTGAATAATAAAATAAAAAGACTTTGGCGAACACCGTAAATTCCTCACTACAAAGCACAGAAGTAATTACATTTTAAATGATTGTTTCTTAACATGTTTGTGGACAGTGGGCAAAAAAAGACAAAATGGGTTCCAAAGTCCTAACAAGTTCATTTAAGATGTTATGATGAGCTGACACAGCCTTTCATCTCCAAAGACAGCATTCTGTACCCCCAGCCACGTTTTCAATTTTTCTCTTATCCAGCATGCAACCTCATACTGAAAGATGTAGCACTGACACAGCCTAAATGATGCTATTACCCACTGTACAGTGAGGTCACAGTTTAACTGCACTCCAGGGAAAAGAAAAGGCCGGAGTGGCAGAGACTGTTTTTCTGTCTTAGAACCCTTAAGGACCATTTACAGTATAAATAAAAACATCTATTTCTCATCTTGTCATTTCAGTCAGCTCTCCCCTTCCCCCACTAAAAAACCTTTCACTGCTGGACTTAAGTAAATAACAATTTTAAAGGTAGGGGTAAAGGCCTAGTCATGTCAAAGTACCACATTCATTGAGTCTACTGAAAGGCAAAACATGAGCAGCGTGTTAGACAACAGTCTCGCTAATGTCAGCTTGATAAACTGCAAACGAGTTGTGTTTTTCTTTCCTTTCATTCCTTGAAAGATATTTGAGCAGTGAAAAATTGAGTCATCTGGAATTCTATAGCAGCAATGCTATGCAGACCTGCTCGCCTGTCTCTGTGGAGTTTTATAGTGAGCATCAACCAAAGCATCCTGGGAAGTGGGAACATGGTGACTTGGCAAATTATGTACAAACCATTTTCTTTTCTTCTTCTTCTTCATACTGGCAGGCAGGGCTAGGCACACTTAATGAGCTGCAGGGCCTGTTTCAGCCCCAAAATGCTTTGTTGTGTACTAGGGTTACTCAGAGTCTGTGAGACAGAATCGGATTCATTGAATTCCAAGCATTTTTTTGAAATTCAGAATTTTGGTACTAAGTGACAAAAATCTGAATGCCAAAAAGCCTGAAATCAGATGCAGAACTGGATTTCGATTCTGCATCTGATTTCATGTATTAGTAAATCCCCAACTGGCACACAGACCCTCTGCTGCTAAAAGAAAGAGTCTAAAATCAGAGATGATGCAGTAGGCGGATCACCACTCCCTTCCCACACACTAACACAGACCATGTGGGCCCCTGACCTACCTTAGCTGCCGGCTGTTACACTGGCACCCTGGCCTGGGGGTACCTCCACGAGTTCACGTCCTGTCTGGCTGTGTAATGCAGCCTGGTCACCGCAGCCTGATCCTGCTGGTGACTCAGTTAATTCACTGGTTAATCCAATTCCATTCTATCCAGAGTTGCCAATCACCAGCTGTGACCCCACCACCACCTAGCAACTGAGAACTGATTCTGCCTGCACCACCTTTTCCTTCCAGTCTTTCATCCTGCTTTCCCTCTTTCATGCCATGACATAAGCTGACTCCCCCTTTCCAGAGACCCACCATGTGACTCATGAAAACTCGGCCAGATGATCCTCCCTTGGGAATGATGGGAAAGCAGCTAACCTACAGCACAAAACCCTGGGTAATAGAGACACCCTCCTCTTCTCCCAGTGAGCATGGAGTCTGATGACCCTAGGATTTTGTGCTGGTGGGCTACGCCATCCTCCCCATTCCCTACAGCACGACAGCAGTTGACCTGGTCTCAGCCCAGTCCAGAGAGAAGTTAGAGAGGAACATTTCTTGTTTTACAAGGCACAGGCTGGGGCAGGGGTTCTTCAAACCCAACAGGTGTCTGGTTAGTCAGTGGGCTCTTTTTTTTAAAGTTGCTACTACGATTGGGGGACAGCCAGGTAGGTTAGCTAATAAATTACTACTACTACTAGAAGCCAGGGCCACTAGCCAGGATGTGGGTGCAGACTGCAGACCGCACAGAGTTGACTTGGGTTGCAGCATCCTCGGAACCCTACTTTTCCCCTTAGGCAGTGGTGGGAGGCCCTGGATCACATGATTGACTAGGAAGGAAGAGGAAGATCCATTGGACTTGATCGGTTACGGGTCCAGGTATTAAGAATAGTCTCACAGTGATGGGCAGCTCGGAGCTTAACTGAGTGCCTGACCGATTGTGACCAATTGGGGGAGTCAAACCACACCACAGACTGGTACCACCAGATGGAGGATTGGGAATTTAGAAGGATATTCCCAGCCAGGGCAGCATCAGTAAAAGCAGAAGGAATCACTGGAGATTGTTAGTCTGGAGTGAGACTGTCTGGGGTGTGCTGGACAAAGCTGCTGTGGTCAGGCTGGTCGGGTCTTAATGTGCACTGGGAGTGGGGAGGTTTAGTGAATACCTGCTGGTATTTGGAGGTGGAATCAGAATTCCGACTCCGATTCTGGTCCTTTTGCCTCATTAAACAGACCGGAATCAGACCCACAATCAGAATTTCCAAAATTCTGGATTGATGCTAATATGACAGAATCCAGCAAATCTTAGTACCACTATTATATACATCTCTCTGGGGATGTGGGGTTGCTTGATGCAGCACCCCTTCCCCAGCCAAAATACTCTGGGTTAAAATCTACAGAGCATAGGGTGTTTTCAGTTGCAGTCCAGGTCCTCTGGATTTCTCTTTATTTTTATTTTAGTCTTTGGAAATTGGGTAAGCCCACTAGGCCCAAGTGCCTGTTTTCAGGGGTGACCTGGGAGCACTGGGGAGGTTAAATGACTTGCTCAGAGTCATACAGTATGCAAGTGGAGGTTGTGGGAATCAAACCAAGGCCTGCTGGATGTACCGAGCTCGTTTACAGCTCATTACTCTAACCTCTAGGCTATGCTGCCAACCCTCTTCCTCCCTACATTTGACAAATGACATCTGAAAGCCACTTCTGGACAGAGGTTCAGAGGTGGCTCTCTTCCCAGGCCTAGCCTGATCCCGTAACTGCAGTCTTGTGCATGATGACACTTTATCTGTGTTTTAACTTTATTCACTAACATTCTGCTATTTATCAAATTTATGGAGTGCCTTGATTTTATGATAGCTCAGTCCATGTGTTCAGTTGTTAGACCATTATAAATTTTACATTTAAAACACACAAATTACAAAATCATTATTTTTTTAACTATCAAGGGGAACATTTCAGTACAGACAAAAGGCCCATTTTCACTAGCATGGCATTAGATGCCCCTATATGCATGATGCTACCCAGTTATTTAAATGTGATAATGGAATAACTGTAAGATTTTAAGTACGTTCCCTTATGTAAACCACATACCCTATTTTCTCTGAAAAACTTTGTTTAAAAATGAAGGATGAAATTCATGTTCACCTGTCATCTCACAGCTTAATTAACGCTAGAAACTGCTTTGGCTGAAGGTTAATTCATTTAAAAACCTACTGCATGGGAGCAGAGTCCCTTCACTGCTATTAGATGGTGCCTTTTGGTGCTTCTTCATACTTACGCTATGCACTTGTCCTTAATACTCTCCAAAGAGGGGAGCAATTATAATTTCTTCTAGGTTATATTTACAAAAAAAAAGGAAAAAAGAAAAAAACAAAGGAAAAATCCCAAATAAATGTTCGTTATAGACCAGAGATAGCACTTCAAGCAATTGCCACTGCCAGCATCAGAATGCCCACTGTTTAAGCCAGCCTGGTGGTGCTGAGGGTTGAGGCGCTGGACGCCACACCTCACGCCATGCTGGCGACTCAGGTTTGGATGCGAGCCCGGGCAGCCAGGGAAGGGATAGGATTGAGTATCCGTAGGACTGCTCTCCTATCCCTGAGGAGGTATCCAGGGAACCACCACTCTGTAGCGGCCCCTGGTGACGACCAGGGGCACTACCAGAGTGGTGACAGCAAATGGCGCAGAGTGTGGCAGACGTCGGCACATAGTGTCCAGACACCATTGCACACCTGCACTTCGCAAAGGGGTGAAAAGTAGGTGGAAAATGGCGAAGCGGCTGATGGCCGCACCCAGTGCCTCCCGGTTCCCGAGAGGATCCTGCTACAGAGCACATGAGCGATAATGGCCATCTCTGTGGGGGTGCCAGACTGGACTCGGGAGGTGTGTGTGTTGGCGGCTGGAGATCGCAGCGATCCGCTCCACAAGGAGGAAAAATAGAGACGTGATTTAAAAAAAAAAAAAAAAAGAATGCCTAGTGTTTAGGGAGAGGAGTCCTGCAGCATACAATTCGCCTCAAAGTACACTTTGGCTCCTGGACCTAGGTCAGTTTACACCCAGCAACACTTGCTGCTCTGTGTCACACTGGGAATTCACCATATGCCATAGGCACCCCAACATTCTAGTGTCGCTTAGGCAGGAGAGGCCCACATACTAGTTTTGATTTAGTAATCAAATAATTAATGATTCAATAACATGGATTGACTTTTTGATAATGCCACTGCAAGCACACAAACATTTCAAGCTGTGACTCTGGGCGTGCATGATGTCATCGCGCACTCCACACAGCTTGAAACTTCAAACATAAATTTAACCAGGTTAACACCACTCAGTTTTAAAAGAGGCATATAACAAAAAGCTCAGCTTAATGTCTCCTATCTTAAACCATGTTTAGCTTATATCGGGGGAAAAAAGTCTAAACTCAGTCCATGCATGAGTTTAGCTGCATTCCAGCAGCAAGTTGATCTGTGACTGTGCCGGCGTATCAGGCAGCTGCATTACAAGCAGGTCATCTGACTTAGGGGACAATATCAAAAAAAGTTACATAATCAAAATAGAATATTGGGACAATATTACAATTCTATTGCCTTACTGAAGGCTACAGGGAGTTACAGCGGCATATTTGGTATGGGAACTCAACATGTAATAAAAGGTTGACAGTGTCTCTTTAACAATATGAAGTCATATCAGGTCAAGCAACTCTTATCAAACGCTTGGCCAAAATGACTTTTATATAAGCTGCTAGTTCTAACAGTCTGTATCAGTGAGGTCACATATTTTAGCAGCGCCGGTCAAGTAAGCCAATAAGAGCAAGATTTTACAATTTTTTAACATACAATAGCTTATTGTATAATTAATAAGTAAAATAGACAGATTTCTTATGTATATTTTGCTTTCTAAAGAACAGAATAGACTCTTTATCCTGTAATTCAAGACAGCCCTGAGTCTCTTTTCAGATTCTAATTTTGGGTGATATTATATCCCCTTGAGGCCCTATGAAGCTTACAAATGAAGAAAATATAACGTTCATTTTTAATATAGTAAATAAAGATCTCTTAGAAAGAGAAATATTTAAAAAGTTTCAGCAATTAAGATCTGCATAGCTTTCTCCTGTATCTTGGACCTCCAAGCAGCAGTAAACACAAAAATGTTCAGGACTCAGATGAGCTCCCCGGACCTCGATCTCCAAATACCCAAGTCTCAAATTCAGAATCTTTTCTTTAAAGAATAGAGTTGTTTCCCCTCAGGCTAGTGCTCTACCACAGCAACTCTGTCCACTGTTCTCTTTTTATCCCTGAAGCCGCAGCTACTTCCGACAGTTAGACGCAACAATCCTCCCAGCTCGTCACCTGGTATTTCTCCACATCTCCAAGCTTTGAACTCCAATCCTCAGAAGGGTCAGGTATTGTTATCATTACCATGTCTCCATTTTGGATCATGCATTAGAGATATTCCTGGTGTTTCAAATTCCCATTTTCTGATGCTCTCGAAAAAGTTTTCAAGATTGTTTTCTGGCACAGGTACATTCTTAAATATATGAAAGCATTATTAAAATAATGATTTATCCTATTATGTCATGTCCAGCAAGAAATATATATATATATATATATATATATATATATATATATATAGGATGGCAGCAAGGAAATTAGCTCCCACAACTGCAGCAGTTGGTATCATTCAAGGTCCTTTACCTAAGTTTCTGTCTTTGGTTACACTGTTTATTTTACGTTAAAGTCCTTGCCATTCTGCATGTACTTTTGAATTGTTTGAACAGCATTCTTGCAGGTTTTATTTTTTATTGGGATGTTTCAACTATTTTTGTCCTGAGCCGACCACCTTTGAAACTGCAACTCTGAACGCAGATATAACCAAAAGAAGCACGGCAACCCCTATAGTCCTTTCTGTTTCTATTTTCATAACCATATTCTACATCTATCAAAAAAGTTTTATGAAAATGACATGGGTCTGAAATGGTTTTATGTATAAAAACATACAAATATTTCCCCCTTTTCGGGGGACTATCAGTTCAAGAGGGTGTCATAGTATTGGTAATTTACTCTTTATTTTTGCATTTGTGCAAACAATGAAGCAAGCATCATGACAAATGATGTGTCCTTGTTTCACAGTTTCTTTCACACTCATGTTCACATCTAAAATATTTATGTTATAACCACATAAAACTATCTGATCCCTTTCGGATTTTTTCCATAAAGAGAGATTAAGTCTCACCAAAGTAACTTAGAAACAAGCATGGCAACCTGTTTTTTGTTGTGGATTTTAAATGTTCAGATCACCATAAGGTACTGGGCAAACAAAATTATGACTTTGACATGGGGCTGCTGAAAGACCAGGGAACGTCCTTAATTGGGGTAAGAATTGACCCCAACACAGATTCTTGAAACGTGAACTAGGAAACTGTCTGAAAATAACAGCATGCTCAGAGAATCCAGTTTGCTGTCCCGCTGCTCACACAATTTTATGAAGAAATGTAAAGAGCTCTGAGTTGTCGAAAGGCACCACATCAGAATAAAGCACCTACCTACCTAAATCCAGGTGAAGCCACAGTGAGGCAAGCTACAGCCCAAGCTGAGGGCTGTGAAAGACTCAGGCGAAATGCACCTGGTTCCTACAGTACGGAACCCTGCATGAGCAAATGATTTTAAATTCATCAGTGTGATATCAGAGGAGTCCAGGAATGGGGGCCGCCGCATGAAGAAGGGAAGGGTTCCAACAGAGGGGCTGAGGGATAGGGTAAGTGCTACAGACACTGTCCTTCTGGAACCGAGATGCACTGATAGGATTCTATGTGCATGTGGCCTGCTATTGTAAGGAGCATCTCCAGGTACCCATCCTAGTCACCAAATTGGAATTCTGCCTGGCAGCACAGTGGTAGAATGACTGTTTGCTTCACCAATGACCTGGGTTCAGGAATGGACCCAGAGCATGGTCAGGGAAGGTAGGATTAGGCATCCCAAGAGCAGTTCTCTTCCCTAGGGGAGGGGGGTGGTCTCTCTGCATCCCACTACTTGCCTGCCACCTAGTGGAAGCAGCATGGTGAAAGCATATACAAGGAGCACCCACCTTCAGACACTGACATGTGCGTATGTGCCTCCACATGCCTACATGATGCATTACTGCACAACTGATAGCCCTGGGACGAAAAGCCAAAATATAACAGCTGCAGTCTAAATGATGGTCGGTGCACTTGGGTTCCCCACCGCACTACCAGCATCAGCATTTGGATTTGGACTGCTTGGGAGAGGGAAGAAGGCCCTCCCCTGAACCCCTGCTACACGTAGGGTTACCACCTGTTCTAATTTTCACAGGACAGTACTGATTAGGATAGCAATGTCCTGCAAAAAAGGCATGAAAAATGCTATATGTCCTGATTCTATAGTACAAAAAAAAATGTTCTAACTGTACTCTGAATGTCACAGAAAAACTACAATATCTTAAATAATAAGAAACACTATAAACAACTAAACAACTGCAACACTTAGTCTTAATTATGATTATTTCCAGAAAACAAGTCTGTTGCATTGGTTGAGGTTACATATTGTCATGTGAAAAATCATGTTTCAGTAAGAACTGTCCCACTTCAGACAGCCCCCACGTCCACTGCTGGATCCTACCCTCCCGGGTCCCGCTATTCTCCGATCTTCACCTCCGCCTGCAGGCCACTGGATATTTGTAAGGAAGCGCTTAGGAGCAGAAGGTGCCTCCCCGGGGGGGTGCAAGCAGGGGGGGGGTTGCCTGCAGGTGTGTAGTGGGTAGGTCGGAGGACTGGGGTCACAGGTAGGGAGGGAGGGTTTCGGTCAGGGCAGGAGCAGGCTGGATGTCGACTGAGGGGTGTCCAGCCAGCAGTGACTGGAGGGAAATCGAATCGGAAAAAAAAATATTGTGTGTGTATATGTGTACACTCGTGTGTGTGTGTGTGTGTGTGTGTGTGTGTGTGTGTGTGTGTGTGTGTGTGTACTGCGCTGCATGCAGGAGACCCAGGTTTGGGGCTTGAACCCCACTTGCTCCATCAATCTGGTGGAATGTTCTGATGGCAGAGGTCCTGGGGTGCCAGGGGAGGGAGTCTGATGGATAGTGTAGCAGAGGCGATGCAAAGAAGCGAGGTATCAGGGGCGTGTGTGTGCAGAGTACCCTGTTTGCCTGCAAACAGTCCCACACAACCACTATCTCTAGGTAAGCAGTACTCTCTTACAGGGTGTGTGGTAATACAGATCTGACTGCCCATGCCCTCAACCACCTGGGAAGTGCACTAACATCTCTGTAGCTATTTTGCTTATAAAATGGCTCCTTTAGGCAGGAAAATTTTTGAACTAGATGTTGAACAACTGTCCGGCGACCCAACAGTCCAGAAGAGCTACCATGCCAGTGACCCGGCTTCAGGAGTAAACCCAGAATGCAATTCATCATGCAGCAGAGATCCAAGGAGTGCTGCCAGTGGCAACATATCCTTCACAGGGGAGGGAGGAGCCTTGTGTCTGTGACACCAGCGACCCCCGAGGTTGAGCCTTGCAGGGTACACTCTCCAGTCACTGGTGCTCACCAGTCTGACTACAGGCTGCAACAAGGTGCCAGAGGAGGTGTGGCAGAGTGTGGGAGAAAAACAGGTAAAAATTTCCAAGCAAATTATGACTGTCGGCACTCCTGGAACCACCGCTACACTCACCCTTTAGGGACGCAGTCACGATAGGATTGGGTCTCACGCAAACGGAAGTGGATGCCAGTGCACAAAGTGGGATGGATGATCTTCCCAAGCAACACAGACAGAAACAGTTGGTAGGTGCACTCCAGGAAGGCATTAAGTTACTAATGTACATTACGCAGAGATTGCACTTGCAGGTGAATTTACTGTAATTCATACAAGTTGCAAAAAGCGGAGTTCAAGTAACTATTGTGCAAAAAGTGATTAGTCACAGACATACCAGTCTGACAGCTTTAGATGGGCCAGATGTCCCACTGCTTTGCTCCAGCAAGAGCTTTGTCAGACAAGTGTGTTTTTTTTAACACATCACTATTTTCAACTCCTACCTCGGGACGTCACAGCAAATCCGCCGCCAGCTCCACACCCCGGACCAGATCTGGTGCACAAATTTATATGCCCAACCCCACAGGCCAACCGTAGGATCCCCGGGGATCCGCGAAACAGACACTGGGGGCGTAGGGCACAGCCATCAGCTGCCATGATCGCCTCACAATTTCCACCGTTACTTTTCCCCTGAAGCCGAACGTGCAATGGCATCAGCGCACAGTTGTGTGGATGCCCACTGCGCTCCACCCCCCCAGATTATGCACACAACCTGCAGTGCATCGGGCCTCCACCAGTCGCCACTGCAGAGTGACACAGCCTACCCCACCCTCCGCAGAAGGAGGAGGGCAGTTATGGGATGCTCAATCCACCCTCTCCCCTGCCAACCCCCGGCGGCCCGAGTCTGTTCCCGAACCCAGGTCACCGGCGTGGCGCAAGGTGTGGCATCCAGTGCCTTAACCCTCAGCCCCACCGGGCCAGCTGTCAGACAAGTATGTTTGTGAGAAGTCACCTTTTGCACAATGGTTTCTACACTTTAACTGCCTTTTTTGCTCCTTGTATGGATTACAATAAATTTCCTTCCATTTACAATCCCTTACACCTCAAATGGATTACAATAAATTCACCTGCATTTGCGATCCCTTACACCATGTAGGAATTACATAAATTCACCTACATTTGCAGTTTCTTACACCTGGTATAGATTACAGTAAATTCATATGCGTTTACTATTTCTGTGTTAATTAGTGGCATAGGGCCCAGTCCACAAAAGCTCTGCACCTGATTCCGACCTGCAGAGAGGTGGATACATTTGGCTTGTGCAGCACTGAGATTCTGCTCCACACATGTAGGGACCTCTGTGAATCCACAGCCCTGGCTGCTGGCCCCTTGTGCATCCAATCCCAAGCTGTACATGTGGCTAGGAGAATGGTTGGGACAGGGGCAAGACAGGGATGGGGGAATGCATGTGTGACATCCACAAACGGAATTCTACACTTCAGAAGATTGACAGAGGGGGCAACAACTATGCAGCCCAAAGGGCTGCCCATAGTGTCTACGTACCCCCATCCACATGGCCACAGTTCCATCCTTGGGGGCTGGTTGGTCCTCCATCCACCAGAGCTTTTACTCTGGGCTGCGACCGTACCAGCCCAGGGTAATAAATAGCTGGTATAGCACAGCAAAATGTTATGCAAAACAGGAGGTAATGCTAACCATTTCCAGAAATGTACATCAGTAAACTGCTAACCATTTTCTGAGTAAACATATGGCACAATAAACAAGATGAATAACAAGCATTTGTCAATGCCGAACGCTCGCTTGCAGGTATTTGCAGTGGTGTTTGGCATGTATGGTGCTTTACCCTAATGCCCTGTGCGACTGCTGGTATTTGCACAATAAATTTTCAGCATGACCTTTTTGTTACCCCCATTGTGCGCTACATAGGTGGAAACACGTTTTGGGCAGGATGTGAAAAATGACAGCTGTACTGCTCATAAGGAAGTGTGGTAAAATGGCAATGTTGAAAATCTGGAGTGGAAATATTGAAAATTCGCAAACCTACGAGTGTGCGTGGGAACTGTGCAGTGCATGCTCGTAAAACAGTCATTGTTAGGAATTTTTTCACCAAATTGTCAACATTGGCATTTTCAAACCTCTGCTAATGAACAGTGTCACTGTGATTGCCTTACTGTGTGCCATACATTGATTTTGCACACCGACTGCACCATTGTGCACTACATGGGCGGAAACACGTTTTGGGCAGGATGAGAAAAATGACAGCTGTACTGCTCATAAGGAGGTGTGGTAAAATGGCAATGTTGAAAATCTGAGTGAAATATTGAAAATTACGCAAACTTCTGACGTGCGTAGGAACTGCTAGCCTTTCGTCAAAACAGTTATTTTTAGAATTTGTTCACCAAATTTTCAACATAGCCATTTTAAGATATCTGCTCATGAACAGTGACACTGTGATTTTCTTAATGTGTTCCATACACTGAGTTCACTGCGACTGTGCCATTGTCGCTACATGGGCGGAACACATTTTGGGCAAGATGTGAAAAATGACAGCTGCACTGCTCATAAGGAGGTGTGGTAAAATGGCAATGTTGAAAATGTGGAGTGAAAATATTGAAAATTCGCAAAACTTCTGGCGTGCATAGAACTTCATAATGAACACTCGTAAAACAGTCACACAGGAATTTTGTCACCAAATTTTCAACACAGCCATTTTAAGACTTCTGCTCATGAACAGTGTCACTGTGATTTTCTTAATGTGTCCCATACATTGAGTTAGCACCACGGACTGCGCCATTATGCGCTATGAAGTGAAACATGCTTTGGGCAGGATGTGAAAATGACAGCTGTACTGCTCATGAGGAGGTGTGCTAAAATGGCAATGTTGAAAATCTGGAGTGAAAATATTGAAATCAAGAAACTACGAAGCGTAGTGAGAACTGCGCAACGAGACTTGTAAAACAGTCATTTTAGAATTTTTCACCAAATTTTCAGCACAGCCATTTAAGACCTCTGCTCATGATCAGTGTCACTGTGATTTTCTTAATGTGTCCCATACATTGAGTTCGCACACCGACTGCGCCATTGTGCTACATGAAGCGGAAGCACGTTTTGGGTGAGATGTGAAAATGACAGCTGTACTGCTCATGAGGTGTGGTAAAATGGCAATGTTGAAAATCTGGGTAAATATTGAAAATTCGCAAACCTACGAGCGTGCGTAGGAACTGCGCAATGCACGCTCGTAAAACAGTTATTTTTAGGAATTTTTTCACCAAATTTTCAACATAGCCATTTTAAGACCTCTGCTAATGAACAGTGTCACCGTGATTTTCTTAATTCGTCCCATACATTGATTTTGCACACCGACTGCTCCATTGTGCGCAACATGGGCGGAAACAAGTTTTGGGCAGGATGTGAAAAATGACAGCTGTACTGCTCATAAGGAGATGTGGTAAAATGGCAATGTTGAAAATCTGGAGTGAAAATATTGAAAATTCGCGAACTTACGAGCCTGCGTAGGAACTGTACAACGCACGCTCGTAAAACAGTCATTTGTTGGAATTTTTGCACCAAATTTTCAACATGGGGTTTTTGGGACCCCTTCTCATGAATGATGTCACTGTCATGGTGTTATTCAGGCCGAAGGGTGAGTTTCGCGTGACTGCTGATCACCCTCGAGCCGAGGCTCTGCATGACAATTTCATGAGAAGGGGTCCCAAACCCCATGTTGAAAATTTGGTGCAAAAATTCAAAAATGACTGAGATAGTAATAAAGTTGAACCCCCATCTAGCCCATTATACAGCTTACCGGCATTTCCTCAGTTCACGGTCGGCTTTGAAGAGTGCAGACGTGCTCCCGGTCCACCGAAGATCGTCGCGCCTAGCTCCGGAGGTAAGTATGGGGTGAGAGGGTGTGGGGAGGCTGGGTGCGCAGTGGGTGGGTGCGGGTTGTGGGAGGAGACTGGGAGACTACGTGGGACCGTTTTTTCTTTACAGGTTTAAAAAAAAAAACGGACTATGTGGGATGCTTGCCACGCTGTGGTGGGCTCCCAGCGTGGCAGAAGATGGCTGGGGGCTGAGGAGCCGACGGGGATTGGGCACCCGTCGGCAAACTACGCGGGGGCCGAGGAGCCGACGGGGATTGGGCACCCCTGTCGGCAAACAAACTGAGGTTTGCCACGCTGAGGCGGGCTCCCAGCGTGGCAGAAGGATGGCTTGGGGCCATGGAGCCGACTGGGGATTGGGCACCTGCCGGCAACAACGCTTGCCACGCTGGGTGGGCTCCCAGTGTGGCACCAAAGCTTTGGGGTGGCGTGATGCGCGCAGGGGGAGCGCTGACGCGAGGGGGGGCGGCATGACGCGGTGCTCGGTATGACAGCGGTGGTTTTCTTTGAAGCAGAAGACCACCGCTGTCATACAGAGCTCCCGCACCCACTGGTGCAGGACTGCCACGCCTGCTCAACAGAACACTGGATTGAATGGGAGAGGCACACCTCCAAAGTGTGCTACTCTCCCAAAACGTTCCTTGCACATGCACGCAAGCGAACGTAAAAACAATATAGATTTTTATTTGCTAATTATTTTGTGCTAAGTGCTATGCATTTTTACAGCTAGTTAGTAGTGGTGGGTGAAGTGGGCGAAATGATTCGCAGAGTAACACGGAATCCGCGAAGTACCCGCAACGCGAAGCGGAGTACTTTGCATTATAATGGGGAATGCAAAATCCATTGAAAACAATGACTTCACGTTATTCCGCCTTCCCCAAACCACTTCTCCACCAATTTTAAGGTGAAGTACATTGAAATCAATGTACTTCGTCTCACTTTGCCTTGTTTTTGTGCTCCAAAGGTGAATTTTGCAGTGCTTCATGGGCTTGCAGGTCACATGGGCATTAGATTGTGTTCTGCACAGCCTCAGTTCTGTGTAGTGTGTAGTGAAAGATGCAGACAGTTTCCTCTCAGAGCTCTGCGATTCAGATCCCCTAAAAGCTGTTAAAGCCTTTTTGAGCTATTTTTTTGTTCACAATTTAGTACATCAATTGTAGGAAACCCTCCTGTGCTCATATCATCGAGTGTTTATTGTTTGTGTGTGGATTTTGAATGTTAATTTAGAACAGTCAGTCTGTGTACTGTGAAGTGTGCTTTGGGGAAGGGGCGTATCTGGGGTGTAGTAGATTAAGTGGGAGGGAAAACGGCAGTCTTTCTGTTTTGGTTATATTTTTCTCGTATAACTGTGTTAATGTACACACTAATATTTTTAGTAATTCTTGACATTTTTTTGATGATTGTTGTGGTGCAGCAGTGTATAATTTCAGTTTGTTTAAAACATTTGGTTATATTACTAAAGGTTTTCTATTCGCTACACATAACTTGTAGCGTGTGTGTTTGTGCGATGCGTGCCATTAAATCAGACACCTTTTATTGTGCCACAGAGTAACTGCAGCAGTGTGAACCTGCTATCCACCACACCTGCATGAATTTTTTATACTGCTTTGTGGTATCTTTACTGGTAGTGGACTGTTACTGCCGTGCACTACCCCCAAACCGACAAAAGGTATTCTTTTCCAGATTTGGATTTGTGACTTGTGAGCACTGGTTAGGTGTCGTTGTGCCTTTGCGTCTGCATCTCTTGCGTGTGCAGCACAATCTTAATCTGTCTGTGCGGTTGCAGTACACCATTAATTCTGGAAGACTTTGCATTTCTTGTTACACTCTCATTTCACTTTGTCAGCACTGGGGAATTTTCTGGACACAAGACAGTAGCATTTTGGGGATGCACATTATTTCTGGTGACTGTGTGTGACTACTGCATGCATGACATCTGAGTGTGCCATTAATTCTGGGAGACTTTGCATTTCTTGTGCTCTCATTTCACTTCATCACCGTCAGCACTGGGGAGTTTTCTGGACACAAGACATGAGCATTTTGAGGATTCACATTAAATTCTGGTGACTGTATGTGTGAAGGGCTGCCAATATTGTTGTCATTTCACCTTACTTCGTGTTAAGGTGGAATGACAATGCAAAGTAATAATCACAAGGCGAAGTGAGCCTTTTGCATTGACCACTCCATGTAGTGGAGTGACAATGCAAATTGCCCACTTTGCAGGCACTTCGCCGGCAAAATTTAAATTCGGTGCATCTCTACTGGTTAGCACTTTCTCACAAAGAACTGTTAACCAAATTTTTCAACTTATTTAATACACTGCAGCCTGTGTTAAAATGAAACTGTTGGCACTGCCAAAAAGGCTATTGCAAAATGTGGAGAACTGCCGTATCCAAACAGCCCCTGCTCCATGTGGTGTTAGGGCTCCACCAGCAACCTCACCCAGGCATCCAATTGGACGTCCAGTGTCCTGCATAGCTGCTTCACAGCCCACCACATCCTGGCCCTACAAGAGTGGAGCATTAGTGGAGTGCAGCGGGTAGGGACTGCGGCTGCTGTCTGTTGCAGATGGGTACTGGTGTGTGGAGCACTGCAGCTGGGATATGCTTGCAAAAAGCATATCCCAGTCAGCTTTGCAGACCAGCACTTAAATCTTTCCTAGTATGCACCTACTGTACTAACTGCTTCTGCCACCCTGTAGGGACACAGCCTGCTAGACAGCAGTGGATGAAGCTGGGAAGTTGCAGACTGAAAAAAAGAGAAGAGAACGGGGAAGAATGGCAGGGACAAAGAAAAGTCGTAATGGAAAAAAAACGTATTCTAACTTGATTGACCAGTTATGCAGCAAGACGAAGGGTACCTGATACATCAAACGGGAAGAACACCCCTCCCCCCTCAGCTAGTGATCAAACAGGAGTTCAGCATGTTTGTAGTTCATTTGCATCACCAGGTAAGGAAAAAGGTCTGGCTCCCCATACGATGCGCAGGGGAAATGCTGGACCTCGCCCAACAACTAACGCACTGAAATATGGCCAATGGAAAATCATGTACACAAATGCCTGCAGTCTGGGAAACAAGATCCTGGACCTGCAGGTAATAATGACAGAAGCTAAACTGGACATAGTAGCCATTAGCGAGACATGGTTCACCAGCAACCACACTTGGGAGACTTCAGTACCCGGCTATGTACTGTTTAGAAGAGACTGAGGTACAAAAAAGGGGGGAGTGTCCCTTTATGTCAATGAAAATATCAAAGCTGCAGAAATTCAGAATACACATATGGAGCCAGAAGAACTGTGGGTCACCCTGGAAACAGGAAATGGACAGCCATACAAACTGGGGTTGTCTACAGGCTTCCAGACCAGGGGGAGGACATAGACACATTACTGTTAGAAGATATACAAAACATAACAGCTTAAGGGGAGGTTCTGATAATGGGAGACTTCAACATGCCAGATACAGATTGGTCAATACTAGCAGGAACATCCGACAGAACTAGACACATAGTGGATTCCCTGCAGGGGGAGGGCCTTAAACAACTGGTACAATAACCCACAAGAGACAGGGCTATCTTAGATCTAGTACTGACTAATGGGGAAAGGATCACAGATCTCCAGGTAGAAGGTCACCTGGGGGCCAGTGGCCATCACGTGGTATGGTTCAATTTGGCCACTAGAACTAAATCATCCTATTCCAAGGAATAAATATTGCACTTCGGAGGAGCTGACTTTGATACAGTGGCCAACAGAGTTAAGCTAGCCCTGGCAAGAAGAAATACAGGTGAGGGGGTACAGGCAAAGTGGGCAGGCATTAAGGATGCAATACTTGAAGCAACATGCCATTGTGTTAGAGAGAAAAGCAAGAGCAGAAGAAGGAGGAAACCACCTTGGTTCTCAAAAACAGTAGTAGAAAAGGTCAGAGCCAAAAGGCTGGCCTTCAGGAAATATAAGGGAATGCAGCGGGAGGAAGACAGGGAGGCATACCAAACTTCCCTAAGGGAAGCAGGAAAGGCAGTAAGGCAGGCAAAGGCCCAAACCAAGAAAACACTAGCACGAACAGTAAAAGAAGGGGACACGACTTTCTATAGATACATTAGTGAAAGGAGAAAGTCCAGAGGGGGTATTGCTAAGATGAAAGGGGATAAGGGGAAGTGTGTGGAGGAGGACCAAGGAAAAGCATCTATCCTAAATAGATACTTTTTCTCAGTATTTACTGAGGAGAAGGTAGGGCACGGCCCAAAGCTCAGCACCATGGACACAGAGAGAGGGAGGTGTGCACAAGTCCCTTCACAAAATAAAGGGTCCTACAAGAGCTCGCTAAGCTCAGGGTGCACAGAGCAATGGGACTTGATGGCATACATCCCAGGGTAATAAAGAAGCTAAGGGTGGAACTAACAGAGCCATTATCAGAACTGTTTGGTGAGTCTTTGAGCACAAGAGAGGTCCCAGAAGACTGGAGAAGGGCTCAAGTGATCCTGCTCCACAAGAGTGGTAGTAGGGAGGAGGTAGAGAACTACAGACCAGTCAGTCTTACCTCAGTAGTGGGCAAGATTATGGAGGCACTCCTTAAGGAAAGGATAGTGCAACACCTGGAATCCACAGGAGCACGTGGTCCAAGACAGCATGGGTTTACAACAGGAAGGTCCTGTCAAACTAATCTCTTAGATTTCTTTGACTGGGTAACCAGAGTGGTGGACCAAGGGGGAGCAGTTGATGTCACTTACCTTGACTTCAGCAAAGCTTTCGATACTGTTCCACATAGAAGATTGATTAATAAACTGGGGAGGCTTGGGGTGTGTCAGAAGTTGGTCAACTGGGTGGCAAACTGGTTGGTGGGCAGAAAACAGAGAGTGGTGGTATATGGTATACAGTCAGAAGAGATGCAAGTCACAAGTGGGGTACCTCAGGGATCAGTCCTGGGACAAGTCCTCTTCAATATTTTCATCAGTAACTTTGCAGATGGACTGGAGAGTAAGGTTTGTCTATTTGCAGATGACAGACATCAAGATCTGCAACAGAGTAGATGATCCAGACGGGGTGGGTAGAATGAGAAGAGATCTGGATACACTGGCAAAATAGTCTGAAGAGTGGCAACTGGGATTTGACACAAAGAAGTGCAAGATCATGCACACAGGGAACAGAAACCCTGAAGCAACCTATAGGTTGGGAGGGGAGTTGCTGGCAATCACAAGGGAAGAAAGAGACTTGGGCATCATCATCACAGATGACTTGAAATCATCCAAGCAGACCACTAAAGCAGTAGGTAAGGCTAGAGGGATGTTGGGGTGTATTAGTAGGGGTATCTCAAGTCGTAAGAGGGAGGTAATAATCCCTCTTTACAAGACACTGGTTAGGCCCCATCTGGAGTACTGTGTGCAGTACTGGAGGCCACACCTGCACAAGGACATTAACAAAATGGAGGCAGTCCAGAGAAGGGCAACCAAAATGGTGCAGGGACTGCATCAGAAAACATATGAGGACAGATTAACGGAGTTCAATATGTATACCCTAGAGCAAAGGCGGGAGAGAGGTGATATGATTGAAACGTTCAAACATCTTAAGGGCATTAACAAGGTGAAAGAGTCTAAGATGTTTCAATATAAGAAAAATATCACGACAAGAGGACACTGCATAAGATTAGAGGGAGGCCGATTAGGGGGTAATGTGAGGAAGTTCTTTTTCACAGAGGGGGTGGTGGATGCATGGAACAGCCTACCTCAGGAAGTGGTGGATATGAATAAAGTGCAGGGCTTCAAACAGGCATGGGACAGGCATAAGGGAGCAATATAGATAAGTATGAATAGATAGGCCATTGACAGAGTACAGGCCTGTGGCACATTCATAAGGTAGAAAAAATGGGCAGACTGGATGGGTCTTGCGGTCCTTTTCTGCTGTCAACTTCTATGTTTCTATGTACTACGTGGTCATGTGATGTGCTTTACCCAATCACATCTTTCCATTTCTCACTGCTGTTTTATCATTGCTCCTGAAGTGCTCCGTGATACTGAATGACTGAAAGGCACTTTATAAACCCAAACTCTAATTCTATATGTTTTCCCTATGAAAAAATACACAACCCAAGCTTCCTGTATTCCCCTACTGATTTTTGAGCAGAAGTCCACTGCTCAGAACAGAGAGGCTAATTTGGTCCCAACGGTAATTTTATGTTCAATGTCTTCAAGTCAAAGATCACCAGTTGTACTGAATTATGTTTTAGCAGTCTTCGGATGTGAAATATGGTCTACTAGTAGCTGTTCCGAGCTGCTGCATTTCTGGATTTGTATGATCAGGAGGTACACTGGGATTTTACAGAAATCAGACTCACTGTAACTAGGAATTTCCCCTGTCCTCTGTGGGATGGTGGGGAAGAGGAAGCCCCAGTGAAAACTTCCCCTCTAAATTTCATATAGTTAGCCCTTTTGCCTCCAGTGTAACACCGTAGATTGCTGCAGAGTAAAAAATTTGATTTATCCAAAATTAAACTATCTTTGCATAAACACGCTTGTTGTGAATGTTGTCAATGGAATTTCTGATTTGCGAGGCTAAACTTTGTTAGGAAGGGGAGCTGCACTCAGCATTCTGTTTATCTGTCCATCACTTATGTCTGTCCACTAGAACTGCTGTATAAATTCAGATACATTTAGAATTTGCATCTGAATTTTGACACAAATTACCACAGACTGCGCTCCTCTGTCGCAAATAATTGCAGTTTTTAAAAACTGGGTGGGTGAAAGGCGGATGCATGAAGGCTGATACAGACATTTGGACTGTGCCACTGTAGCTGTATCAGACCCTTCTGATAATCGGACCCTTTACTGTGAAGTAATCCTTTTCTTTAAAAACAAATATTCATTGGGACAGTAGGAGGCAGCAGAACGGGGAAGCGGCAAAGGTGAGGAAGGCCACCCGAAGTGGGTAGGGGTGACAAAAGAACATGCAAAACAAAAAACGTCCAAGAAGGGGCACTCAGTGATCCAGCAGAGGTGCAACTGATGACCTGGGTTTGGGAGCAGACTACGGAGCTGGCCAGGTGGTCGGGGGGGTGGCTGGGGAGCCACTGCCATGCAGCAAGGAAGGCTGGCTCTTGGCCTAGTTTCAACCAGTGTGATAGGCTGGGGAGATTGCCTTTTCTGAACAGATACGCTGTGTGACTGTATGGCCCCTTGAAGTGTTGCCAGAAGCCATACCATGTGGGGCAAGGGAGGTAGGCAGAACCCAGGACAGCTAGACTGAGAGGAAAAGCATAAAAAAAAACATATACCATGAAGCATGAGGGTTAGCAACAATCTCGGATCTCGATATGTTGCGCTCACCACTGGTCTTCAACAGGGCTGGGTGGCTACTGTTATAAGATCTGACACCAGAAGTCAGTAAACAACACGGAGTCAAACAATTATATGAAAAAACACACAAGAAACCAGGAAGACCACTGTATGGAGAGTGCTGAAGTAGCCCTCATTCATTTCTCTGAGTGTGTTTATAATATAACTTTATAAGGATGCTTGGAGTGCTCTTAGGGATATGAGTATCTCATTACAAATTGTTAGGGTGGGAGAACTGTGAACAGAAGGTGAGCCATTCTGGTGCCCTCTAGGAGACAGTCCTTCCCCTGGGCTGAGATATAGACGAGGCACACTGATGAGTCTGGAGAATAATAAAACATGTGTCAGTGTCTTCTGTTTCCAGCCATTGCAGACTGTGTGAGAGGCTATTTGGCATCATTCTGTCCTGCTTATAGCAGAATCAGACTAAATTCTCTCATGGTGATTTGCATATGTTTTCCATGATGCTTTGCGTTATTGGGGTATGTGTAATTTTGTATTTCTTCTATACTTGGCTTAATTGCAGATGCCCTTCCAGGGTAAACCTTGCTTTAATGCGTTTGTCCTGAGGTTCTTTGTCTTTTAGATACGTGCCTAGTGTGGGCTCATCATGACCCAAACCAGTAAGACTATCACAGGGCTGGTTCCCTCTTCTCCTAAACTGAGATACAGATGAGGCACACTTATGAATCCTGAGAATGATATAACGTGATATAACACGTCTTCAGTTTTCATCTTTTCAAATTGTGTGAGAGGATATTTTGCACAATATTCTCCTGCTTTAATCAGAACCCATCTAAATTCCTTCATGGTGATCTGTATATATTTCTTGTGATGCTCTGCAATATTGGGGTGTGCACAATTTTGTATTTTATATCCAGAAAAAACACTCCAAGTGTCTCTATAAAATTATAAATAATTTTGTTCTTTTCTGTGCCAAATTTTTACGACCATATAAAATATCTTACTTTTTTGATGTTTTTTGATACCATTACTGATGTGCTAACAGTTGGGCCCTATGTAAGCTGTGCATAAGTATTATTCATGGGAAGCAGTACGACCATAGACAGCAAAAGACGATATGGCTGACAAGAGAACAGAAGATGTTTTTAGTAGTTTCTGATCACCATTCAGTTTCGTGTCTGTGTGTACAGCACACAACTGTGGAAAACATCATAAATGTGTGGAGAGTGTGTGTGCACGATGTTGCCATAGAGACTGTATTAGGGAGTGTGCTTTCACTTCTATCGGCATAGTCACCCTTTTCAAGTGGCCTTACGTGTGTGCCATGCTTCAAGTTGTCTGACAGCTGTTTGGAATGAATTACAGCTATTTATTTTAGTATGAGGCATACCTGTGAGGCACAGTGGAAAGCGTTCTCAATTGGCTATTGAAAAAAAGTATTTCCCATGCTTGTGTTTACAGGATTGTGATTGGCTAAGTACAAGCAAGTGATTTATAGTAGCAAATTACATGTCAAGTGTAGACAAAACAGCTGAGGTAGATGAAGTCTAGGGGGCAGTATTCCAGTTTTCATGTGAATGCACATATTTGTTATGACAAAGGTTACTCTAAATACAGAAAATATATGGAGTACCTTACAGTTAAGGCCCAGAGCATGCTGTTTTCCACCGCGGAACTGATCTGCAGATAGCATCACAGGTGACGTAGCAAATAATTAAAAAATTAAAGGAAAAAGGTCCATTTGTATTTTTAGTTGCCCACACGGTGCCGTGACCTGCATGGTAGCCATGTGGTGGTGGTGGTGGGGGGGGGGTTGGGGGGAATGCCGCTGGCCTGAACTGCATAACCTGAAAGGTGTCTAAAACTTACCAGGATTTCAAAAGTTTCCTTGGCAACATCAGGGATTGTGTAAACAAGCTTTGTTTATTTAAATGGCAGCTTTACTTAGTAGATAAAAGTGTTTCTTATTATAATTAAAACGTTAAAAAACATACTCATTGAAATAAAGGAGGGACTGCTTTAGCACTCATCATACATCAGCAGCAGCATCTTCAAAAGGAAAAATTCCATCATACTTAACATCATTTCCTTTTCTGTCAGCTCCAGTGTGGTCAATGGGGAAGGTAGTTAATACATATTCCTCATTTGCCAGACATTGCTCTGTCTGGTCATTAACCTATTAACACCCTCAAAACCTCCTCTTGACTTGTCACGTCATCAAGGTGTGGGCCCCTTGCCAAGTTGGGAAGCAGTCTAGCGCTGCTGTAGCACACCTGGACGTGCCTGTAGCGACACCTCCCCGACCTGAGGAGTCTACATAGATAAGGGTGTTTTTGCAGGTAGCGCCTGTTGATCTTCAGCATGGCAATAATGGGGTCAGGACAGGGAATGTGTTACTCAGCTTAACCACTGCCAAATGGGAACACAGGTGCACCCCCCCTCACTGTCCGAGGGTCCAACTGGGTGGAACCAAAACATACATATTGAGTTGTGTTACAGGGATGACCACAGTCCTATGACAGGTGTTGCAGTCTTGCATAATATTGGTCTACACTATGCCATGGTGCCATGAACAATTAAGGGAAGACTTTCTGTCCACAGATAATACCACTGTCCCCTGAGGTTTTTCAAATCTGCCTCTCAACCTTTGGTCACTAAATTAGGGACAAGATGAAACGCCAAGGCTACATCTCATGCCAGTAGGCATGGCTGTTTTCCAAATCTGCCTGACTACCTTTGGCCAGTAAAAATGGGGGAAAAATACCATACAAGGGATCTTCTCCAAAAAAAGAAAAAAATGCATCCTTCAAGGAGTAGTCCATCCAAAACTTGCAAAAAATATATGTTGTGCAGAGTGTTTTAATTTGTATGTGAAGTTCTAGTGTTTCCTTCCTTCTAACTGCTATTAGGAGTTTTTCCTAAATTAGCCTGCTAGCTTTATACTAGTTTTATGACCCTTGGGGGATCTTCATTTGAGACAGCTTAACTGTATTCCTTGTTCCCATAGTGCATCTTGTTTCATGTGACAGTGATGTAGCAGAGACCCAACATTCAGCACACCATGCCAAACAAACTAAATATCTTGGAAGCTTTACAAGCTGCACAAAAATTACCAGCAGCAACATTCTTCAGGACAGTAAGACATCTACGATGAGGGTGGTCACTAAGCTGAATTCTATAGATTTTAAAATATAGCCATCTCTACTGTTGTGACTGATTGTAAAGCAATGCTTTCTGTTGGATTTATGGTCTCTGCTATATCACTGTCACATGAGACAAGGTGCATTCTAGGACAAAGAAATACAATTAAGCTGTCTCAGATGGAGATCTCCAGGGGGTCATAAAACTACCCTAAAGCTAGCAGGCTAATTTAGGAAAAACTCTTAACAGCAGACAGAAGGAAGAACACACAACAACTTAACATACAAATTAAAACACTCTGCACAACATATGTTTTTTGCAAGTTTTGGGTGGACTACTCCTTTAACCACCATAAAGAAACAAACAGACCCCAAATACCTGCTGCTCGAAAGAAATGCATCATCAATATTATAAATATGCTAAACCATCATGGGACCATGAGCCTGATCTCCTGTCTGTGCTCCTTGTACTGGGAAAAGAATAACATACACACCACACTCACACACACACACACACACACACACACACACACACACACTGCTGCCATGAATAAGTCCCTGTGACTTTGATCCTTTGCATGCTAATTTAACTCATATTCTGTGTGTCACCTAGCTGCAGATTAACCCTCCTCATACTCCAACCTCTCATCTAGCAAACATGCCCCCGGCTGTAACTGGCCGTCTGAGATAGCCCATGCAGGAACAACAAGAATGCAAAGGCATCAGGAGACCCAGCTCCGAACACCCTACAGAGTGCCCAGATTGAAGACACTTGCGCCTAACCAAACAGCCAAAGAGAAAAAACGCTGCACTGTCTCTATTCAGAACTACTTCCATGACTGGCCTGTCTCCATACATGAAGGCTCTGCTGCCAACAGAATACAGTCCAGTGGATGGTCCCAGTGCTGACATGTACCCCCCTTCCCCCGGCTGGCAGTTGGGAGTGCTGCTTACAGCGTGAGGAGGAGAGAGAAATAAGAAACAAGCATTACAGCACAAGGCCACAAAATGAGGGGGGGGGGAGGGCTCACCAAAAGGGCATGTACCCCCATGCTGCACTCAAGGTGACCAAAAAAACAGCAATTACAAGTAGCGTAAATTACAAATCATGCTCTAAACATGAGACAACCAAAAATAACAGTTGCAGCTAACACCAATGGCAAATCATGGTGTAAAAAGAAAGTGTCTAGCATGTCTCTCCAAAACAGTCACAAGCAAAGAATGTTTTAAAAGAAAATAATCCAACAGGGTTTTGAGACCAAATCTGTGCCCCAGTAGGCACACCAGTTTCACACTGAAAAGAGCAGTGGGTCACTGAGAAGGGAAAGGTTAGAAAGGGAAGAAAATAGAGAAAATAGTTAGTAGGGAAGGGAACACAAAACACAATCACCCTAGACAGCCTGACTAACCTATCTGGCTAATTCTTTGTCAAAATACTGACATTTCTGTACTTATCTGATACACCAGGCTGGATATAAAAGCAGACCCTTAGCAAAAGACAAACCACTGATGGCATGTGGTCACAATGTTGGGCTCTGTATGCCCTTAAAAATGGTAGCTGGCATGCAGGTTGACCAATTTGAAAGCCTCAGCTTGACAGGCATGGATTTCTAAATTTAGGGGGACCCCATCCTGCCTTAAGGTTACATATTCCTTCAAGAAAAATAACAAACTAGGAGAAGAAACTTGAGCCTTGCAGAGGGCTCAATACATGCTGCCTACCCCATCTCTTGGCACAGCATTAACTGAGGTAGCTACTGCTGGTGGAATGTTTCCTGTTCTTTTGGTTGGGGGGTCTGTGCTGAGGTCACAGCTTTTGGGCTGTACCAGCTACCCAAGTGGGGAGGCATATTACCCATATGTATTAACTACTTTCCTCATTGACAATGTGGAGTGATACAGAAAACAGGTTCGTTGGCAGTTCTAAAGGTCAGGTTCTCTACCCCATAGAAGCAGTGTAAGATTGCCACTGTAATTCTAGGCTTGTGCTATACCTTATAAAACTGAAAAACAGGAATTATTCAAAGGCCATTGACTGAACATTTAAAGGTTTAAGTCACTGCTTTCCAAGAAAAGGGTTCTTTAAGATTTGTTTTATCTGCCTAATGGGCATCCGAGGCCACTAGTCAGTTGCTAATGAATAAAGGATAAAATAAGAAGCCCGGAGTTAAACTGTACTTTGTTCAGAAGTCTCGGCAGCTGATAAAACAACACTTCAAAGAGTCAGTTCATTAATTTTCCCAGTGTCTAGTAAATTTTTAATAAGGTAAGTCTTATTGAAATGAAACTTTCGAATGTTAATGGGGTTTTATAGCAGCTCGTAAATTTTAATAATGACTGTTTTGGCCTTTCGGTTCGGCAAAGAGCTTACAGCAGTTACTGAATATGGGTTCTTCTGGTTAAGGCAGTCGTGCCTGTTAGAATGAATGTGTCTGCTAAGGGCACCAGCCAGGCATTTTAGCCCACTGGTCAAATGACTGAATTGGGTCTCCATTAGTCTCCGAGGTTACCATCTTCTGCTCTTTACGGATCCGGAAAGTGGGAGGGTGGCAAGACCTCTCCATTACACAAGTGACTGAGCTCACAGATAGTTGATGAACAAAATTACGGATGGGCAGAATCACCAAAGACCCTCATAGAATCTTGCTAGTTCAAGCATTTAGAACTGCAGAAGAATCACATCAAAAAAAAGTTTTAAAGGTTTAAAATGCAAACTAGTCATTAGTATATATTTGGCATAAGTAACTTGGTCAACAAGCAAAAAAAATGACCAGGCTCTATCTCAGTTCCTCTCTTATACATTTTTTTTACTGAAATTATATTTTCGGACACTATCCCATCTTAATGTTTCATGGGACTCCCACTTCATCATGAGCAGTGGTCCTCTGCCTCTAAAGGTCTTTTCTTTTCCAAACTGATTCCACTTGACTAGAGCTACTACATGAAATATCATCTCCCCCCCAACCCCAACTACTCCCAGTGTATTTTCTAGCTTCTGGTTGGACCAGCATTCTGCCTATGCATATGAACTGGGAAAATAGTTAATAAATGTCAACTAGTTGCAGTAGCAAACACAGCACTGTGGGCTAGTACTGGGGCTAGCACTGGGACTCGGTAATGGTGGACAAAACAGTAAACTGGGAACCAAAGACACAAAATGAAAAGCACCCACAGCAAAGACAAGAGATCTCTGACTAAGCTTGGGAGACACCAAGCAAAAAATTAGGCGTTACCAAATCTACCATGATATCATTAGTCGTTGCCGGCGTGTACTGAATGCCAGATGACCATATGTGTGTCAGGTTTTCACATACCATGCAATAAATGGTGAGTCTTCTTTTGCACCAGCAGCCATTGTAGTGGTTTGTCTTTGTTGTGGGTGCTTTCCATTTTGTGTTTTAGGTCATCTACTTGCACTAGAGAAGTGGAATCAATTTGGAAAAAAATGACCTTTAGAGATAAAGGACCACCGCTCATAACTAAACAGGTGGCAGTGTCAGTGGCTCAGTAGGTAGCACACTCGCCTCTGAGGCCAGGAGATCAGAGGGCTGTGGGTTCAGTTCCCACATCTGGCACTTGGGTTAATATCCCAGTAATGTAGTGCAGCATGAGAGGGGTGCTGCACTTCTGAGGTGCCGCCTTTCAGATGAGACGTTAAACCAAGGTCTCATCTGCCTGGATTGGTGGTAGTTCAGGTGGATGTTAAAGATCCCATGGCACTTATCGAAAAGAGTAGGGGAATTTCCCCAGTGTCCTGGCCAAATTTCCTTCATTCACTAAAAATACCACCAACAGCTTAATCTGGTTCAAGGTCAGTTGGCATTCGTCTGTATCCCTCTCCCCCGGGTTGTGCCTGAAAATAGGCAGGATTTGTCTAGTGCACTTACCCGGTCAACAAAAACTAAATAAAAATAAAATAAACAGGATTCTCTTGAAATACTAAGCCGTGACAGTGGCCAACTAAATTATTTCAATAAAAAATTATATAAGAGAGGGTTTGAGATAGAGTCCTGTTGTCTTTTTGCTTGCTGATAGTATCTGTCAGGACAGAAGATTCTTTCAGTGGAAAGAGAAGAGGACTACCATGTCGCATGGTCATCCTCAACTTTTTGGAGCAAAGGTTAAATGATATGCCCAAGGTCACCCAGTGCATATTTGATATGATTTGGCTCTAGCTGGGTTTGAACCTACAACCTTGTGATTCTGAAACTGGTGCTCCAACCACTAGATGACACTGCCACCAATTTATATGGCCAATTTGTAAATGAACAGAAATAACAAGGTTAGAAAAGTCCCAGTCAGGAACACAGATTCAGTGACAAGATGGTGGGGAGGTCTTTGACTTTATCCATCCCTTTCATGTAGCCTGGAAGTATTCTCTGCAATGCCAGACCCCTGTCTCCTACAGTATATGTTCTGGATTGCTCTACAAACAACCAAGACTACTGGCCATGAGGACTGATATATCAATGTTTCTACATGAGATGTCAATGCCGTTCACATGTAGAGATGTGTGAAGTAGTCAAACTTCGCTTAGCAAATTAATTTGTGAAGTTTCTGAAAACAGGCACCTGTGCCTAGTGGGCCTTACCCGGTTACCAAAGAATAAAATTAAAAAATAAAAAAAAATATTCAGCTCCATCCAGGGTCTTTATATGAGTTTGAACTCTGACTAGCCTAGCTGACTGGGGCAGAACCAGACATGAATGCTGTTTAAATACTGTTGGAGCTGCACCATAAGGTCAGAGACAGAGGGGCCTGGGGTAAAAAGCACAGGGTCATCAGTACACATATGTATGTTTGTGGAGACACACACTTTGGTGAGATCATTGAGGAAGACAGAGAACAGGATAAGACCAAGGACACAGTCTTAGGAACACCCAAACTGATTGGGAGTAGGGAGAAGAGGGCTTCCCTACAGGGATAATAAACACTGAAGCTGAAGGCCGACGTGTTTATTAACCCTTACATCCAGTTATTACCAAGGAAAACCAGACCAGTTTTGGCATCATCACTATTATACTGGAAAAATATATATTTTTTAACTGCCAAATATGTTCGTCACCCTACAGCATATCTGTGAGAAATGAACTGTTTCTCACTGAAGCAATATAATGTTACTAAATTCTCTGACTGGCTGCTGCAAGTTGAAGTGGGAGGGCAAATTGGGCTTGGTCTCTGATTGGCTAAATACACACACACAGCAGCCAATCAGAATGATAAGACACTGTCCAATTACTGTTCTTAGCAGTAGTGTAGCAAATTCCCAGAGGGCCTGGGTGCAAGGGTATGTTATAGGGCCCCCCTGGTTTTGAATAGACATCAAAATTATGATTTGGGCCCCTCAAACCTCATGGGCCGGGGTGCGACTGCACCCCTTGCACCCTTGTAGCTATGCCCCTGGTTCTTAGCCAATCAGAATGCAGGGCCACTATCCCATTATTCAGTCTACTGTCCAGTTATCGCAGAATAACTAGACAGTAACTCTGCATTCTGATTAGCTAAGTGGGATATTTTCCACTATAATAATACATAGAACTTGAGACCTACCATCCAGGAAGGGGCTGAACCATCTAACCAAGTGATCAGAATCCAGCGCACTTAAAGTCTATCCAGTGAACGGGATGGGTGACGGTGATGAACGTCTGGAGCAATTATTTGGATGTTCAAGCACCATGCCATTGGCAGCAGCCCTTACTTCTCGGTTGACAGTGTTGAAGGCTTTGACGAGGTCAACAAAGATAGCGGAGGAGTTCAGGCCCTGGTCCACTGCTATCAGGATGGAATCAGAGTGTCAGAGAAATTACACTAGGAATGTAACTGCTTGTCATCAGAGAGAGATGCCTGCTTGGGAAATGGCAGTGGGTGGATTAGTAACCTGGCACAACAACACATTATCAGGAAGGCGATTCAAATTGTTTAAAATGGCACTCTTTGGACCTGAAGATTGTAGGTGAACTATTAATCAGATGTAAACCTATCATCTTTCAACTAAACAGCAGATATCCACAGACTGTTACAGGGCTGGGGAGAGGGGCTGTGTTAGGAAGATGGATGGGTAAGGATGGAACTGAGCGGGGAGAGATCTGGTAGGACTTCAGATAAGTCCACTGAGAAACAGCTGAGATACTTAAGGCCACATTTGCTCCCCCCATCCCATATTATGGATTGGGGTCAGCTAAAGACAAAGAAGCCTTATGTAACCCCTAGATGGCGCTATCCCAGGGGCTACTACCCCTGCCTGATTTGCCACTAACAGGTTGAGGGGCCTGGATCCAATGGCAGGTGCCTCCACCCAGAGGTCAGGGTTTGCAATAGTTAAACTAACTTGGTCACAGCCCTCTGGGACACTGCAACCCCCCTTTCTTCCCACTAGTGGCCCACACAATATATCAGAATTACCTTCACAGTATACACTTACCCCAGGTCTGGTTCCGCACTGGGACCTCCTGTGAAATGAGATACAGTGCAACAATCACAGTACAGTACTTTAACATAGACAAATACCTCAGGCAGTATAACTTTGCTGAAACAAGCAGCTCTGATTTATTTAGGGGGATATAACAAGGACAGGGAAATCAGGTTAATTAGCTTATCACTCTAATAATCTACCTATGGCTCTGTGCACAGGCCTATCCCTATCAGTTACTGTCCCTGGGTACCCAAGCCCTAGTGGCTAGTCCAAACCGTGGCAGCTGGTGAGGCCCTTTCACACAGAGAAAGGAGAATTAAACAGTCAGCAGTACAGTAATTCCATTTTGGATTTAATGTGGCAATTCAACAGGAAGCGACCCTGAATTAGTACTCACGACCTCCAAATAAGATAGGGTCCTTCAATGTCAGCAGGGCTCACTTGAGGTACACAAACCTCTTCACACATCCATATAAAAAAGCACTATACCAGGCAGGCTGCATCTGTATCGATCACAATTCTGCACAATACCCAGGAGAACACACAGCAGATTCAGTTCCTGACAGACCGAGTGCAATTTTCAGCAATTCCTCCAGTCTTCTACAGGGTGAGCCTGGTTTCTACTCTTCAGAGATCCTTTGATTCTTCTTTTCACAGGCACGTTCAGTCTAACAAGCTGTTACACAAGCTGCAGACTGGAACTCTAGGCCTTACACACGTTTTTGACTAAAACTGCACACTGAAAAAGCACAGGGCTCCTTCCTTCTTCACTGCCAAAGCTCAACTGAAACTCCAACCGACAAAACGGGCACTTCCTTTGAGTTCCTCCCAGTTCTTGACTGGATTGGCTGTCACTCACAATAGACTGCTGCTGTTGGTCCAAAAGGCACTGAAGTCTAAACTACATCTCCCAGAGTCACTGCCCATACAATCCTCTTGTGGCTGGCTCAGATTATGAGTCCAAGTTCTGATTCATCCAAGGCACTATTTTAGAGCTAGCTACCCCACACTGATTGGTCCAGTTCAGCAGTTCAAAACTAGAATGGGAACTAGCAGACACAGTTCTGACTGCAAAGAAAGCAGGTTAGACAAACTGTAATTTCATTATTACTGTAAATAATTTCTGGCAAACAGTTACATCTTTCAGATAGGTTCCTTTGCACTCTAGTGACTGCAAAAATGAAGTGAATTGGCAGCAGCTCAGTGGTACTCAGAGAAGCACACAGTCCCCCCATACAAACTAATTATGTCTGCAAGCAGACAGCTCTTAAAGAAGTGAGTACCAGAGGCTCTAAAAACACTCACTGATAAATGGCTTAAATGCCAAACACCATTCAGGCTTGGAGCATTCAAGCAAGCTCCTGGAAGTCTTTTGGGAACCCCCATTTGCAGGGGGGTTACACTTAGTTATCCACAATGATTATTGGACTGGGAGAGACTGGACTGGCTTGGGGGGGAGGGCAGTGGATGTGGCCTATCTGGACTTAGCAAGGCCTTTGACACTGTGCCACATGGGAGACTGATTTAACAAATTGAGCAGCCTAGGAGTGGGACCCAAAGTGGTGAACTGGGTTACAAACTGATTGCCGGATAGGTGACAGAGAGTGGTGATTAGTGGCACTCACTCTAATAACAGAAGAGTTACCAGCAGGGCTTGGTACTGGTCCTCTTCAGTGTCTTCATAAGTGACACTGGAATGAAACGTATGCCTTTTTGCATATGATACCAACATCTGTAGTAGGGTGGACAATCAGGAGAGGGTGGAAAGAATGTGTAGGGTTCTTGGGAAACTAGAGGCATGGTCAAGAGCATGGAAGTTGGGGGTTCAATGCCAAAATGTACAAAATCATGCACCTGGGGCATAGGAACCAGGAACGGAGCAGGAAAGGGCCATGGGATAATCATATCTGATTATCTTGAAGTGGCAGGGCAGTGTGACAAAGCAGTGGGCAGGGCCAGTGGGATGCTGGGATGCATTGGGAGAGGTGCTGTATCTGCAGCAGGAGGAGGGAGGTGGTGTTTCTACTGTATCGCTCACTAGTGAGACCCAACCTGGAGTATCGTGTCCAATTCTGGAGGTCGCACCTCAGAAAGGACAATTATTTATTTTCGAGATTTACCAGGAAGGCATACTGAGCAATGTGCTCGATTCCAGATGCGACCTGGGGGCCGAGACCCAAATACATACATGAAATAGATACATATGCAGTACATTATGGGAAAGCCAAGGCTTACCTATAAACATTTGGATGATAGTTTACAGACAGGGGTAGATACATACAGTGTAAAGAATGAGAGGGTAGTGTACATTTCAAATACATTTATAGTACAACAAACATAATAGTAAATTGTTAGTTGAAACAGGAGCAGCTGGAGGAGAAATGCGCTCTAAGTAGAAGGTTGCGATGGTAGGGGTTCGGTGCGTGTCTTATGGGGGCCGGTAGGGCATTCCAAATCTGTGGGATTGGTAGTTAAAGGCGGTCTGGCCTTTGGTTGTGTGCATAAACGGGATGTGTAGTAGTCTGGGGTCCGTGCTCCTGAGGGAGTACGCAGGTGGGGATTGTTGGGAGAGGGTAGAGGCCAGGTAATGGGGAAGGGAGAGGGACCAGTATTTGGCAGCGAACCTAGCGCAGGTTATTAGTCTGCGATCATGGAGGGACGGCAGGGTTAGGGAGCTGTATAGGTTGCAATGGTGTGTGGATTGCAGGCAGTCGAGGATGAAACGGAAGAAGGAGTGGAACAGGGCGTCTAGGCTGGTCAGGGCGGACGCGGGGTCGATGGTGTAAACTATGTCACCGTAGTCGAGTACGGGAAGAATCATTTTTTGGACAATGGTGTGCCTAGTTTGTGTGGGGAGGCAGCTTTTGTTTCGGTATAGTGTACCAAGTTTGGGGAGCAGCCTCTTGTGTAAGGAGTCGATGTGGGAGGTGAAATCTAGGTGCTGGTCTAGCCAGGCGCCTAGATATCAGAAGCTAGTGCAACTGTCCAGGGGAGTCCCGTCCGAGGTTTTTAAAGGGGGGCTGGGGGCTTGACGGGAGAGTCTTTGTTGGGAGCCAAATGTTAGTGATACATTTTCTTTAGGGTTTAGAAATAGCTGGTTTGTCCTGAACCAGCTCTGGATGGCATAGAAATCCTCCTAAAGGAGGGTTGCTACGCTGTATGTAGTGGGACCAGAGGCATACAGGACAGTGTCGTCCGCATTTGACATGGTGGAAGCAGTCCAGAGGAGGACAACTAAAATGGTGCAGGGGTTGCACCAAAAGCCCAACAAGGAAAGACTGAGAGATCTCAATGCACACACCCTGAAGGAGAGGAGAGTGAGAAGAGACATGATAGAGACCTACAAGTACCTCACTGAGGGAGAACACAGTGCAGCAGAGGAGTCTCTTCTGAATAAGGAAAAGCACCAAGACCAGAGGGCATGTGATGAAGCTGGAGGGAGGGGGGAGTTTAAGAGGAATGTGAGGAAGTACTATTTCACTGAAAGAGTGGTAGACCACTGGAACAGACTGCCAGCAGAAGTGGTAGAGATGAAAACAGCAGGGGACTTCCAAGTATGTGTGGGAGAGAGATAGGGGAATATTAGTAAATCGGCAGGGAGGAGGGAGGGCTGCCGGAGACCAGTTACGGCCTTCAGAGACAGATTAGGCAGGGGCCATCTGGGCAGACTGGGTGAGCCAAGTGGTCCTTATCTGCCAACAAATTCTATGTTTCTATGACAGGGGAAGGCCAGCTTAAGAGGGGCCAGCAGCATGCCTGCTACTTCTATAAGGTACTGTATTGAGGAGTGGGAACCAGAGAGGAGGGTCGGGTAAAGGGTGGCTGCAGAACGAGCCTGGCTACCTGAGGAAAGAGGAAAAGTCTTTCAAAAAATGTTTTCATTTGGGGGTGGAATTCAGAGTGCCAAATACTCCCAAATAAGGCTCTGATATTTGTTATTCTGATCTAAATAACTAATAGCCTATTTGTCGACTATTGAGGAATATTCAATACGTGCACACCAGCGCCCCGTCCCCCTTTGTTGGTGCACGGCAGTAGCGGCAGTGCAGCGTACAGGCTGAAGAACCTGTGTAAGACATGATCCCACTGCAACACGCATGCACCGTGGGTGAACCTGTGAATTAGAAACAGCATGTAAGGGTTAGATATTCAAAACACTGGCAAAGCACAACTTGGGTTGCTTCCACAAATCTGAAAACACTATTCTGTCTCTGCAGACAAGTGCCTGCTTAGAATTTCAGGGGACAGCACCAGAATTTACAAGCAGTTTCCCTGTTAGACAGATAGATCTTTAATAGCTCTTCTTAAAACCAAGGCCCAGCACCTCATCAAAAGATAACAAAACCAATACAGAAAAAAAAGAAATACACATATATAACTACCAACTCATAAATTCTTCCACAGAGATAACACACATTGTCCATAAGATCACTAAATGGCCAATAATCACATCCCTTGCCATGCTGCACACTGATATATCAGTCCAGAATTATTATATGTTCTGTCAGCAACCCACAGGATATTAGCAGCTATTATCATTAAACATTTTGATCTTGGTAAATAAATCAGTTCATTCGCCGGAAAGGTCTGGATAAACAACCATGTTTTAAGCTACAAGACAAAGAACCTCAGTGCAAAAGCACTGAGGCAAGGGTTACCTCAAAAGAGCACTGAGGTTCTTTATCTTTTTGGTTTTTTTTTGTGCTCACCATGACCCAAACCCGTAAGACCAACTTAGGGCTGGTTCATTTCCCCTGGGGTGTCATACAGACGAGGCAGACTGATGAGTCCTGGGTAGGACGAAGCACGTGTCGATTTCTTCTGTTTACACCCTTTGTAGATTACATGAGAGGCCCTTTGGCACCATGCATTCCTGCTTAAAGCTGAACCAGCCTAAAATTGCATGGTGATTTGCATATACATCCCACGATGCTTTGCATTATGGGGGTATGTGTGATTTTGTATGTTTTAAATCTATTTCTAAAGCTAAGTTCTGGATAAACAACCATGTTTTAAACTTAGTTTTACAGCTAATGACCAAGGAAGCAGCCTGAATATCCAAAAGAAACCTGTTCCACTACCCGGGGGTGGGGGGGGGCAACAGAAAAAGCTCCATAACCTGTTGATTTTAAAGTTGTATTGGGGAAACACATTAACCACAAACTGGAAGATAAAACATGAACATCTGTGCAGGTTGCAAGAAGCTCCTAAAGGTAGTAATGTCTCAGTCCGTAAATGGCCGGTAACACGATCTTAAAGGGGAACAGTCAACACTATGAACCCCACACCAAAGTGTGGCGCTAATCCCAATTTGCAGTTTGTGTGCAAAAGCACTTTTTTAACTTACTGTTTACTGCACTATAGTAGATTGTATGAGGCTGATTCTGCTGCCTCGCAAGCTGACATTTGCTGTAACCAGAAATCCCAGAAGCCCCTGCAGATGATGTCAGAGCTGGGCTGCAGCATGAGAGATTTAATAATATGCAATGCCTGTCAGAATTTTTATAAGCTTTTTGCTTTTTTTTGCAGATCCTGCTCTTCTCCTGGGGCTAAGTACAGTCACAGAAGACTGTACTTAGCCGCAAGAGAACAGTGGGACTGGTGAACATCTGATTCGAGTTTATAAAAGCTTTAATATGCACTGCACTCTACTGAATCTCCCACTGCTGCAGCCTTGCTCTGATGTCAGCTGCAGGGGATTCTGGGATTTCCTGTTATAGCAAATATCAGCTTGGGAGTCAGCAGAATTAGCCTGATACAGTCTCGTATACAGCAATAAACAGTAAGCAATTTTTTTTTTCATACAAAGTGCGGACTGGTAGCAGCCCCACAGTTGGGTGCAGAGTCCTAGTGCTGACTGTTCCCCTTTAAAGTTGCTCTGCCATCTTAACAATAAGGTAACCAATGCAAAGAGCACAGATTACGGGTAATATGTGCAGATCTCCTAGTGCAGGTTAGCAACCTAGCAACAGCATTTTACACTAGTTGGAGACAACAAATCAAACCAGAAGGAAGGCCCTGTGAGAGCACTTCGTAGTAGTCTAGAAGTGAGATGATGAAAGCTTGCTCTGCAATAAGTATATCATTCCGATCAAGGTATTGACGCAACCCAGAAATGTCCTTAAGATGGTAAAAGCCACTTTGGACCACAGCCAACACCTGCATAGCCAGTGACAGCTCCAAATCAAGAATGACCCCTAGATGGCAGACAACCAGTCTGGCCTCAAGTGTCACACCATCAACTGTATGGAGTAGGGAGTAGGGTTGCTTGGATACCCAAAATCTGATCCAAGGTAGGATAGTTGGATGTTAGGATAATCCATATCCAAATCCGACATCTGATCCTAGTCTCAGATGGCAACAGATGTCAGATTTCGATATCCTAGTATCCGACTATTCTACTATCCTAAACTATATTCCCTCTCTACACGATTAATAAATAACCCCCTGCTCCTACCCAAACCATTATGGCAGGAACTCAACCTACAACCCGCCCTCCTCTCCCCAAAGCACATAAATCTCTCTGTAGTATCCAAAATCAGCCTCTGGACCCGTCATCATATAATTAAAAAATTGCCCCCCACCTAAAGAATGAATTTCCCCCCACCCTGGCACAACCTAGTCCCTCCAGATCCTGTTGTTCAGTAAATCACCCCCTACCCAACACACACACACACTATTTCCCACTTCTTCCTTCTCCCATGATACCCAAATAACTCTGTAGTACGAGTAACCGAAATAAAAAAAAAAGGGGTGGATTATGCTGCCGCCTCTGCATGTCACTGAATTACCAGTTTGAAGCAGTCTGAACTCACAATGAATTATCAATATAGCAGTTTATAAGCAGAAAAGCGAATACTGACGTAGAAGCACATATGCGTTCTGTATGCTGAATTACAAAATCAGAAATAGTAATAGACTGCCTTGAAATGCTTCTGAAATGCTGTGCTGTGATGTGTAATGCCAGGATACTGCCATGAACTCGGCGTAAATGTATGGCATCCACGCTGACCTAGTAAGCAAACATGTTGATGGCATAAGTCCAGGAGACAATGCCTGAGGGAACCACCAGCCCTGCCAATACGGTAGCTGAGGAACAAGGATAGGAACCAACTAAGGCGTCCCAGAGGATAACCGGACAGGCCACAAAGTCATATCAAAGGCAAAGTCAGCAAATGAAAAATGTGAAAACAGCCATGCACAAAGCAGAAGAATGCATGTGTAACAAGTACAAGAATGGGGCAAAGCCTGGGAATGACCAACTAAAACGGAAAGTGCCAAAAAATGGCAAACCCCAACCTAACAGTGAGACTGACGATGGAGCAATGACAAGCGTCGATGGAGCCGAAGGAAGCCACAGGTCCCACAGAACCAGGGGGCCAGTCAAGAACCCAAGAACTGACACAGCACCCTAGAGTTTGGCCAGACCGAGAATAAAACCAAGTAGAAAGCAGAGCCAATGACAGAAGCATGAACACAGCAATGCACAAGGCAATGGACTAGACATGAAACAGCAATGTCAATGAGGCACAGCCAGGCAATGACCAGCATAAATCGGAATGCTGAAAAAACAGCGACCCCAACCTAAACAGCAAAGCTTGTGTCAAGGCAAAGCCAGGCAATGGATATGAAGGGAGCCACAAGCCCCTCGGTAATGGAGGCTGGGCTATCAAGCCAGAAACCCACCTTAGTGGCCGAAGTAGGTCAGAATGGTTGGAAAGGCCACATATATGATCAACACTCACCACCTCAGTGAAGCAATGCAGCTACAGGCAGAGACCCATACCTGAAAGGGTGGGATGACAAGCAAGCAGCAGGAACCCAGACAGCAGTGGGAGACTGGCAGGGATCCAGGAAAGCAGACAGACATCCAACAAAGACAAGACGGCAGGCAGCATCAGCAGCAGCACAGGAAACCAAGTCCACGCGAGAAGCAAAAGAAGCCCACATTGTTGAAAACTGGATATGAAGGCTGGCGAAGCACACAGCGATGAAATCCAAGGAAGGAGTTCCTTGATCTGATGTAATGTCGATGGTAGAAAAGGAAAAAACTAAGGAGGACTGGGGATGCTCATATTATATTGGCGCCGATGATGCGCATCATTGCGGGCAGTCTGATAAGAGTACTGATGGCACTGATGTTCTGGAAGTGTGGCTCGCTGGAGGGAGCTATCCCTGAAGAAGATCTAGCTGTTACCACCTCGGTATGTCTTTCCCGGTAAAACTTTCGAAATAAGAAAATTAATGTCTCAAGTCAATAATTATGGCTGCCACTAGTCATTTTAACAATCTCATTTGCTGTCTCTACCTTTTGGCTATACAAGCTAGCTTTACATTGTGGATCCATCAGAATGGTGCTAACACACATTTCTGATGAATCTGAAAAAAACAGAGGGGTCAGCACAATAATAAGCTTTTAATAAAGAGCAGCAGTTGAAAAGCATAACAAAAACACACACTAAATGGCACAAATCTCACCCATAAATGCAGAGTAGCGGTGCAAACATGAAAAACTGTAGTGTCTAGAGTGTCATGCAGCCAAAAGATACACAGGTCTTAGGTGAGTGCAGGTTCACACAGTCGACGTTCTCTGTAAACAAACAGCGGTATGGTGTGTAAAATAAATATACATGAACACCCACATAAAAACGGATGGCCAAAACGAACTGCCGAACTGATTCTAGGTGTAGTTCAATGCAAACCACAAACCACAACCACGCGGTGAAATTAGAATGCCAGGATTCCTAATAGCATAGCCACGACCCTTTGCATGCACGCACAAAGCCTCTGAGTATGCTTATGTATCGACCATATGACGGTCTTCTTCAGAGCATACCTGTTTATAACTATGAACCCCATTTATACTAAAACGGACACCATCATTTAAAGGTAAAAATGCCAAAGGCAACAAGTGCACCAATCACCAGTGATCATGCATTAAGAAATTTTAAATATAGTATGCAGAAATTTTTTTTTACTTATACAACATATGTAAAAACACCACAAACTTTACACAGAGCAGGGCCAACAAATAATAAAATGGCCCGGTCACTGAGCGTCTAGGTACTTTAAATATTACAAAATATCAACAAATCAAACACTTAAGGATAACAGACAAAAAACAACTATAATGCAGGCACACTTTTATTAAATAATGGGCAGAGCCGGCAAGTCATGCTCATTTGGAAGTGACCAGAGCATGGAAAGTTGTGGTCACTGTGTGCTAAAATATAAATGACAGCACTTAAATTACTCAGAGAGAGCAGGCCTGGTGGCACTGAGGGTTGAGGCGCTGGACACCACAGCTCGCGCTACGCCGGCGATTCGAGTTTGGGAATGAGCTCGGGCCGTCGGGGGTCGGCAGGGGAGGGAAGAGATTGAGCATCCTGAGGACTGCTCTCTCTTCCCAGGGTGGGCTCTATGGGATGCGTCGCACAGGGGCAACCTCTGGTGGAAGACCAGGGGAATGCTGAGTTGCGTCACTACGCATTGTGAGGGGAGGTGCTGCGGCGGGCATTGGCATTCATGCCACTGACGCCACTGCACAACCGAGCATCGGGGAAAACAGGAAAAAACACCTCCAGATAGGCGAAGGCACTGCCGCCGGCTCCACACTCCCATCGCTGGGCTCCTCACTCTTCCTGGCCTCGCACTCTGACTCCAAAAGGCTCACTATACTGTATGATAGAGTGCCCTGGGAGGATAGGGCAGCCCTTCCCCGTGGGGGCTTAGATCCGGGGGTGTAGCTGGGTCGGAGTGAGGGAGTAGTTGCGGTAGCCACAGCAGGGAGGTAGAGATCTGGGTGAGTAGATGCTGGAGACAGTTCCTCTGGCTAGGGGAGAAGAAATAAAGTATTAAAAAAAAAAAAAATACTCAGAGAGCAGAGCCGGAAAGTCATACTCTACACATGTCCAAGGATTCGATTGGCCTCGGGCATATAAGTGCATTACTGAAACATACTATATGGCATGTACATAAAGAAAACCCTTTAAGCCCTATGAAAACAAAATGGACTTTAAGTAACTATGTAACGATTTTCTTCATTAAATCCATGCGGAAACATGGTGTTGAGCTCAAAAATCCAAAAGGCTTCTCTTTGCAGTAACTTGTTGCCCAGATCACCACCTCCGAATCCTATTTCTACTTTTTCCAAACCTATAAATCTTAATGACGCCGGTGATCCATGTCTCATTGCTTGGTAGTGGCATGCCATTGCATATTCCAAATTTCCATTCCTAATCGCTCCTTTATGTTCCCCAATCCGGAGTTTCAAAGCCCTTTTAGTTTGTCCCACATATGACATACCACACGGACATGTCAACATATATATAATTCAAGGGGAGCTGCAGTTAATAAATGACTGGATATTATATTTTTTTACCAGATCTGGGATGGTGGAAACAATTTGTGTCATATGTGTTCGAGCAGTGAACACAGTGGCCGCATTTATAGTTGCCTTGTGGTGGGGCTGGTAGCCATGTTCTATGTCTGGGTTCTTCCACTAGCACATGAGACCTAACTAGCATGTCCTTAAGATTTTGGCCTCTTGTATAGGTGATCATCGGAGTAGTTTCCCAAAGTTTACTAAGTCTAAGATCCGAACATATAATAGCCCAATATTTATTAATAATTTTTCCAATCTTATATGCCATGTTGTTATATTCTGTGACAAAGATCAATTTATTGTCCGTTTCCTTTCTATGTTTGGGCTCCAGCAACTTGTCTCTCTCCATATTATTAACCATCTGTAATGTGTCCAAAAGCAATTCTGGTTCATACCAACGCGCTATGAATCGATCAGTAAGATCCCTCTTGGCGATTTGAAATGTGTCTTCTGAAGAGCGGATACGCTTCACTCTTATATATTTTCCCTTTGGTATATTAGTTACTACAGATCGTGGGTGACAACTGCTTCTTAGAAGGAGTGTATTCTTTAAGAGCGGTTTTCTATATAGGCTTGTTGCCAATCTAGTACCGTGCTTTTCGATCATAATGTCCACAAACAGAATTCCCAAAATACTGCTTTCAAACGTAAAATGCAAATGTATACTGGTGTGATCAATGCATTCTATAAAATGGTTCAATTCACTGGCAGACCCACTCCATATCATTAGGCAATCCTCAATGTACCTTTTCCATAGTTTGATATATCTGAGAAAAGTATTTTGTTGTCTATTATATATGAAAGGATCCTCCCATTCTCCCATAAAGAGGTTGGCTAGGCTAGGTGCAAAGTTGGTACCCATGGCCGTTCCCTTTTTTTGAATATAATATTCTCCATTGCACCAAAATTAATTCTGTTCAAGTACAAATCTTGCCAGCTCCATGATGTATTCTGTGGGAAGTTTCATTTTATTTCTTTGGGATAAACCTTTCTGCACTGCTATCAAACCACCCTAGTGCGGGATATTAGAATAGAGACTCTCCACATCTGTGGTCACTAGTATGTCTGTCTTTGTTACAACCACATCTTTTAATAGCTGTAAAGCATCTTTGGTGTCTTTGATATAAGATTGCAGTAGGGGAACTGGTTTTTGAATAAAAAAAAATCTACAAATTTTGAGATATTCTCAGTGACAGCACCATTTGCAGAAACAACAGGTCTCCCAGGTACAGGACTAGTATTTTTATGTACTTTTGGCAACAGGTACAGGACTGGTCTCTGCGGGTATGGAATTTTTAAAAAATCTGCTTCTTTTGGTGTAATAAACCCCATATTCAAACCATTGTCAATCAATGCATCTGCTTTTTATTTAATTGTCTCTGTTGGATCTCTTCCTATTTTCTCATAAAACATATCATTATTGAGCTGGCGTTCCACTTCTGTATTATAATCCTTCAAACCCCATACCACCACTGCCCCACCCCTATTCGCTTGTTTTATTACTATATCTCGCTGGCTTTGTAATTCCTTTATTGCCTTTCTCTCTTTATTCGAGATGTTTTTTGCTTTTGATATTTAAATTTATTTTTATTAGTAAGGGAGTGTACATCATTAGTAACAAGATTACAGAAAGTATTGATGGTATGGTTAGAATGAGGAGAGTTAAAAGTCGATGGTGTTTTAAATAGTGTGGTTTCTCTCTCTACATCTTCAACATTCAGTGTGGCCTCATTAGACATAGAAAAATGATCTTTCAAATATAATTTCCTAAAAAATCTAAAGAGATCAACTTCTACTTGGAAAGGGTTTACTTTGTTTGTGGGGACAAAGCTGAGACCTTTAGATAGAATTTGTATTTGTTCTCTGGATAATGTTATATCTGAGAGGTTTATGACCGCCAATTCAGATTACTCGGTCTGGGGAACCTTATCACAACCCCCCGCCCCAGTTCTGTCTCCCTCTGTAGCTCTGCCTTCCTCTGTTGCCTCTGGATCCTTTCCCTTTTCCTCTTCCCTTGTCCTTCTCTAGTTTGAACTCTCTGTGGTCTGCCAAATCCAGATCCTGGTTCATACCTAAAAAATGCCTATTTTCATCTACCCTGCGTGGCTCTTCCAAGTCGCTATCAGGCCCTGATCCTTAAGTGTTAGATCTGTTGATATTTTGTAAAATTTAAAGTACCTAGATGCTCAGTGGCCGGGCCAGTTTATTATTTGTTGGCTCTGCTCTGTGTAAAGTTTGTGGTGTTTTTACATATGTTGTATAAGTGAAAAAAAATTCTGCATACTATATTTAAAATTTCTTAATGCATAATCACTGGCGATTGGTGCACTTGTTGCTTTTGGCATTTTGGTGTGCATACCTTTAAATGATGGTGTCCGTTTTAGTATAAATGGGGTTCATAGTTGTAAACAGGTATGCTCTGAAGAAGACCATCGTACGGTCGTTACGTAAGCATACCTGGAAGCTTTGTGCATGCATGCATGCAGAGGGTTGTGGCTGTGCTATTAGGAATCCTGGGGTTCTAATTTCACTGCGTGGTTGTGGTTTGCGGTTTGCATTGAACTTCACCTAGAATCGGTTCGGCAGTTTGTTTTGGCCATTCACTTTTATGTGGGTGTTCATGTATATTTTTTTATGCACCATACCGCTGTTTGTTTACAGAGAACGTCGACTGTGTGAACCAGCACTCACCTAAGATCTGTGTATCTTTTGGCTGCATGACACTCTAGACACTACAGTTTTTCATGTCTGCACCACTACTCTGCATTTATGGGTGAGATTTGTGCCATTTAGTGTGTGTTTTTGTTATGCTTTTAAACTGCTGCTCTTTATTAAAAGCTTATTATGTGCTGACCCCTCTGTTTTTTTCTGATTTACAAGTATGTTCAGCTCCGGGGTATTTTGCACTCCCCTGTAATATAGCTTTGGCTAAGAGCCCCCTTATTCTCTTAAAATTAGTCAAGAGATAATTTTTTGGCTTTCTACACATTTCTGATGATAAACAGCACAGCCCCATGGCAAGAGATTTACTTTTTAATGGTGGATGCAGCATGGTGCCTAAATTCTGGAATTAAATAAGATTAAGAAAAACATGGGTGTATTGATATTTATATCAGAAAAACATTTTTACTAAGAAACTGTGTGGTAAAATGTTTAGCCTATTAAAGGAAAACTGTCTTAATCCACGGCCTCCCGCCCCCAAAAGCATACCCCCGATTCAACTTTTTATTTAGAAAAATGCATTTTTCTTGCGCTGCTATTTACTTTCTTTTTATTCTGAAAAGTCTGTGAACCAGGAATATGGCGGATGCTGGGGGACTTCATCTACTGTAAAGGTGTTGAACGTATTGAAGTAAGCGGTGCGGCGCTGCACATTTACAGAAAATGGTGTCCCCCCAGCGTCTGCCATATTCCTGGTTCGCGGACTTTTTGGAATAAAAATAAAGTAAGCGCAGCATTAGAAAACACACTTTTTAAACAAAAAGCTGAATGGGGGTAAGTTTTGGGGCGGCATCCGTGGATTTAGACAGTTTTCCTTTAACAAATATTACTGTTGTAGTACTGGATCAAATGCGTCAAAGTCACTGGACATTTAAAATGTGTGAATCAGAGACTTCTGGTGATGTCACCAGGCTCATGGCTGCCTGATCAAGGAGTTGTAACACCTGGATGGCAAATAACCCCATAAAAACAGCTTTTTTATCCTGAACCTACACTACCACCACAAAAGAGAAGTATCTGCTCAAAACATTAAGCTATCAACTAATAAATATGATACCTTACCTCAAGATGCTGACAGTTCAGTGGTGGGGCGCTCTAACTTGGCCCTGTCTAAGATCTTGTCAGCTGCTGCATGGCATGCTCCCAGCTCTCAATGCTCAAAAAAAAAAAAAAAAAACAGAAGGGGAAGAAATTTGATACAATTCTGAACGAACTGAAGGCATTTTGGACAGAGTTCCCTGAGTTGAAGGAGACCCTAGCTACGGTCTGCACTGATGTAGATGCCCTGACCTCCAGAGTCACTTCCGCTGAGCAACAAACAGCCATCCACTCCAACCACATGACAGACCTTGGGTCAGCCCTGATACAGCTTTTCGAGATACAGGAAGCCATCGAAGACCATCAGGAAGATGACGAACATAGGGTACAGTGAAAATATCCCAGGATTTATGAACTACTCGAGGGCTCAGAAGGGCTCAATACGTTAAGACTTTATGGATGCAATGCTGTATACTGCTTTAAACCCTGACGTGGATTTTGCCCTGGACATTGAACAGACACATTGGGCCTTAGGCCCCAAGCCACATTCACTGGATGCCCGACCCAGATCAATCCTGGTTCATTTTTTCAAGTACCTAACTAAGGAGCTCATACCACAAAAGACCTGGCCACAAAACCTCCTTTTATAAGGTACCATCAAAATCTATGTGGATAATGATTATGCCCCATTATCCATAAAGAGACATAGGGAGTACATTCCTGTCTTACACTTGGGCACACAGGAGTGCACACTAGGAACTTGGTGCTGAAAAGCCAACAAATGATATGAATCAAAATGTTTCTAGCACACACTAACCTTAAAGCATGGATGCCAGAGCAATGGTTACTATTTCAAAAAAACATTTTTTATTCAAACACACACACAGACATGGTCCCGCCTAACATGTTTCGGATGTGAAGTCCTTTTTCAAAGGCTTTGAAAAAGGACTTCACATCCAAAACATGTCAGGCAGGACCATATCTGCATGTGTGCCTGAATTAAAAAAAAATGTTTTTGAAATAGCAACCATTGCTCTAGCATCCCTGATTTAAAGTTAGTGTGTGCTAGAAACTTTGTGATTCCTATCTTACACTTACTGAGACAGAATAAGTTAAAATTCCATAGCCCCTACTCAGAAAAGATCACCATTCAGTACCCTGAAAACCTATAATTATGCCGGAGAAGCAACCTGAGCCCTAGCTGACAGAGGCCCTCACCTGCTACAGTGGAACTCCCAGCCTCATAGCTCTTCGACCCAGTGCCCCCCCCCCCACACACACAGCTCGACTGTAGATGTGGACCGGAGACAGCATGCTCAAGATGCCTGCCTGAAGATGAGATGTCCTCCTGAAGATGACTGCGGCTCCTAGCAATGAAGGATGCTTCCAACTGATAAACTGCCTAGAGACTACTGTCATTGGCACTAGGTGAGTGATCCGGAGGGGGGTAGGGGGAAGCCGATTACTGACACCTGTTGTTCCTGGGAAGTGGCTGGCTATAAGTCTGAAGGGGCTGCCGCATCCTAATCCCACCTAGTTAACCTTCATCAGGGCCCCTCCCTGGCCCACCACACTCCCCAGTGCTGCAACATTTAGCCATCACTAAGCCCCAAGGATTAAAGAGGTAATGGGGGGGCAACGGGGATAGGATGACTGACATTGGCCAGGCCTACTGTCATGGCACCCTTTCCATAAAAGAGCTTCGACAGTTGATAATATGATCAGACATACCTCAGTGCTCAGCTTCTACTGACCCTAACCTGGTACATCCAAGGCAAGGTATATCCTCCATGCACAGGGAATGGGTTGCACCGGGGGGGGGACAAACTTAATCTCCAACTTTGATGTGAACCTTTCTCCAGGTCTTCAACTGTATACACCCTGCTTATTCTGTGACAATCTGCATGCAACCGGGGGAGGGGTGGCGGGTCCTCACTGTGCCCAGGGCCGCTTTCACCACCCTCGGGATCCTGAGGATCACAATTCTAAGCCACTTCCCCACAGAACTGTGGCTATGCCACTTTCTCTAATGGAGGCTGACCACATTACCTTTACACAGCTTACAAAGGACAACAGCTGAAACTTACATCAGTCACTCAGCTCTATAAGAGAGCAGCAGACTCGTGTCATCGGATGTACCTTCAGCCCCATCACCCTTTCTGGAGCTCCAGTAAAATAAGAGGCCATTATTCTGTTTTTTATTCCTATATGTACTTTTACAATTCTAGACTCCGGATGGACACATACAGGCAGCTCATTTACGTCTGTTAGAAAGTGGAGAAGATGGCTGGGCAGCTGTTTGTGTAAGCTCCATATGGAGCTCTGAAAAAAGCTGAATAAGGTCTCCTCTTTTTACCTGCTTTGTTATGATCTCAGGAGAGACCTGTGTATTTTCGTGTTCCTTGACTCTGTGGTCACGTTTGCTCCTGGAGCCCCAAATTTTAAGTGATTTTAGAAAGACGCTAGGGCTTTAAATATCAGGTAGGGAAGGAGATTGAGTAAGTGCTACGTGCCAGCTTCTTTTTGTTTGCTTGCATGCATGTGCAAGAAACATAGTGCTATCATCCGAGTTTTCGGACGTGCGGCACCCGTCTTCCAGTTCAGGCAGTGTGTTTGCAGGCGCAGCCACAGTTCTCCAATGAATGCTGCAGCTGTCTAAGACAGCAGTTGAAAATGCAGTGCCATACAGTTGAAAGGGAGAGCTCTGCTTCAATGAGCAGTGCCCCCCCCTCCACAAGCACGCATGCATATTACGTGCTCATGTGCTTCCCTCCCCCAAGCACACTCTGTATGGCCGACTGGGGTGCCCAATCCCCCATTGGCTCCACGCCTCCCCCAAAAAGCTTTCCAGGTGCCACGCTGGGAGTCCACTCCAGCATGGCAAAAACTGTAATGACGACGGGGGTGCCCAATCCCTATCGGCTCCAGACCCCCAAACAGCCTTCCAGCTGCCACGCTGGGAGCGCCATCTTCCTAAAAAACAAAAACCTAGAACAAAAAGTTCCCTCGGCGGTCTCCCTGCCCACCGCACCCACCTCGGTGCACCCTACCTCCCCACCCTATACTTACCTCCGGAGCTCGGTGCAACGACCTTCGGTGGACCAGGAACAAGTCTGCACTCTTCAAAGCCGACCGCGAACTGAGGAAATGCCGGTAAGCTATATAATGCAATAAATAGGGTTTTTTCACGTTTAATGCATATCTCAGGCATTTTGGGGAATTTTGGCACCGAATATTCAACATGGGGTTTTTGGGACCCCTCCTCATGAATTCTGGAACTGTCATGGTGTTAATCGGGCCCGAAGGGGGATTTTGGAGTCACTGCGCAAAATCATCTTTCAGGACCAATTAAAAAAACGACAGTGCCAATGTTCATAAGGTGGCTCTCAAAAGCCTATGTTGCAAATTTGGTGAAAAATTCTCAAAATGACTGTTTTATGAGCTGCATCATGAGTTCCTATGACGTCAGAAAGTTCGCAACTTTTAATATTTGAACTCCAGATTTTCAACACTACCATTTTACCACACCTCCTTATGAGCAGTACAGCTGTCATTTTTCACATCTTGCCCAAAATGTGTTTCCGCGCATGTAGCGTGCAATGGCGCAGTCGGTGTGCGAAATCAATGTATGGGACACATTAAGAAAGTCACAGTGACACGACTGATGAGCAGAGGTCTTAAAATGGCTATGTTGGAAATTTGGTGAACAAATTCCTAAAAATTACTGTTTTACGAGTGTGCATTGCGCAGTTCCTAGGCATGCTCATAAGTTCGTGAATTTTTAATATTTGCACTCCAGATTTTCAACATTGCCATTTTACCACACCTCCTTATGAGCAGTGCAGCTGTCATTTTTCACATGTCGCCCAAAATGTGTTTCCCTGCATGTAGCGCACAATGGCGCAGTCAGTGTGCGCAATCAATGTTTGGGACAGATTAAGAAAATCACGGTGACACTGTTCATGAGCAGATGTCTTAAAATGGCTATCTTGAAAATCTGGTGAAAAATTCCCAAAAATGACTGTTTTAGGAGCGCACGTTTCGCAATTCCTACACACGCTCACAAGTTTGCAAATTTTTAATATTTGCACTCTGGATTTTCAACATTGCCATTTTATTACACCTCCTTATGAGCAGTATAGCTGTCATTTTTCACATCTCACCCAAAATGTGTTTCCGTGCATGTAGCGCACAATGGCGCAGTCGGTGTACAAAATCAATGTATGGGACACATTAAGAAAATCACAGTGACACTGTTCATGAGCAGATGTCTTAAAATGGCTATGTTGAAAATTTGGTGAAAAAATTCCTAAAAATGACTGTTTTATGAGCGTGCATTGTACAGTTCCTACACACACTCATAAGTTCGCAAATTTTTAGTATTTCCACTCCAGATGTTCAACACTGCCATTTTACCACACCTGCTTATGAGCAGAACAGCTGCCATTTTTCACATGTTGCCCAAAATGTGTTTCCCTGCATGTAGCGCACAATGGTGCAGTCGGTGTGCGCAATCAATGTTTGGGACAGATTAAGAAAATCACAGTGACACTGTTCATGAGCAGAGGTCTTAAAATGGCTATGTTGAAAATTTGGTGACAAAAGTCCATAAAACGACTGTGTTACGAGTGAGCATTGCGCAGTTTCCTCGCACCCTTGTAAGTTCATGAATTTGTAATATTTTCAGTCCAGATTTTCAACAGTGGCATTTTTCCACACTTCCTTATGAACAGTACAGCTGTCATTTTTCACAACATGGCCGAAATGTGTTTTCACACTTTCAGCGCAGTAATGCGTGGTCGCTGTGGGAAATCATTGTTCGGGACAGATAAAGAAAATCACAGTGACACTGTTCATGATCGGAGGTCCCAAAATGCCTGTGTTGACAATCTGCTGTAAAAAATCCCCAAACTAATTACATTATGGGTGTGCGTTGCACAGTTTCTACGCATGCTCGTGACTTCACCAGTTTTTTTAATATTTTCACTGCAGATTTTCAACATTGTCATTTTTTACACCTCCCCATGAACAGTACAGCTGTCATTTTTCACATCCTGTTCAGAATGTGTTTTTGCACCTGTGGTGCTAAATGTCGTAGTCGCTGTGCAAAAGCAGCGTTCGGCTAACAAACTGATATTGCCACTGTTCATGAGGTGGGGGTCACAAAAAAACATGTTGAGAATTTGGAGTGAAAATACCAATAAATGCCTAAGGCGTTAGGGTTTCCGACCATAACGCTCCACCCTGTAGAGAATAACAGGCATCAGCGGTGTGACTTGGGACTCTTGCCTGTAATGCTCATACCATTCCACACCCTGCAGCCAGTGACAGGCATCAAGATGTGCCTTGGACTCTTCGGCCCCAAAGTTCACCCCATTCTCCTATACCTCACCCATCTCACCATATTTCCTGATGGAATGGGGTGCACATAAGGGCCAAAGACCCCTAGGCACACTGTGACACTTAGTGTCTGCAGGGTAGGGTGTGGTGAAATGGCGTGGCCGTTATGCCTGACGACCCAAATGCACACCCCAGTGCCTGTCATTCTCTGCAGGGTGGTGGTGGGGTTGGCTTCAGTTCAGTACTTCACTGCCATTCCTATTATGCAGCTCTGTAACTCCTACACTACCAATGCCAATGCCAGCAAGCAAATATTCAGCACTGACAAATGCTTGTTATTTTCAGGTAGGGAAAAATTTGCAGTGCTTCAGTTGTTATCAGAGGATTGTTTCTGGAGGACAGACTGCTCAGATAGTTTCAGGAAGAAACCAGGGGCGCCATTTCAGCAAAATCATACGGGTAGCAAGGTGTGGGGGGTCACGAGGTGGGCGGGGTCACGGTGTGGGCGGGGCCAGAAAGGGTGGCATTTGTCAATGTGACATAGAGCTAGTTACCAAGTAATTTAAAAATGGGTATGAATTAGATAGTAAAGTTTGAATATAAATCTGAAATGGGTCATTACAGATGTTGATTCAAATTAAAAGCTAGTTTTCATCAAATTATGGAATCAGTATAGTGAAAGTCCCATTCCTCAACTGTACAAATATTAAACAATATTAGAATGTATGGGTAGCCCTTATTACCCATTGAAATCAAACAGATTACAACCTTGTAATCCTACTGTTGTGATGTCAGAACCTTATAACCCCATCTATGTCACAGCAGTGGGTTTACAATACGGAATGCCATTGTTATTCAGTATTCACACCCAGAATGTAATTGTTAGTCTCAGTACAGTATTCAAATAACATTCCAATTGTCACAGTTTACTGTTAATGAGTCTAGCAATCACTATGTCTGATAGAGATTTTAACTCTGGTGCTATTCTGGCCCGCTGTCATTCAGTCCGTGTATCCTAATAATGTAGAAATGCCTGGCAGGTCAGAGGAAAGAGAATATTTGGGTCAGACAAATGACAGAAATGTGAAGCAACGTATTTGGTAGGACACATATTGGGAAGGCAACGATGACTAGAACAAGGGTTACCTGTTAAGGCACAGAACAAACGTCAGGAAAATAAAGTAATTTCTGTTCTGATATAAACAGCCCTGTGCCGGGGAGAATTATTGCCTAAAAATACACTACACTGCACCATTTAACTCCTAAATTTTTAAACTTTTATGGGGGAGCATGCCCCTGGACCCCCTAGAAATATTTGGAATCCCCCAACACATCCTGGCTATGCCCCTGGTTTAACCTTATGCAGTTAACACTTGCGCATCTCTTGGGCCTATTGCCAGTGAGAAAAAAACAGACAGAATGATAGAAGATGCAGGAAACTTTTATTTATAAAAAGCAAAATGACTGAAGTTTTGAGACCTGCCTTTAAGGGTTTGTGCCACTTTGAAAATATATGAAATTTAGATATAAATTACAGAAGCATGAGAGCAATTTCTATTACAATTTATATTTTTGAACCCAATTTTTACAAAACCACCATTAAAATTAAATTAGCTAATTCTGGCAGCACACAAACATGTACAGTATATGATACCAGCCTTTGAAGATATGTCTCCTAGAATACAAACTTGAATTATGTTTTACTGATCAAAATATTTAGTTATTTATTTATTGGAATCTCGGATAACACCTTTGAGCTAAAAGCTCATTTACAAAGGTTCCACGTCGTTAGGCAATAGACGAGGTATGTAGACATTACAAATCAGATAGGGGTATATACAGCAGGCTAGTACATTAGGATACATACAGATACAGATACAGATTCGAGTAAGTACAGTTAAAATACATCAGGTAGGAGAGGTCAACTTTATTGCAACAGTACTAGGAGCATGCCTAAGGTGGACAAGCAATTTATAGTGGTAGCTGAGCTTTAGAGCATGCAGGTAGAGTTATGGAGGGTCAGAAGTGGTGGTGACCAAAGGAGAGGGAGGACAGAATAGATGAGAGCAGAGGGAGGGTGGTGGCAAAGACAAAGGGGGTGACAGAATAAGGGGTTGAGTAGTCAGAGGGGGTGGGACTGGATAGGAATCTACTCAGGGTTACGTAAGTAGGTGATAGGGCAGGGCTGGGTAATGTGGGGGAGAGAGGGATAGGGAAGGGTTTTAAAGTGGGGGTGAGATGAGGGAAACAGGGGGTGAATATTGGGGGATTAATATTTGTGAAGAGAAAGCAGGAAGGCGGGGGGGATAAAGAGGGGACATGGGGGTAAGTGCTCAGTGGGGTCACACCAGGCAGAGGAGGAAGTGGGGTGGAGATTGATGCTATGCAGGACAGATAAACTATCAATAACAGTAGGAGTAGGCACAGGTGACGCAGTCGCAGCTACTAAACATGGCAATTATTACATGTGAATTTGATGGGATAATGGGCCTTTGAAATTGGTAACTACTTAATAAGATAAAATAGTGGGGTTTGTTGACTTGTCAGTGTAGGCAAATGTATCCACTGTAAAAGCAAACTGGAGTGGTACTGCAGTAAATACAATTTGTGCCATACAGCTAGTTAGTACCCCTTGTGTAACACCACTGTGAATATGACCACTTAATACAGACCTGGCCCACTGGTTCCTTTCTACACCTCCTGCCTTAATTATGGGTAATTTGCCCACCATCAGCCTTCTTTCTAGATCAAGACCCGTGGGGGTATTAAGCTCCAAAAGCTATGTTTCAGAAATGATCAGAACCTGAAATAAAGTGCTGATATGAATCTTTTACAGAAACTAGCACAGGTTCCTCTGGAAGGTTCTGATCATACCTGAACTGGTTCTTCCATCCTTAATTTAGAGATATCTGGATGTTCTCTTTTTTTTAGGCCGATTATGTTTGGACTATTTTTGAGAGAGCAACGGTGTAGTTAATGACAGCAGAATGATCAGGATTTCTGGAGCAAATGCTGTCTGGAGTGGATATAATTGGCTCAAGATGAATATGATCACTTCAAAAATTGTTTTTTTTCCTGCCAAGAGAAACTAATCAAGTTAAGCAAGACCAGAGATGATTAGTTAAGGATAGTATAGTACAGACCGGTGGGGTGCCACCATATACCATCAGTACACCACCACCTTTACAGTGCTATGTCAGTAGAGCACCAGATTTCGTTGAATATCATTTATGGCAACCTCTCTGTGCCCCCTTCCTGAGGTCTGCACCTCTGGAGTTGGTATATTTAGCATGGAGAAGTGTTGGGGGGCACAGCCACCCTCAAGGGAGGTGTGGGGGGAGGGGCACAGTCACCCACAAACAGGGAGGTCACCATTAGTGACAGTTGCTGAAATCTGGCACTGTATTGACACGGTGCCGAGGTGCAGTGGAACCAGGTGCCACTGAGCAGAGAAGCAACCTTACTCCCTCTGTTGATGATCTTGCTATGTACAAAAAGGAAAAAGGGTCCTGACACTCCCAAAACTCTTATCAGATCCTGTCCTGGTATTAATCCTTTTTTTTCAAAAGTGCTGCCCCCCAACACAAACTCTTGAGCCCAAGTAGGACTGGCTGAAATAATCTTGGAATTTCAATTTTTTTTACCATTTTGATCTAGGCACCAAACGTTTGAAATTTGCTAATAAAAAGAGAGGGCAAATAGAGCATTTTTAAGAGCTGATCATTAAGAATTATTTTAGCATATCATTTAAACTTTAAATGATATGATAAAATAATTCGTAATGATCAGCTCTTAAAAATACTGTATTTGTCCTCTCTTTTTATTAACAATAAAATTTTTACACGTCAAGATGACTCTGTTTTCCACTTTATAAAATATCTTACTGCTCTCTAAAGCAACAACACTGATTGATTTAAGAAAGGGTGAATAGGGTCAGATGTTTAATCACCAAGGAGAGGATTTGTGATCTACAGACAAACTTACTGTAGCAAGGGAAATAAAATACAGCTGGGACTAAGATGAAGATACAGGCAGACTCAGTTAATGTTCTTTAATTGGGACTAAGAAGATAAATTGACTCTTGCTGGCAGACTCAGTGGAGACTATAAATGGTGGCAAAGAAGAGGAGATGGCAAAGTCAGCTGAGGCATCACTACAAGGAATAAGAAGAGGTGGAGGAGGAGCTTCGTTACACTGGCAGACTCAGTAGGTGCACCTTAAATAAATGAAAGTGAAAGACTGAAGGTAAGTCCCATTGGCTGACTCACAACTGTGAAAAACAAGTGAGAAAAAATGTCCTAGCCTGCCAGCAGGCAGCTGCTTACCTTTGCTGGGTGATGCTGGCTGGCTGTGCTGACCTCTGCTACTGCAGCTACTCACCTCACTCCTGCTCCTCCGAGGCTCCTGCTGGCTGCTCTGCTCTGCTCTGGTGCCTGGTGCGGTGCTGTGCCGCCGCCCAGACTGAAGAGGACACTTAAACGCCATCATGCCACCCGGAGAATCCGGCCATTTGTAGGCCTCAGCCTGCCTAATAAACCAACCTCCGTCTCTCCCGACCCTAACCCCACTCAGAGTGCTCGAATCGCCACCCAGTCCACTCACCCTACTTAACTCCCCCTGACCGTCCCCCTTTACAGCAGCACCGCTAGTCTCTCTGCTGTTCAGCCTGCAGGCCAGCCACTGCCAGGCCTTCTCCACTTGCAACCCTTGCTTGCTGGCGCTGCCTGGTGGTATGTATATCGCGCCGTACTCCCGACTTGTATTACGACAGACAACGTGATGAAACTGCTCGGTGCCCTCGCCTCACCTGATTCCCAAATCTCGCCAATCTTCACTCACAGAATCGCCCAGAGTTGACGCATGCGTATCGCGCCTAATAAGCTCTCCTCTCCCAGCCAATCACAGCGGCGCAAGTGGGACTTGCCAACCCCAACCAACCAGTCAGAATGGGGGGGGGGGTCAAACCAAGCAGACAGAAGGCACCATCCATGACCTGTGCCAATTTTAAGTAATGTGACACCAGCACAAACAGAGTACTCCCTGAAACCTCCTCACAGCACAAGCGCATGGGCACGCAACCTTTAATTCAGCTGGTCGGCGGCAGCCAAGCATGTCCATTTTAATTAAGCCATGGCAAGGGCAGGCAGGGGTCACAAAATTTTCATAGGGGTCACGAATGTGACCCCTGGTGACCCCTAAATGACCCCTGGAAGAAACATCTGGATGACCTAGCGGAGAAGTCAGCATTGGAAGGCTTTGCTACGGCAGGAAGAACTCTTGCTTCTGGGTTTACCCGGCTGGCTGGCTGCAAAGGATTACAAAGGAACTTTAATCTTAAACCTGCTGCTTTTGGTGCACGGCCCATTATTGTGAATATTTTTTTCATTTGCTCTACGAGAGTGCTCACTCCGGTAGGTGAGCGGGAACTCCCTGGTTTTCCAACTGCCTGCTGTGCCAGTTTCTGCTATTGAGAACTGTGGTGCAGAGTCGACCTCTGCAACTTTTGTGCTTGGTTTGCCGAATTATCAGTTTTCAGGACCTGTAAGTGCCGGTCTTGGCTTGAGGACTGTTTGTCCTTTTGTGAAAAAGTGCCATAAAACATCACCTAGCACTGGTGAGAGTGGTGTGGAGTGATCTAGTGGGGACTCGGCGCTGAAAGTAATTTCTTGGCCTGAACTTGCCAATCAGCTGTCTGGATATTGCTGTACCCAGTTTTTCTAGTGAGAGTGTTTGCTGGGAATAGCATCTTGAGAAAATCTGTCTCCTCCAGAGGTCTCATCTTGTATTAAACAAATCCTTCAGCAGGGTAGGAGCTGCTTGTAACTTAGAACGTGGAACTGTTGGTGGTGAGATCACTTTCCAGTTGGTGAATTTTGTCTTCAGTTGGGTGAGAGCCATCTGTAGACTTTACCACACAAGCAGTGACTGCTCTTTGATTGTCCTTGCTGATTATATAACTCTGAATTTCAGAATATTTGCTCCTGGGAAGGAACTGTGATTGCTTTTCATTTTTTTGGAGCACTGTTTTTTCTGATAGAGATACAGCGAAGTTAAATTCCGCACGCGAAGTGGACATGCAGTAGCCCACTTTGTGCTACTCCCCGGCTACATGAAGTGCCCATTGAAAACAGCTACTTCGCAACTTTGCCATGTAATAATGTTGCTAATGACTTTGCGTTACTCACTCTGCCTTACTTCGCTTTAAAGGCGGGAGTGAGAATTTACACGCAGCCCTCACACATCACATGGCTTACACAGTCTAGGTCACATGCATCAGGCAGGCAGGAAGTGAATCATTGGATGGCACAGGCATGACCTCATCAACAGCACTGGAAACATGAGATTGTGACGACTCTTCGTCAGCATCAGAATCATGTTCAGCCAACGTGGGGACGTCAGGGAGTGTGACATCTACTACACTCTGCCTCACGGTCATGCGTTTAGACTCCACAATATTTGGGAAACCGGTTAACTTGTTGCCATTGGCATGGGTTGAACATGGGGCTATACTCATGCCATCAGCAACTTCACTACTACCAGCAAGGGCAACAGCATCTCTAACCATGATTGAAGCTACTGATTGTACTGTGAAAAACATGGTCGGAGAAATCCCTTTACTGGCATCAACTATGCACTTCTGCTGTGTACTACTACCACGCCCCCACGGCCACTTTTGCCACTGGCAGCAGTGCCATGGCTAGAACCATCTTCGCATGCACATCTCTTTCCAGGCATTTTTGGGATTACACAGAAAATTCACCACAAATTGAGATTTCTAAAATGTGTGGTGGATGGGAAGCCAAAAAACAACAACTGTGGCTTGCAGATGCAGATTGGGCACTAAACAGATGTAAATGCATAAATTAAGATTGCACTGCGCCTTCAAGAGATGCAGATGCAAAGGCAAAACAACAACTTAACCAGTGCTCACAAATCCAAAACTGGAAAAGAATACCTTTTGCCAATTGGGGGTTGGGGGGTAGTGTTGCAGTAACAGTCCACTACCAAGATACCACAAAGCAGTACAAAACAACGCAGACGGATGACCGGTTCACAGTGCTGCCATAACTGTGTGGCACAATAAAATGTGTCTGACTTGATGGTATGCATCACACACACACAGACACACACACACACACAGAGACACACATACACACACACTACAGGAAATGTGCAGCAAATTGAAAACTTCAGTAATATAATCAAATCTTTTAAACCAACTGAAATTATGCACTGCACCACAACAACCAGCAAAAAAATGTCAAAAATTACTGAAAATATTACTGTGTATACATGAACAGTTATACAACAAAAATATAACCAAAACAGTTAGAAAGACTACCTTTCTCCCAGTTAATCTACCTCCACCACAGATACGCCCTTCCCCACAAGCACACTTCAACAGCGTCTGTCAGTACACAGACTGAATGTTCTAAATTAACATTAAAAATCCACACAAAAACAATAAACACTCGATGATATGAGCACAGGAGGGTTTCCTACAATCAATCAGAAAATATGACTCAAAAAGGCTTTTTGAATGGTTTTTAGAGGGTTTCAATCTCAGAGCTCTGAGAGCAAACTGTATCCAGCTACCCCTACACACACACTACACAGAACGGAGGCTGTGCAGAACAAGCTAGAGCCCATGCGACTTGCAATCCCATGAATCACTGCAAAATTCACCTTAGAGCTCACAAACAAGGCGAAGAAATGCGAAGTACATTGAAATGAATGTACTTCGCATTAAAATTGGTGTAGAAGTGGCTGGGGAAAGGCGGACTAACGCAAAGTCAGTGCTTCCAATGAACTTCGCAATAATGACTGGAAGGCAGAGTACTCCAGTTCGCATTGCGGATTACTCTCCGGATTCCACTTTAATACGTGAATTGCTCCACATAGTGGTTTTGGCCACTTTGCCCGCCTCTATTTTCTGATCTCTCCTGAGGACTAAACTTCTTTCACTGCTTACTGTCTATCTTATGTTAACCCCCCAGTCACCCGGGGTTATTAGAATCCCACTTATATCTAGTGGCAGGCAGGGAAAGGCAGATTGTGAGACACCAGTTAAATTGGTTTCACACTGTCTCACGCTGTCCTCAGTCTCAGCTGAGCTGGAGGGATGACATCATATAGAATTCTAGCAGCAGCATAAGCCACAGTCGAATGTTGCAGCTGGGAGTTAGATTAGAAAGTTGGGGTTTTCAAAGGCAGTCTGTAGTCAGTCTGTAGTAGTCTAGTGGGAGACTCACTGGAGGGAGGAGGTGCACTGCAGTTGGCAGTCCCTCAGAGCCCCCAGCTCTGTTCAGAACTACCACAGAAGAGAGTGTGTGTTCTCGCCCTAGAGAAGGACACAGAAGAATATTGGCTGAAGTGGTTGAGACCGTTCCCCAGATGTTCCAGTGCCCCATCCCTGAGAGGGATGGGGGGAACAAGACCAGCTCTTCAGGGGCAATTCTCCTGGCCCTGCTGGAGAAAGAGAAGCTGCCTGTGAATAAGATTTGTGCTGAGGCACCCAGAAGTATGTTTTTGTTCCTGTGAGAAAAGCCCATGGGCACCTGCGAACCATGGTGAGTCTGCTCTGCCAGAGAGCCTATGTTTTCACCAAGACTGTTGTGTTAAGTATCTGCTACTGTGGGTCAGGAAAGGACAGCCAAGCACAGTACTTAAGTTATGTGTATGACTTGAGATGCATCTAATCAGTGGGGGTCTACTGGGATGGACATAGCCACTTAAAGAACGTTGCAAGTCAGGACACCAGTTACCAGAGACAGTAGATTGTTAAATGTGACATACATTTCGAGATAGCATTCGACAAACAGAGAGTTTCAAAGGAAAGGTGTTGACTCCGAATGAATGGCCGGGTATGAATTTGGGGACAAGAGGTGGGAGACACCCCCATCTGGAGAATCCAGATTTACCTCCACAGATTCACTTTGGGCACCTATAGCTTTCTTCCAGGCACTTGGCCAGTGTCTGCAGAAAGTACCCAGACGTGGGATTAAGATGTGTGTTTTTCCCTTAGAGCTTGGAAGTGCTCATGGGTGGTAGAGGGAGCCACCAGCAGAAGTCTCCATGCCATATGGAAGAGTGCTGGCTGAGGGCCATGCCAGGAAATCCAGGATAGAGAGAGTACCAGTTTGGGCTGACAGCCCAGTGTGTTCATGACCTGAGGGTAAAAGTTGTGATGATGAAGAAGATGTGTTCTCACCTCTATAGTTCGGCACAGCCAGTGAGTGTAGCCCTGTGGGAGTCCACCCTGCTTTGTGTTCCTGTGTGTAAGTGAATAAAAGCCCCACTTTAGAATCCCACTCCTAGTTTGGACATTCACAGTTCTTGCTTCCTGTGTCCAGAGTTACTTGGGTGCCCCTGTCCAGAAGTACAAACCTAGCCCTGATGCCGAGCGAATGTTTTCTCCCCGAACCCAGGCTCACCAGGTAATGGGTTATTAAAATGGAGGCACCGGGTGCTAAACGACATCAAAACCCTTTAGACCAGAACCTAGTTACTTTATTATTGGGAGGGTGGGAATTTTGAGGGGTGAAAATTTGGTTGTTTTGGGTTGGGGGGGGTTGTTGGGCATTGTTTTTAGAAATTGGGTTACTGTGTGTGTGTGTGTGTGTGTGTGTGTGTGTGTGTGTGTGCAGTGTTTGGCTAGTTAGTTTTATTCTGTATTAGGTAGTTTGTATGTGGGTTGTGTTTGTGTTTTATAGTGGTTTTAAGATAGGAGTAAGATCAGCTTGGTTGAAGTTGAGTTGGAAGGCAGTGGTAGTGGTGCCGGTCCCTTGGGATGTGTCGGGGCTTGGGATCCTCACAGAATGCCTATATTGCATCCCAGCTGCATGACCTCCATCCCTTTGCCAACCTCCCTGTGTCAGCTACAACAGCGAGGTGCTGTTGAGAAGTCAGCATTACTAGGGAACGGGGAGGTCTGTGGTGGCAGGATGCTGTCGGCCCAGCAGAGGTGAGAGGTATTGGGATGGTTAGGTGTAGGAGATGCCCTGGGTTTAGATGGAGTCTAGAGAGAGGCCAGACATGTTTGGTCTTCATCCCCAGGGATCTCACCAGACTAAGTGGGCAGGTAGCCAGAGGGGCTACAGTGTCTACCAGTCCCTTACAGGCAATGATAGGCAAAGCCAGATTGATGAGAAACAAGACCACAGTTATGGTGGACTTGATTTCCTTGGTCGATCTAGCTTGCATCATAGAGACCTGGTTGGGTGATGATGCCGGGCCAGTTTTGGAGGTATCTGTCCCTGCTGGGTGCTCTGTGGTGCACTGCCCATGGTGGGAATGCATGGGTGGGGGAGTGGCCATTTGTTTTAGATCTGACCTGGGATTCACTGTGCACCTGGTGGGGACAACCAAATCCTTTGACTGTGTGGTGGTGCATGGAGTTCTGGGTGCTTTACCTCCCTCTGGGGTGGGGAGAGATTTCCTGCAGGAGGTTGCGGACTTTGTCGTCGACATGGTGTTGGAGTCCCCCAAATGTTTAGTACTGGGGGACTTCAATGCTTGGGTTGATGACAAAGTCCCGCAATTTGGTTCTCTCCTCCTCCAGTTGATGTCATCACTGGGCCTGTCACAGTTACTTCCATGACCCATCACCACGGTAACCAACCTCGGGACTGATCAGGTTGTATGGTCTGATCATTGCACGGTGAAGTTCTCAGTCAGGGCTCCTCCTGAGAGTCCCTCCCCTGTTGAGATGGTCAGGTATCACCAGTTAAGGGGATTGTCCCTGGAGGGACTACTGGCAGTAGCTGATCTATCTAGTGTAGTCACTGCATGTGAGATGGGTACAAGCGAAGTGGTGGCCGCTTATAATAGGGCAGTTTCTGGGACACTTGATACCCTCACACTGGTCCATGTACAACTCAGGTCCTTTCACTTGAGGTCTCTGTGGTTTGATGGGGACCTCAAGGCAATGAAGATCAGGGGCTGGAAGTTGGAGCGATGTTGGCGGAGGACCTGGTTGGATGTGGACAAGCTGGCCCTGTGTGCTCACTAGTCTGAGCACCAAGGGGCAATCAACCATAAGAAGGCAGAGTTCCTGTCCAGGGAGATTGCTGCTGGGAAGAATCGACCAGCTCAGCTTTTTAGGACTGTCGATGGACTTCTTCATCCCATCTGTCTGCAGCCGAAAAAAGCCTTTTCAATCACTTTATGTGATGAGTTTGCTCAGTTCTTCTCAGACAGAGTGTCCGCTATCCAACAGGGAGTCCCATCAGTGAGCCGCATTGTGACGCGCAGTGATTGGCTTGGATCGAACAGAAGTGCTCCTATGGTCTGGGAGGAGTCTAAACCAGTGGAGGTGGCTGAAGTCATTGAGGTAATCTCAAAGCTGAAGCACACGTATTGTGAACTGGACCCAGTTTCAAACCGTTTCTTGATGAGATGCATTGGCTCCATTGGCCCAGTATTGCCTAGGATTGTCTGGTGTTCATTGTCAGAGGGGGCGGCTTTCTGGAAGCCTTGAAAGAGGCCCTACTGAGGTCCCTTCTGAAGTCATCTCTCGACCCTGATATCCTGGCGAATTACCGTCCTATCTCCAATCTTCCCTTTTTGGGTAAGGTTGATGAGAAAATAGCGGCATAGCAGCTCAAGGAGCACCCCGTGTCCTTTGACATCTATGAGCCATTCCAATCAGGTTTCAGAACCAGGCATAGCACCGAAACAGCATTATTTAGGGTGCATAATGACCTCCTCAGGTCTAGAGATAGAGGAGACAGGTCAGTTCTTGTGCTTCTTGATTTCTCTTCTGCTTTTGACACTGTAGATCACATTGTGCTTCTTGATCGCCTTAGAGAGTGCTGTGGACTCACCAACACTGTCATCAGCTGGTTTGAGTCCTACCTCTCTGACAGGAAGTAATGGGTAGTGTTGGGGAATTTCTCCTCCTCCTCCCCAAAGCTCCTGCCATGTGGAGTGCCTCAGGGGTCGATCTTGTTGCCAATGTTATTTGCAGTGTATATGCTGCCCCTGGGTGGGCTCATTAGGTGGGACAGTGTGGGTCTTTACACTTATGCAGATGATACCCAACTGTACCTGTCCTTTGCTTCTGGGACACCAGCCACTGTGGGAGTGCTTACCATCTGCCTGGCCAAGATCAATGATTGGATGTCCTCCAGCTGGTTGTGACTGAACCCAGATGGAGGTACTAGTCGGGACGAGGGCATGATGAGAGTGCCTCTGATGTGGTCACTGGTTTATTCCTGGGATCTCTGTCATTGATGGCCTCCCCTAGGGTGTGAGATCTTGGTGTGATCCTTGATGACAGACTGACACCTGAAGGTCAGGCGACAACTGTTGTCAAAAGTGGTTTCTACCCCGGCTGGGGGGAGAAGGATCAAGCATCCTGAGGACTGCTCTCCTTCTCCAGGGGGAGGGGAGAAGAGTGTCTGGTGCTATACAGACCCCTGGCAGAGGCTGGGGGTACCACTGCGACTGGTGTCATCACCATAGGGGGGTGGGCGGATGCTGGATGTCACTGCATGTCCCTGCCACCAAAGGTCCCAGCATTCAAGAAAAAAGCCGGCCCCTGAGCATAACGAGCTGTTCTGCCACCGTCTCCACCTTTGTCTACTGGGGGGGTCCCACTCCCGTGGCTCCAACCCGGGGGTAAGCCAGGGTTTGCCAATAGTGTCCATCGGGAGGGGGGTGCCCTGGGCATGGGGGGACAGTAGGCAGAGCAGGGTTGAGGTCCGATCAGATCAGGACCAGCACCCCCCCAAAAAAAGTGGTTTCTACCACTTAAGGAAGATTGCCAGGATCAAACCCCTAGTTCCGCCCGAGGACATGCCCATGCTGGTGCATGCCTTTGTGACATCCAGACTCAATTACTGTAATGCCATCTACTTCTGGTGTTCTGTAGGGACCCTCCGCCAGCTGCAATTGGTGCAGAACACAGCTTCAGGTTGCTGACTGGCCTTCCCAGGTCTAGTCATGTAACTCCAGTGCTGCAAGCTCTGCATTGGCTGCCAGTCAGGTGGAGTGTTATCTTCAAAGTGAGTTTACTCACTTATAAGGCCCTACAAAGACTAGGCCCTGGTCAGTGGCTGAGCTTCTGACACCTGCCACCTCAGTCCACACCCTCTGCTTCTCGACCAGGGGCCTCCTTGAAGTTCCCAGGACCAGATTAAGAACTTCCGGTGACCAGGCCTTTAGTGTCTCAAGACCGGTCCTGTGGAACTCCATACCAGCTTACATCAGGGAGGCTGAGAGGTTCAAGAGCTGCCTGAAAGCATACTTATTTTCCCTAGCCTTCCCAGATGTAGTGATCTAACCAGCCCAAAATCTGCTTATTCTGATGCTGTATCTGAAGTTTTATTGTTTTATTTGTAGGATTTTTATCTGATTTTATTTGATACCCTGCCTGCTGTATGTTTTATGTACAGCATCCAGAGCCTTGGGTATTGAGCGCCTTAGAAATAAATGTTGTCGGCTGGCCAGTGGCACTAGTAGTTGAAACGCTGGTCGCTACACCTCGCGCCACGCTGGTGACCTGGATTGGGGAACAAGTCTGGGCTGCTGGGGGGTCAGTTGGGGGAAGAGAGGACTGAGCATCTGGAGGACTGATCTCCTCTCTCGGGGGGAGGGAGACCTGTCGTCCTACTCATTGATTGTCTTCTGGTGGTGGCTGGAGGGCAATATGGGCAGGGAGGCATGTACCGATGTCAGTACATCGGTAGGGAGGGGGACGGGTGGATGGAAAAGGAGCCTGCCAGGGTTCCATGATGGTGTCATGTCCCCGAGGGCTGACCCCAGTGTCTGGATTGGGTCTCGGGGGGGGGGCGCCCTCCTCCCTAGCCCCACCGTGGGGGAATTTCCGGAGTCAACAAGAATGGGGACACGTGGGGATCAGAGAAGTAAATTTCTCTGTGAGGAGGACCACAGCCCCCTGTAAGGGCTCCTGGAGGAAAACAATCTATATAGAAAAAAAAAGAAAGAAAGAAATTTTGCCTTGCCATGCCGTGCCGTTAATGTTCATACTTGAAGCTCATATTTTAACCTAATGTTTCTTTTCATAGCTGTTCTTGGGGGAGACACAAGCACGCGGGGAGGGGGAGGCACGAGCATGCAGCCCTGATATCCGGAGAGACACTTTTATTATACATCCCCCAACTATACTCCCTATACTTTGGTTTTATTAAAGTATGTCCCTCACCCTTATTAGAGACCTCTGAGTTTTCAAGGGAGCCCGAACCTGCTTGGTCTTCAAAGATTCCTACAGCAGTGTCTCTGGACACTGCCACAGGGGTGGTTACTATAGCAAACAAACAGACAAACAAGGACCATTCCGGATACAGCTGCAGCACACTGTAAACTGAACTGGAACCAAAACAATAAACTTGGCTAACAGCTTTACCAGAAAAAGTCATACGCAGACCATACAAAGTAAAGTATACAGATTGCTTTACTAAGTACCAGCAGTGTGGAAGACTGGGGACTAGCCTCTCGATGTTTCGCACCTAATCCAGGTGTTTAATCATGGGAATGCTGCCTCCAAATGCAGAAGAACATTTATGCTATCAATTTACAGTGACATACACTTCTTAAAGTGGTATACCCTGAGAATAGAATTTTCTGGTAAAAGTGCAGAAAACGGTTAGTACACCAAAAAGATGCAGTGCTACAAATGAGTACATAAACAAAGAAGCATTTATAAAAACAATAAAAATATATCTTTTGATTCATGGCAGCCATGCTGGCTACTAGATACTCAAAACTGGCTACCTAGTTTGCAGTTAAGATATTAACCAAGTTAGTTGTCAGTAAGCACAAAATATTCAATTACTGACAATATAGGGTCGTATAACGCAATAAGAGGCAAGACATGTGTACGAAAGAGACCAGAGAGGGATAAGTGCAGGAATTAGCTCTATTCACAATCTATATTCTCCATAAGTAATTCATGCAGGTTCATGGCAAGGTCTTATCAATGTAGTGTAGAACAGGAATTAATTGTATCCTTTTATTCAGACCTGGTTCCCTCCAGGCTTTCAAGTTGTGTATCCATATGGATTAATGTCTGATGAGGAGGTTTTCCAGATCCCCTCCTTTCTGCCCCAACCTGACCCGTTCCATACCTAAAAATGTAAAGGTATATCCCCGACTCTACTCCATAATATGTCTCGCCAGGACATTCTAGTAACTCCTCTATTAATATCACTTATATGCTCACCAACCCGTATCTTTAATTTTCTTGATGTTTCTCCCACGTAATAGGCCTGGTAGCTGCGTTGAGCAAGACAGATGACACTCTGGGTACAGCAAGTAATGAAATGGCAAATACTGTAGGTCTTGGGATTAACAGGGACACTAAAAGTGGAAGTCTCACAGATAGAGGGGCAGTGTACACGGATGCCATGTCTGTGTGTGCCTGGTGGTGGGACTGGTAACCATGTCTCCTCCCTGATAATGGGTTGTACACTGTTAACAAGCCTGTCTCCCAGATTGTACCCCCTCCTATAGACTATCCTAGGTGTTTTGCTAGTGTGTTTGTAGAGGGTGGCATCACTCTGTAGGACAAGTCAATTCTGTTTTATAATTTCTGCAACTCTGTGACTGAGTACAGTAAGTCGTAACAAAACTGAGTCTCTCATTTTGTTGTCTTTGTCTTCTCTGCCCCATAGGAGAAGGCTGTGTCTGCTTGGAAATTGGTACATTGCAGGGCCCTGTCTATTACTCCCCTGGCTATGAACCTGACCTGCAGCCCTATGTTGATAATCAGTTTTCTCTAAGCAGTTACATTTCACCCTATACGTCTGTCTAAAGGGAATGTTGTCAATCATGTGCCTTGGGTGGCAGCTGCTATTCAAAAGAGGGAGTTCCTATCTATACTTTTTCAGTACAGATCTGTTTTTAGTGTTCTCTCCACCTTAACCATAATGAGAAGGTCCAAATATTCACTTTGGGTACCACTGTATTCCAAACTAAACCTTAGGTTTTCATTACTGTTCTCAAGATATGGTTTGAATGCCAGCAGTTCCTTTACTGTCCACTGCCACAAAAAAAATCAAATAATCTATGTGCCTACGAAACAACAAGATTTTTGCAAAGTATAGGTTAGCCACGGGGTTCTGTATGATATGGCATTCCCAGATGCCCAGACAGATGTTAGCAACATTTGGGGCCAGTGCTGCCCCCTTTTTCTACGGGTAATACCTGCGAAAAAAAAAAGAAAGTGTTACAGGTCAGTACCAATTCAGTAAACTTGAGTGACAGACATAATTCAGGTGAATAAAGATCACTTTCTTGTAATGCTGTCTGTAGGGCTTGGACTCCTTCCACATGAATAATATTTGGGTAGAGAGACTCCACATCCATTGTTACAAGCACCCTGTGGCAAAACTGTCCTCTTAAGAAGATTTAAAATGTCTGTAGTGTCCTTAACATAAGATGGAAGGCCAAACAATAGTCCTTTAATGTGGGCATCAACAAACTTTGAGAATGGATCTGTTAGACCCCCGAAAAATATAGGAGGTATAGCATTTACTATACAACCACTGCCACCCTTGGAAGCACTAGTTTTCCTATTATTTGGGTTTGACGAGTCCCGGACAAAAGCTTCACTGCCCCACCCGACCAGATTCTTTAACTAGTTGGCCCCATTCGCCATGGCCAGAAGGTACCCAGTTGGGTCATCAGGCCAAACAGTTGTTAGTTACTGATACCCTACTTCATCCCTATAGCTGACCAGCCCAGGTTTATATAATCAATGGTACATAGAGTTCCCAGCAGCTGATACGGATGTTAGGAGACATGACACTTGCTGGAGTATGATACAGGCTTGATTGCCTGATTAGAGATCAGGCTGACATAGTAACAGGCGCCCAGGGCACGGGGTGATTGCCACAGGTGTTATGACTGAATTTCATGTTTAAAAATGTCTGAGTTTAAGATTGTCTTTCACAATGTCAATGGTCTGTACAGCCCCAGTAAAAAGGTCCAAGGTTATTAGGTCCCTGACGAAACAGTACCCACATGTATTCCTCTTACAAGAAACCCACCTGAATAACACAGAACACCAGAAATTACTGAAACGGGGGTTCAAGCATATTGTCAAATCTGCATACTGAAATGGCAGACACGGGGGGGGGCAGGTCTTATCCTCAGGAATTCCTCATTTATACTTAAGACTGTACACACAGATAGGGAGGGCTTCCTGGTGCTCAGAACAGGCACCCTTTATGGCACTCCCCTTATTATATGCAGCTTATACATCCCCCCCCCCCCCCGGCAGTGATGTCTCAACAATACAGTGCCTAGTGGATGCCATAGTCACACAACAATCAGGGCAGTGACAGTGTGGGGGGGGGGACATTAACCTCCACCTTCATCCTGTCCAAGTTTCCAGTAACCCCAGACCACCTCACTCCACCACTGGTCAGAAACATCTCAGCAGTCTCCCTAAATACATCTGTCTTATACATACTTGGTGCCATATACACCCAAGGAACAGAAAATACTCCTATTACTCTAATTCTCATCATCACTACTCAAGACTGGACTATTTCTGTATGAGTAGCGAACACACAGATTGGATCGTGGAATCGGGAATAGATAATTATAGCATTGACTGATCGCATACCCATCTCCCCCCCCCCCACACCACCTGACCGCAAAGAAACTCAATGGAGATTCGACCCTTCTCTTTTTAGGGACTCTTACTCCCAGGACCTACTTACATGACCATATACCCAGAATCCTCTGAGAAAATGACACCAGGGGTATCGCCACCTTAACCTTCTGGGACACTTTAAAAACAATCCTACGATATTATACAAATTATAGCCTTTGCCACCCGAAACAAATGGCAAAGAAAGGAACAACTCACCCACTTAGAGGACAAACTACAGTTCTTGCAACAACCCAGCAAGCCCATATCAGGGCGATCACTCCCTTCTCAATCAGGTTGAACAGATGCAAGTCAAAATACAGGATCTCCTCATACACAAGACTGAACAGGCACTGCTCTGGCTGAGACAACATTATTATGAGGGGAGCCAAAATCAGCAAAAAGCATGGCATAACGCTTATGAAGGCAATGCAAATCAGCCCCTACAAACAAACCCACAAACCCGGCCACCGGGAGACACAATAGCCACTCCAAAGATATACTCTGAATACTCCAGCACTATTATACCTCCCGCTACATACAGGAGCAAGAATCTGGACCTCAACACCTGCAGGAACTCTTGGGGAATTTAACTCTCCCCTCCTTAAGGAGGAACAGGGTGCCACCCTTCTTCAGCCAATTACCTCAGAGAAATTGCTTAGCACAATTATATCAGCCAAAAAAATGGGAATAGCCCAGGCCCCAATGAATATGGGGCAGAATTTTGTCAAGCGACCACAGACCTACTCCATAAACACTAGCTAAACAGACTCCACACATCCAAACAGCAGCACATTGCCCCGAATCATGGAGATATGGAAATATCTCCGCAATACTCAAACCCCAGAAAATAGCCACCCCAGTGTTACTCTTACCAGCATATATCAGTCCTAAATCAAGACCACAAATTATTTACCAGCATTCTGGCCCATTGTTTAGAAGATCCTTCCCCACATTATTCAGCCAGATCAATCTGGTTTCATCTGCCATAGGCAAGCAAAGGTCACTATCAAATGAACTCTTCTTCTCATAGAAGATGTCACCAAACAATGGACCCCTCTACTAGTCCAGAGTTTAGATGCCCAAAAGGCATTTGACAGGGTCTTGTGGCAATTTCTACATGGGGCCCTGGAGAAATCTGCCTTCCTAGAGGAATTCAAGTCTCTGTTGCAAGGGTTATAGACATCCCTGCAAGTTATGGTAAGGCCAACAGCTAGTACCCCCCCCCCCAGATTCACACTATCAAGAGGCACCCATCAAGGATGCCCCTTTCCCCATACTTATTCGCCCTATATGTGGAACCAGTAGCACAATATCTATGCCAACAACCACAGGTGGAAGGTCTCATGGTATAAGACCACACTTACAAAGTAGTGTATTACGCGGATGATCTCCTCCTATACATCACAAATCCTACACAACCACTCCCCACCCTTGTAACTTGCCTTCAAACTATGGAGAGTCTGGTGGGTTACAAAATTAATGAAAACAAGACTGAAGTATTCCAGATACATTTTCAACCAGACGTAGCTCTTCATACTACTTACCTTTATAAATGGGACAAAACAATCATTAAGTACCTAGGGATGCAACTTAGTGCTCATATTCCAGACTTATACCAACATAATTATACAGACCTAGTAAAGGGCATACAGGAAGATGTCAGTAGGTGGCATATGCTGCCCCTGACTCTACTAAGAGAATACAATCGATACCAATGAATATTCTCCCCCAATATTTATACTTTTTCAGATCCTCCCACTCCTGCCACTACCCACTGAATTCCAGGAATGGAATAAATCAATACCTCACTCAATCTAGGGAAAGGGAAAGGGAACATTGTTTAACCAGGAGTAGCACACTAAGCTGAAGCTAGATACCAGATGTAACCTGGGAGCACAAGGAAGTTAAGTGCCTTGCTCAGGATCACACAGTATGCACCTAGGCAGCTGTGGGATTCAAACCCAGGTCTCCAGATCTGCAGCTCAGAGCCTTAACCCATTGCGCTACACTGCCTCCTCAAGAAGGAAGAGGGGATCACAGTACAGCCTATAAGAAACTGATGCTGCCAAAAACAAAGGGGGCTTAGCACTTCCTAGCCTGTCACCGTACGCGCAAGCAGCATTAGTGCAACATACTCTAACCTGGACCCATTCCCCTGCCAGACCCCAATAGGCTGACCTCAAATCAGATCTGGTCCCTCTGGAATTACAGAGTTATTCCGATTTCCCCCAAGGACTAAATTCATTTCCATTCTTCTTAACCTCACGGCTGGAGTGCTCCAGACCTGGAAAGGCATGCTAGTGCAAAAACAGCAAAGGAGCCTGATGGCTCTGCAGTCCAGCATTAGACTGCACCTTTCTCCCAGCCCAGCTAGATCATACATTCCAGCAACAGATGGCTAACAGCCTATTGCATGCCTCATAATTTTATAAAAATGGTGTTTTCAAATCCTTTGAACAGACACGGTACACTTTATCTCTCTCTGTTATCGAGCTTTGCTGGCTGGAGAATCTGCCAACATCGACACAGTTGGATCCAGCAGGGAACCAGAACTCACAGTCTCAATATCAGATGCAGCAAAGCTGACCATCTAGAGCTGACAGCATAAGACTACCAACTCATATACATTGAGGGGAGTTTGGCTAGAAAAATGTAATTTGGTTTTTCAGAACCCCACAGCTCACAGTGAAATTCCTTATCACAACAGACTCCTCCTGCTGGAGAGGATGCGGTCTTCAAGCGGCCACTCATACCCACATAGTCTGGTCCTGCCTTCTGGTTCAAAGGTTCTGGTCTGAGGTAGACCAGGTGATAAACACAATTATTGTGGGTTTTAGCCTGTTGGAATCAGAAGCAGTGCAATAACTACATTACCCCGTCCGAAATAAGCATCACTTGTATATCTTAGGAATTCTACTTATACAGCAGCAAAGAAGGCAATAACTCTCCTATGGTTACCAACCTTTTCTCCAGCACAAACTCAGTTGGAGGATATTCTCCTAGATATCTACAGATTAGAAAAGCTCACCGCCCAACAACAGGACAAACTACCTATATTAGAAAATAGACAGAACATTTGGCTTCTGTACGTTATGGAACACAGGAGTGATGTGGTCCCGGGGGACTATTAAATAACCTTATATGACACCAGGCTGGACAGGCCATAAATCAGAAAGCCTACAGTCTCGAAGATGAGAAGGCTACTTGTATTCCAGAAGCTCCCTCACACCGATTACAGCTTCGGTATTTGTTTGTAGAACTGATTCCTAGACAAACCTGACCCAGGAATGAAATGTATACAGCTGGAACTGTACCCTGTTCTCTATACATCACATAAACCTATTTCAAGTTACTGTCTCTGTACTACTGACCAAAAACTTCAATACACATCAAGTTTTAAAAAAAAGTTTAAATCAGAATCACACTGCATATGGTCAATGGGTACAGGGCACTTACACACACTGGGCCCGATTCTCAAAGCTCCTGGGCAGTGCAAGGGGCTTGTGTCTTAATGATTGCCACAAAGTGTCCTTTTGCACCAAACGATGCCCTGGAAGCGAGTCAGAAAGGCAGCCACTGCATCCTGCACCTAACAGGGCTTGTGCTCCTCTTGTGTCACACACTGGGCTGCGGCATGGCACCAGGGGCTTGTTGCTGATGCTGGCTGCCAAATCCCCAGAATGGGGATTCACAAAACTCCCCTGGTGGTGAAATTTCCAAGTAACTATGGATCAGTCAGGGCTGGTCTAAGGGTACTTAGAAATGTCATCACCGGAAGAGTTGACCTGGTAGCAGCAATGTGCCATGGTCCCACCTTCTAATCCAGATGTAGCCATACAAAGGAACAATAAACAGAACCCTTCCCTGGTAGTCTAGCAGCCCTCCATCCCGATGTTGCCCATACTGATAACTAACATTAATGCCCCTGCCCTGGTGGTACAGTGCCCCCCGCCCGATCCCTGATGTTGCCTCTATTGAATATTAATAGTAATGCCCCCACCCTGGTGGTATAGTGGTCCCCCACTCCCCCACCCTAGCGGGTTGTGCCCACCACACTGCCCCCCCATCCGGTATTAGAGCCAATGCCAGCACTGCCCTCCTCTCACCTCATGGCTGGCACCAACTGAACTGTTGCGTACTGTAAAGTGTATGTGGTCATTGATAATCAATGAGTGCATACACTGTACAGTACAGGCTTTGTGATGGTTCTATGTGATAACAGCAATCGCCAAAAGGTCACACTAGGTGTGTACATCGCCGAAAATAAAATGGTAATGACACTCGCAGTGAGGAAACTCGCTTGTAGTATTTATGCGGGGACTTTGCACCTGCACCCCTCACAAAAATAAACCCGGGTGCACGCGGAAGGGGAGAACCTGCAGAATAAAAAAACTAACACCCACATGTAAAGCGCAAAATATTATGCTCCTCCCCATCCCTGAACCCTGCACTCTCCCCACTACAGCCAGCCACCCTCATCGCCGTGCCACACAGCCAGCTCAGTGGCTTTCCCTCTCACCATTCCTCACATACTTTCTGTCTCTTCCAGTATCCTGGCACTCTTCCCTTCGCCCTGCCCTTCCTCATCGCTACCCTTTTGAGGTCACTGACTTTACATGCGCTAAGATTGGGTCGCTCAAATCTGAGTCGCTCAATCTCAGTCGCCCCATTTCACGGTATACCCTCTGTGACAGTTCAGTCGGCAACAGCTGTGGAAGTGAGAGGAGGGCTGTGCAAGAGCCAGCACTGATATAGGATGGGGGAAGCAGGTTGGTGGGCACTAACCACTGGGGTGGGGGCCACTATACCACCAAGGCAAGGGCACTATTACAAATATTCAATATGGGCAACATCGGGGATTGTGGAAGGGGGCTACTATACCACCAGGGTGGGGGCATTATTATTGATTTTCAATATGAGCAACATTGGGGATCGAGGAAGGGGGACCACTATACCACCAGGGCGGGGGGATTATAATTCATTTTCAATATGGGCAACATCAGAGATCAGGAAGAGGGAGGCCACTATACCACCAGGGCGGGGCATTTTTATTAATATTCAGAACAAGCAACATCGGGATGGGGGAACCGCTAGACTACCGGGGAGGGGTTCTGTTTATCTTTCCTTTGTATGGCCACATTTGGATCAGGGAGGGAGATCGCTAGATCACCAGGGTCTACAGCTGTGCAGGGCTGCCTTGTGGCTTGTGGCAAACCCTCCCAGTGTGCTGTCTATCTGGTGCCTGGCCACGGTTGCTGCAAGCCGCAGGACTTTGCTGCTGGGACCCTACCAGATAGCGAATCAGGCACAGAGTCCCTGGCACACCGGGCTCCGGTGCAAGCTGCTGTTTGCCATAGCTTGCGTCACTCTATGATGCTTTTGAGAATCGAACCCACTGACTGCTCAAGTTAAGAGCCAAGGAGATAAAGCTTTTAGTCATTCATTCTTCAAGGCAAAGATTTACTGCAGGAGATTAGGGAATCAGATTCTTTGCATTTTTTTAAAATCTCTTGTTTGTTCAAGAAAGCATATGAATAATGAATAATGCTTTTAACTTTGATGTTTTTAGTCATACATCGTGTGCATATCCTTTAACAAGAAGTCTATGTGCTCCGCTGTCATATTTCATGATTGCTTTAAACACAGTGCTGAGATAAATGGTTATGAAATGTGCTCTAAAAATAGAACCGCTTAAATCATTATTACTAGCAAGCCCCAGAGTGAATACAATCATATCCTCCACATCACGGGGACATAGACCCTAACCTCACAGCTATACACAGGCCTGCTTCTGAAGCGAGACACAGTACAGAGAATTGAGATGCAAGGAGATGAAAAAGTTTACTCATAACCACTGAGGCCTGCAAATCTCTTTAGTCACACAATAATAAAAAAAAAGAAACTGTTGCAAATGACGCATCTGATCCCACCAGCTCTGCATGCTTCATTTCTCCCCAGATCAAGTGCACATGCACCACAGGTAGTTGTAACAGGGAACAAGAGCAGAGGTGCACAGTGAGGGAGGGCCTAGCACAACGTTTTGCAACTTACACAGTAGGACTTGATCTGTCAATCCTTTTCTTCAGAAGAGATGTTTATGTATTTTTAATATATATATTTTTTAATTATTCTTTTTTCATCCCCCTGGTCCCCATATTCCCTACCCTGACATCTGGATGCCCGTGGTTGCACACTTCCTTCGGGGGGTGGGGGGCTTTCATATCGAAAAGCAATGCCATGCTGAAGTCGACCAGCAGGCAGTGCGCAAACATTGGGGAGCCCATGCCTTACCACTATGGGGACAAGCACACGTGGTGGTGCAAAAAGCAATGTGCTACCTCCGTTCAGAAGACCTTTGAAAATGAAATGCCACAAGCTACAGGCAAGTGGACGGTAATGAACTTTTCCAGCATCTGCTGAATGAAAACAGCACATGGCCAACAGGTGAGCAGAGCCTTGAATTCCACAGACAATCCTGATCCCACCAATTCTAGGACCCACTTGTCCTAAGAACAGTAATAATGGATCACTGTGATAGAAAGTAGAAGAACTGGCCTCCTGACCAGGAGCTGCAGCAGGATTCGGGACAGAGAGAGGATAGCACCCCCCAAACAGGCACTTCCTTCTCCCTTACAACTGGCCTCCAGAGGAACCACCCCCATTACCCTTATGCTGAACCTGACCTCCAGATACATGCGAGGGCTTGGCTGGACAGTGCTGCTGGAACTGCTGCCTTTGCTGCTGCTGACATTACATGCTCCGATAGGGCCCACAAAAGGAACCTGAGCCTTGTAGCCTTGACTTGTTCTGTTGCTTGAGGTTGGTGACCAATGTCACTGAATCAGAGATCACACTGGACTTCTCAATATGTGGGAGGTGGTCCTTGACCCCGGCACAAAGAGATCTGTCCCACTAAAAGGCAGATCTACCATCTGTTAGATTTCCTGTGTGAAAGGTGAAACCTGCAATCAGGCAGGTTGTCATACAGACACTGCCGCAGACACTTCCACCGAATCCATGGCCACCTATAACTGTTGTTTGGCTACCATAAGCCACGGATCACAAACTTCCCATAAATCTGCCTACCTCTCCTCTAGAAGGAGTTTGGCCATGTCGGAGAGCCTCTTAAAGAGCTCATGGATGTATCTAACCACCAAAGTCACTCACATAGGTGCCCTGGTAAATGCCCAGGGAAGTAGCTGCATAGACCATCCAGTCAAGGTAGTCCTGCTTTATGGACTCCTTGTTCAGTGACTTGATGGACTTGCCCTGTACCCTCACCTTGCTGAACACCATGTGTGCCACCAGCATCTCCAGCACTGGATGTTCTAAAAATCCACACAATCCGCCAAGGCGAAATGTATACCTGCATTCCGTATCATGCAATAGGTCCTGACTGGAGGCTGAGTGTTGCTAAATACTGAGTGCCAGACCCAGGACAGCAAGGAGGGAGGGATAGGGAATTCTACTCCACTGAAGAGTCCCACTCAAGAATGTCTAGCAGCATGTAGGTCTCCTTCTGAACCTCATCCAACAGTGGGTCCAGAGCCACCGACATTTGTTCCATGAGGGCTGTGAAGGATGACTGGTCCCCCATGTGCATCCTCTCTGTTGGCAGGCTACCCTTCTGATGACAGAATCAATATAAGATGGATGACAAATCTAAATTGGGATACAAGAGTGTTGAGCGCTGACATAGCATGTGGACTTCCCATTCCGCTGGGTAACCACCACCGATAGGAGATGAGGAGGCCTGGACTCAAACCTAGAGTCCTTTGTCTGAGTGCACACTCTACCTGGATCAGCTGTTGCTGCACAACTGGCAGTTCCGTAGGGGGAATCGTGGGTCACACAACCAGAGCCAGCACTGGGAAAAGCAGCCAAGGTCTGGATGAGTCTATCAGCACTACCAAGTTGACCGTGACCCTGGGTAAATATCCCATAGGCCCACTAATGCTAGCATGCTTTTTCCTCACCAGGTACTGCCTCAACATTAGTCACAGGAGCCAGACGATGATGCGGAAGAACTCAGCATTGCCTGCCAGTGGTGATGTCAGCATCAGTGCCAAAAGCACAACCTCAATCTCAAATATTGACTCAGACACAAACATGGCGCCAGAGACTCTGATTACAGATACCCCAACAGAGTGATCCTGGGTTCTGGATGAACAGGAGGAGGTGACAGTCTCAGGATACCAGCAGCCACTAAATTAACTGAGACCTAGCTGTAAGATCCACAGGACCTGATCCTTCCAAATGGGTCAGGCCACGATCAGTACTAGTTCCAGGAGAGACAGGTACCTTCTCCTTCGATGGATTTGTTCATGACTGTCTGATCGACCAGCATCAACTCGGTCGGCTGCCCTGATAGAAATTCTGCAGGCAGATTGGCAAGCTCCATAGGTAGGACTGGGCACAATTTATCTTCCACCAGCATAATTCTGCCAAAATGCTGATTTCGCTTCCGTGAAATTTCACAAATTTTCTGTGAAAATGTCATGAAATTTTGCCAGTATTGTGATTGTGGCTATTTTCAACTAATTTACAAAGTATTTTTCCACGTTGCACCAAATCTGGTATGGTGGCTGTGCCGCTGTCCATACAGAAGTGTACCAAGCTTCAGATCTATATCCTTAAAAATGGCTGAGTTATAAGCCTCCAAATCTTCAGAAGTTTTAAAATTACAGTTAACAACTACGTGAACTAAAAATATTTGCCTACATTGCACCAAATTTAGTACGGTGACTTTACCAATGCCCATACATATGTGTGCCAAGTTTCAGAGCTCTGGCTTTAAAGGTGACTGAATTATGAGCCTCCAAACTTTCAGAAATTTTAAAATTACATTTTGCAATTATGTCAATTTCTGAGTGACTTGATGTTTCTTGTCACTTTTCTTTGTATTCTTTCTAGTAAACAAATATTTGTCTTTGTTAGGTGGCCAAAACTGAACACAGTATTCTAAGTGTGGTCTGACCAGGGACCTATACAAGGGCAACAGAACCTCCCCTTCCCTGCTCCTGATGTTTCTTAGAATACATCACAAGATCCTGTTACCTTTACTTGCTGCTTCCTTGCTTTGTTCATCTGATGATAGCTTATTATTTATGAAAATACCAAGGTCTTTTTTATGTTGGCGCACTTGCGCAGCCAACATCGTGGGACAGTGCAGCTTTGGAGGCGCGGTCGCTGTTGGGCGAATGCAGGGCACGCACCAGTAGGTGCATCCTGCATTCCCCAATCAGCTCCATGCGAACCACACCATGCATACATAATGTGGCGAGCACATCTAGCTGAAGGTCCACTGCAATCGAGCAAGCTTCGTCATACATAGCGGTCCTTTTCTTCCGATGCTCGCCCGACATATGTGCATGGTCGGCCAGTGGCGGCCCCAACTACTTTCCGACTGGGTGCCCAATCCCCTGTCGGTTAACCCCACTTTCTTTGTGTGCCAATGGGGACCCCACTCCCGTCGGCATAACCCCACCAATTGTTGAATGCGAGGTTCCGCCCCGCTTTCTTTGTGTGCCGACGGGGTGCCCAATCCCCTGGCATTACTTCCTCCCGTGTTGTGTGCCAGGTGCCCAATCCCCATCGGCTACAGACCCCCAAAACAGTTAGGTGGCACGCTGGGAGCCCACCCCAGCATGCAAATCCTCTGCAAAAACAAACTGTCCCATGATGGGGTTTTCATTTTTTTCCCTGTAAAATGAAAACAGTCTCTCATAGTCTCGATGCCCCCTCCCCCACCCGCACTCACCACTGCACACCCTGCCTCCCTCACCCCATACTTACCTGCGGGTCGGGCGGCGATCTTCTGTTGATCGGGAACACGTCTGCACTCTTCACAGCCAACCGCGAACTGAAGAAATGCCGGTAAGCTGTATAATGGAATGACTAGGGTTTTTCAACTTTAATGCATATCTCGGGCATTTTTGCAAATTTTGGACCCAAATTTTCGACATGGGGTTTTTAGGACCCCTTCTGATGAATGCTTACACTGTCATGGCATTATTCAGTCCCAAAAGGTGATTTCGCAGTCACTGCATGGAATCACCTTTCAGGACCGAGTAATGACATGACAGCACCACTGTTCATGAGAGGGGTCTCAAAAAGCCTATGTTGCAAGTTTCAGTGGAAAAATCCAAAAATGAACTGTATTACTGAAGTCATCGTAGCAACTGCACAACGCACGTCAGAAGTTAGCGCGATTCGCACTATTTTCATGGCAGATTCTCAATATTGGCATTTTACCACACCTTCTTGTGAACCGTACAGCTGTCATTTTTCACATCCTACCCGAAATGTGTTTTCGCACTTCCAGCTCAGAATAGCGCAGTCGCTGTGCGAAATCAGTGTTCTAGGCAATTACGAAAATGACAGTGACACTGTTCATGAGCAGAGGTCCTAAAATGCCTGTGTTGAAAATTTGCGCAATACTCCATAAAATGACTGTGTTATTTAGCGCAGCGTAGTTTGCACGCACACCCTCGCATATCTCAAGAAACTTCTAATATTTTCACTCCAGATTTTCAACACTGCCATTGTTCTACACCTCCTAATGAATAGTGCAGCTGTCATTTTTCACATCCTGACCAAAATCTGTTTTCGCAGTTCCGGCGCACAATAGCGCGGTCGCTGTGGAAAGCCCGTGTTCGAGACACATTATGAAAATGGCAGTGACACTGTTCATTAGCAGATGTCCTAAAATGCCTATGTTGAAAATTTAGGGACGAAAGCCAATAAAATGAGTGTTTTACAAGCGCGCGTTGCTCAGTTTGCACGCACGCTCATGACTTTGTGAATTTGTTAGACTTTCACTCCAGCTGTTAATCATTGCCATTAATCCATACCTCCTTATGAACAGTACAGCTGGCTGAAATGTGTTTTCGCACATCCGGTGCAGAATTGCACGGTCACTGTGCGAAATCACTTTTCGGGACACTTTCAGGAAATGACGGTGACACTATTCATGAACAGAGGTCCTAAAATGCCTATGTTGAAAATTTGGTGGCGAAAGTCCAGACAATGACTGTGTTGCAAGCATGCATTGCGCAATTTCCACGCACCCTTGTAACTTTGTCAATCTGCAATATTTTCATGCCACATTTTCACCACTGGCATCTGTGCACACCTCATTATCAACAGTCCAGCTGCCATTTTCCACAGCCTGCGCAAAACGCGTTTCCGCAGCTCTGCCGCACAGTGGCATACTCACTGTGCAAAATCACCTTTTGGGACACATTAGCAAACTCAAAGCGCTATGCCTCTCCACCTCCGCCACTGCCAATGCCAGCGCGACAAAATTCGGCATTGACAAATGCTTGTTCTGTAGTTGTGTCCTTAAGCTGTATTCCTGCTATAACATAAGATGCCAACATACTCCTGTTTCTAAGGTGCATTACTTCGCACTTGTCTAGACTGAATATTAATTTGTTTGTTTTGGCCCAGAGTTCAATATTATGAATTTCATGCTGGAACTGCTCTATGGATTCTTCATTATCAACTATTGATCCTATTTCTGCATCATCTGCAAATTTACAGATCCATGAAGTATTTGATATTTGTTGCTATGTAGGCATTAAACAGTGCTGGTCCGAAGACTGAACCCTGTGGCTTCCCATATGTCACAGCCCCCCAGTCCGACAGATTGCCTGCCACACTCACTCTCTGTTTTCTGCTGTCCAGCCATGAGATTACCCAATTTATAATATTAACATCATACTTCATCTCCTGTAATTTCACTATCAAATTTAAATGTGGCACCATGTCGAATGCCTTCGAAAAGTCTAAAAATAATACATCTACTGGTGGTCCTATATCCAGAGCTCTACTGATGGCCATGGCTAAAACTTACCCAGCGCTTCCCTAGTTAGCATATTCTATAACTCTTCCAAGAAAGTATGCATCTAAGTTTTCAATCATCTCGCTCCAAAGGAGGCTAAGTTGTAAGCATAGAAATCATTTCAGTAATTTTTCACATGAATATTAAATTGCCAGATTTTGAGCCCCTAGACCTTATCCACCCTTCATTCAAATGTTATGAAACTTGGCATACATTTAGGGGCCACACTAGTGAATAAGCATTCTGAATTGCAGACCTTTTGGAAAATTCCCCCAAATTTGATGAAATTTCGCAAACGTTTCCGGAATTTTGTGAAAATTCAGTGAATTAGGAATTTGCTGATTTCACTCAGCTCAGTCCACAGGTGACTCAATCTCCTTCGAGGGTGACTTATTACATGAATCCTCAGGAAAGGGAGAGTAGTGACGGTTCTTTGACTGGCAGCGATCCAACAGCCAGAGCTGACTTTCCTTCTTATGGTTTTGTTGATGAGACAGACACTTGCAATCAATAGAGTGGCAAGACAGAAGAACGTTTTTCAATCCTTCTTCTTCCTAAGGAGTTGGGAAGTTCATCGTATACTACTCCTTCACCAACAGAAGGTCCAGTACCAGAACATCCTCGCTGGCCAACTCTGCCTCTTGGGCCTACAACTGCACTACAGACCCTGCAGTCATGGACAGCATGTGCACTTTTTTTTGGTCTGCCATGAACCAGCCACAGCTAGTGCTCCTCGAGCACCATGTGCACAGCCTGACATGAGGACCAATGTGCCATGTCGCAGCCCTGGACCAGACGGTATATGCAGGCATTGTGTGCACTGATTGCATACATTGGGTACCTGCACAAAACACAGTTCTTGAACCCTAGCAACCTTGGCATATCCTTCCGTTCTATGACAAAATGCAACGAGGGAGCAGTGTGACAAAGGTGAGGGTACAGAAGAATCGCTATGAAGCCTGAAAAGTGGCAGAATCCTAACTCACTAGCAGGAACTGCGAAGGAAGAGACCCGTTTCTTTCAGAGGAAGGAAAGATCTTATTTCAAAGGGTCAGAGCTGGAGCGACCACAAGGCTGGGTGGCAGGAGGAGTCAAGCTTCAAAGCTGTACTGGTGACTGAGCATGCTCAGTGGGAGACTGCCTAAGTGAGGATAATAAACTGACTCTAGGTAATCAGAATTGGAGGCTGAGGTTCCTATGTGGGTCCTGAGGAGAGGGACCCCACTGAACAAGTAGCATTGTCTAGTGGTAAGTATTGGGGAAGGGGGGATTCCATGGTCAGAAAAGAAGCTCCAAAAAAAATAAAACAGAGCAGCACTTCATTTTTTTTTATTTTGTGTATGTGTGTAAGGAAAGGATAGAAAGGAAAATAACATTTTATCAATTTGTTTCTATTTTGAGTGAGTTTTGTTTAGGGCCAAGATTACTTTTTTACCGAGTAATGGTGGCAACCATGTTTGTAAAGGCAAACAATAAGGAATTTTTGAAAAATGCATTGATATTGTTAGTGTACTGTGTTACGATTGCTAGCATCTTTTTTACCCATGCATTGCACTGTCCCAATACATGGTCTGTAACCAATCAGGATGCAGTATCTGCCATATCCATTTTATAATAGTTCATCAAAGAACCAATAGTGCGGAGGTCATGATGCAAACCACACCATAGCCAAGCCTTGCATGCTAAAGGTAACATTAATCTTCCTTAACTCACAATCTCTTCCCCTTCTATAATCCACACAAATTCACATTTCAAGCCCTGATGCCATTTTCATGTTTAATAGATGTGTAGAGAGCTTCTACATCAGTAACAAGCCACACATGGTTTTATTTCCATTCCAAATCTAAAGTTTGTTGATGACATCCCCTGTGTCTTTAAGATGGGACGGAAGCTTCCTTACCAGTTCTTGTAAGAAAAATCTACAAAACTGGCTAAATTTTCAGTTAGGAACCCAGTCCTTGATATGACTGGTCTCCCTCGTGGTGTCTTGAGACTCTTATGTATTTCAGGCAAGGCATAAATGGTGGGCCTTATGGGACGTTCTGATTTTTTGCAATGGGTTTTATAATTTGATATAAAATAAATGTTTATTTTCTTTCACCTTTAGGTACATTATTCCTTCCCTAATTTTCTCTTTTTATTCTCTCTTTTTTTTCTTACTTTAAAAAAAATGTAATGATTTTAATCAACATGTCCTTTTTTATGGGCTTTTTGAGGTACCAGGATGCCTTGGCACAATACGATGTTTGAAAGGACCACATCACCACTCTGTACCAGCAGATCCCCGGCATTTGCCCTTGAATGATTAATGGGTGATCACAAGAACTAGTTGATGATGGGGGTTAGAAATAATATTAAAAATAATTGTCATTTTTTGCTAGTTTTCAACTTCAATATGTGCTGCTCTATCTATGTTACTGTCTAGAAGAGTCATGAAATCATTAATGACATAATAAAAATCAGAGCAAAGAAGCTTAATTTTATTATTATTGAACTGTATAAAATGTGAGAGCTCATTTTCTGCCTATATGGTGACTTGAATTACTGTTAGGAGTTTATACAAATATATGAAATAATGCTTGCTGCAGTCAGATATGCAGAAGAACACACTTTTTTTTCACATTTTCACTGTTTAATTTATATGTATAAATGTAAAAAAAAAAAATAGTTAAAAAAAATCATGTTTACGTGCTGTACAAAGTTATGGACACCTTATTATGATGTCATACAATAGGGACTATAAATCTATGTAATGTTCTCCTCACTACTGCCCCTCATGAAGCCTTGGTTAAAGGTGAAGTGCTGGGGTAACAACCACTTTGGGTGACCGGCAAAAGCTCAGAGGATTATAAGCAGTTTGTCTCAATAAAAAATGTTATGTTTTAACACAGTAAGCCTGTGAGTATTCATTAGGAGTGCAACAAACTTTGGACTTAGTCAGTTATTTGGGATAGCCGCCCATTCTGTTGCACCCCTCTGGGACCACTGAGCATGAGAGCTCTGTTTTGGATCTCTTTCCTGCTTGGTAGTCGTCAATATCACTCCACCCATTCTGTACTCTACCCCTGGTTTCTGTGCCCAAAGTTCACTTCCAGCTGCCATACTCAAGACCACTCCTTTAGTTTTCTCAGGTCTCTGCTCATCCTTTCACCCCAGTGTCCACCTACTGCAGATTTCGCTGTCATCCACAAAGAGACAGACCTTCCTTCCCTTCCAGGTCCTCTGCAATGTCACTTATAAAAACACTGAAGAGGACCATTCCCAGCACTGATCCCTGAAGCACCCTATTGGTCACCTTCCCTTCCTCATAGTGAACTCCATTTACCACCACTCTCTGTCTCCTATCCCCTAACCAATTTCTTATCCAGTGTACCATCTTTGGACCCACTCCTATGCTACCCAGCTTGCTTACTAGTCTCCTATGTGGAATGGTGTCGAAAGCCTTACTAAAGTCTAGGTAGGCCATGTTCACTACTCCAACTTGATCTAATTTCTTTGTCACCCAGTCAAAGAAATCTATCAGATTCATTTGATATGCCCTCCCCCATGAACTCATGCTGCCTCATGTTTTGTAACCCACTGGATTCAAGATATTCCACAATCCTTTCCTTCCGCAGTGATTCCATTAACTTCCCTACCACCGATGTCAGGCTGACTGGCCTACAATAGCCAGCCTCCTCCCTGCTACCACCTTTAAGAAGTGCGACTACATCTGCCCTACTGTAGTTCTCCGGAACCACTCCTGTTTCCAGTGAGCTGTTATATAGGACTGTCAGAGGTGCAGCCAGTGCCTCCCTGAGCTCCCTCAATACCCCTGGATTCACCCCATCTGGCCCCACTGCTTTGTCCACCTTCAGATTAGTGAGTCCCTTAAGGACTCTCTCCTCCGAAAAAGTACTAGTGTCTACCCCCCTCCAACATAGAAACATAGGAACACAGAAACATAGAAGTTGACGGCAGATAAGGACCGCAAGGCCCATCCAGTCTGTTCCAAAGCTTCTGTTACTTTTTTTGTTGCTCCTCCCCTTGCTCTTTCCTCGGATGTCTGCCTTTTTCTGGTCCTCCTCTGCACAGTCCCCCCTTCCCTTTTTAACCTTACAGTTTCCACCCCAGTCTTCCTCTTTTTACTTGCAGACCTAAAAAATGTCTTGTCCACTTTCGTTATCTCCTAGGCTATTTTGCCTTAAGTTTGCACCTTTGCACTCCTCACTACTTTCCCTGCTTCCCTTTGTTTCCCTTGATACACCTGCCAATCCTCCTCCTTCTATGTCTCCTTATACCTTCTGAATGCTACCCTTTTAGCCTTTACCTTTTCATCCACCTCTTTCGAGAACCATAGTGGTCTCCTTTTCCTCTTGCTTTGTCTCACTTGTTTGATGCAGAGGTTTGTTGCCTTTACTATACTCCCTTTTAGCTTTGTCCACTGTTCCTCCATCTCTCCCAGGCCATCCCCCCACTAAGTCATCCCTGTGGCATTCACCCCCTCTTTATAAAATCTTACCCCCTGAAGTACATGACCCTCGCCCTTGTGTAGTTCGATTCCAAAGCCATCCTTATACTGAACCACACCATATGGTGATCACTGGTCCCCAGGTGGCCTCCCACCTTGATGTCTGCAACACTGCCCCAGTTGGTGAGTACCAAGTCCAGTACTACCCCATCATGTGTGGGTTTGCTGACTAGTTATATGAGGAACATTCCCTGCAGAGAGTCCAGGATGTCCCTGCTTCCAGCTGAAGCTGCTGCTGGGAGGCTCCAATCTACATAGAGCAGGTTGAAGTCCCCCACCCACAGCACCTCTCCATTTTCTGCCCTCTTGCCAATGGCTTCCACCGGTACCTTATCTAATTTCTCCCCCTGTGCTGGAGGTCTGTAGATCACTCCACTATGAACACTGACTCCACTCCCCATCTCCAGGGTGACCCACAGTACCTTTTCCTTCCCCTGTATTCCCTGTATCTCCATCACTTTTATGCTTTCCCTCTCACATAAAGCACCACACCTCCTGTCCTTCCCACTCAGTCCTTTCTGAAGAGAGTATAGTCTAGTATGGCCATTTCCCAGTCATGGCTTTCAGTGCATCATGACTCAGTAATATCCAAAATATCCAGGCTGGCCTCTGTCATAATGGCCTCTAGGTCCAGAGTCATATTTCCTAGGCTTCTAGCGTACACACACACTGTCTTCCAAATTTTGTTTCCACTCTGCCTGTTACCTCCCTTTTTTCCCCTCCCTCCTTCCCACCTCTCTTTTTAATGCTCCCACTCCCTTCCTCCCTTTGTCTCTACCACCCTGCTTCCTTTATTAATGTGCACACCGAGGGATCCCTCTCCCCTTGGGATCTTCCTACTCTCTACTTCAGCCTGTTGGGGGGGCAGTTTCTGCTTCCTCGATTCCTTCTACCACCACCCTCAGCTAGTTTAAATGTTTATCAAAGTAACATTTAAACCATTCATTGAGTACTGCGGTTACCATCCTGGATGGATGCAGTCCATCACCCCTGTATAGGCCTTTATCCTCCCAGGTGGGTCCCCAGTCCCCAATGTAGCCAAACTCTTCCCCTCTGCACCATTCCTTCAGTCATGAGTTGAATCTCCTGGTGCGAAACCCTCAACCCCGTCATAGACAGGCAGCACCTCAGCAAAGCCACTTAGCATTCTATCTGTCTAAGACCCTTCCCCAGCTCCCTAAACTCCCCCTGCCTTATCCCGGCCCCTTCTTTAGCCATGTTTGGGAGATTTGTGGCTGACTCCCCAACAATCATCAGTACATTGGCTGGAGACTGCACCTTATTTAAAGTAAACCAATAAGGTAGTGCACCATATTTTAAAAGAGAACAACTCTTGCAGCTGCATTTTAGAATAGGGCCTCCGATGATGGGAGATCCACCTTGCCATCTGATGGCGGCTGGGCTTAGACCCCAACTCCCTCTGGGATGTAATATGTAAGTAGTCATTTGGAGCAGAACGCACACTGCAACTATTTAAAGACTTGCCAATTTTGGTGGGGCTGCACTGGGTCTTTTGTTTTAACTTATGTATGCCATAACCGGTAGCACCCAAGGAGGACAGTGACATCCAGCTCTCCCTCCTGTCCTGCTGCCCTAGCGATCCCCAGAATCTGCTTTTCATCCATCTGGGCCATGGTGTGGCGTAGGCACATAACTTGCCTCTCCCTCCCTCTTCATATTCCCAAATTTATCCCCCTCACAACTGAGTTCCCCACCAGAAGTTGCTTCCTCCTCCTCCTCCTCCGCTATGGTCCTGTATCACCCTCCGCTACACTATGGAGGGCCCCAACATCCTCTCTGGTCACTACTGTGGGTGCTTCCTGCCAGAGTGGCGTAGGAATTATGTAATGGTACCAGTTGTGAAATATGGCCCTGTCCCACCACCCCCACCTTTCTAGAGCCCACCACAGTCCAGCTGTTCTCCCCCTTGGCATCCTCTGAGGTAACGGTGACAGACTTGGTGGCTCCTGGGTGGGAGAAGAGGTTCCCCGAATCCTAGCCAACTTTGCCAGGAGGCTAGTGACCTCTTCCCTAGACCCAGAGAGGTGCATGTAGACAGGGCAGCACCACAGTCTCCAGAAATATCTCTAAAAACTGCCTCCCTCACTGCACTGCACCATTCCCAGCATTCTCAACTAATATTCTCCCTGTGTTACCTGGAAAAACTATTGTACCCTTACCCCTTATAGAGTGTTTCTAGTTTTCCCCTTTTCTGGTTTGTTTCTAGTTGCAGTCCCCCTTCCCTTGTTCAGATCTCTTTATACCCCTACCCTAGAGAAGGTGCTGCTCCTATTCCCAGTTTTGGCCTACGCTTTACCTTCCTCCCTTCCCATTTGAACTAATCTCTTCTTATTTTTGTTGTGAGTTGATAGAGGTGACATAGCTTAAACACTGATAAGTACAATATATAGGATACATAAATTATACAAGAAAGCAGATCCTGGCCAATTTGTGTGGTTTCTGTAAACAAACATACAATCAAAAGCCTCAAACCCAGCACAAATATCATGGGTATGAAAATCCAAATGTGTTTGTTGGGGGGGTGATCAGGAAATTATTCAACTGGTGCTACATTCTGTTTGACATGTCATTACTCCTACCTCACATTTACACACACTAACTGTAACAATATAGATGTTTTTCCATCTCTTGATCCACCTCCACTTCTCCTGACCCCCAGGACATATCTGGAAACAAGCTGCAGCAGCACTATGTCACAAAGCCGCATGAACAAATGTCGATGTCAAAAAGTACGAGGTAATGATGCCGAACACATATATCCCACACTAGAATTGCGTCACTCGCCGAAATATTGCAACTCATGGAACCCCCCTGCAAAAAAAAGAAACGGAGCACCCGAGACGCATTTCAGAGGTTGCACGGCGCATTGCAGGGTGTGACAGGGTTGAATAGGGCCCTGTCCTGGTTGTTCTGGAGAAAGAGTTTAAATGCAAGGATCTGTTCTGTTCTCTCCTTTTCTGTATCTTCTCTGTCTGGTTGCACAACCAAATTTTCTCATGAGACCTAGGACTTGATCATCCCGACGGTACTGCAGTTCTCTGCCTCTCGCTATCTCTCTACCCTCACTTGCTGTTCTGTCTTTTCTCCCCCCTTGCATATCTGCGTGTAACCCCCCTGCAAATGGGGGTTCCCAAAAGACTTCAAGGAGCTTGCTTGAATGCTCCAAGCCTGAATGGTGTTTGGCATTTAAGCCATTTATCAGTGAGTGTTTTTAGAGCCTCTGGTACTGTCTCTTTAAGAGCTGTCTGCTTGCAGACATAATTAGTTTGTATGGGGACTGTGTGCTTCTCTGAGTACCACTCGAGCTGCTGCCAATTCACTTCATTTTTGCTGTCACTAGGAGTGCAAAGGGAACCTATCTGAAAGATGTAACTGTTTGCCAGAAATTATTTAGAGTAATAATGAAATTACAGTTTGTCTAACCTGCTTTCTTTGCAGTCAGAACTGTGTCTGCTAGTTCCCCATTCTAGTTTTGAACTGCTGAACTGGACCAATCAGTGTGGGGTAAGCTAGCTCTAAAATGGTGCCTTGGACGAATCAGAACTTGGACTCATAATCTGAGCCAGCCACAAGAGGATTGTATGGGCAGTGACTCTGGGAGATGTAGTTTAGACTTCAGTGCCTTTTTGGACCAACAGCAGCAGTCTATTGAGGTGACAGCCAATCCAGTCAAGAACTGGGAGGAACTCAAAGGAGTGCCGTTTTGTCAGTTGGAGTTTCAGTTGAGCTTTGGCAGTGAAGAAGGAAGGCCCTGTGCTTTTTCAGTGTGCAGTTTTAGTCAAAAGCGTGTAAGGCCCAGAGTTCGGTCTGCAGCTTGTGTAACAGCTTGTTAGGACTGAATCCGTCCTGTGAAAAGAATCAAAGGATCTCTGAAGAGTAGAAACCAGGCTCACCCTGTAGAAGACTGGAGGAATTGCTGAAAATTGCACTCGGTCTGTCAGGAACTGAATCTGCTGTGTGTTCTCCGGGTATTGTGCAGTAATTGCGATCGGGATACAGATGCAGCCTGCCTGGTATAGTGCTTTCTTTTATATGGATGTGTGAAGAGGTTTGTGTACCTCAAGTGAGCCCTACTGACATTGAAGGACCCTATCTTATTTGGAGGTCTGAGTACTAATTCAGGGTCGCCCTGTTGAATTGCCACATTAAATCCAAATGGAATTACTGTACTGCTGACTGTTTAATTCTCCTTTTCTCTGTGTGAAAGGGCCCTACCAGCTGCCACGGTTTGGACTAGCCACTAGGGCTTGGGTACCCAGGGACAGTAACTGATAGGGATAGGCCTGTGCACAGAGCCATAGGTAGATTATTAGAGTGATAAGCTAATTAACCTGATTTCCCTGTCCTTGTTATATCCCCTAAATAAATCAGAGCTGCTTGTTTCAGCAAAGTTATACTGCCTGAGGTATTTGTCTATGTTGAAGTACTGTACTGTGATTGTTGCACTATATCTCATTTCACAGGAGGTCCCAGTGCCGGAACCAGACCTGGGGTAAGTGTATACTGTGAAGGTAATTCTGATATATTGTGGGCCACTAGTGGAAGAAAGGGGTTTCAGTGTCCCAGAGGGCTGTGACCAAGTTAGTTTAACTATTGCAAACCCTGACCTCTGGGTGGAGGCACCCGTCATTGGATCCAGGCCCTCAACCTGTTAGTGGCAAATCAGGCAGGGGTAGTAGCCCCTGGGATAGCGCCATCTAGGGGTTACATCTTGGAGGCTCACCGCTGGATTGTGTGTCCTCTAGTGGCCATATTACGAACCACTGTTAAGAAAAATGGGTACCCGACAGAAGTGGCTGTGCACGGCTGGTGGAGTGGTGTACTGGGGAGAGATCGAACCCCAAAATGCTATGCTTATCCTGGACATCCCCTGGGTATCAATACGGACACTGTGCAGGAGTACTTTCCAAGGTGGAAGGTTTACAAACCCTGTGGTGGTGGGTCGGCATGCTAATCTGCTCACCCACACTTTCCTGGCCCTAGTAGAGTTTAAGGATCCCATAGATAGCTCAAAGTGCCACAGACCATTACCCCAGAGGAGCCCTCACTGCTTGGAGAGTGATAACTAAGGACAGTAAAGACCCGGGGAATGAGTCACCCACATATCTGAAACTTTTGAGGAGAAATTTGCTAAATGGTTGCTGGGGAAGGAAAACTGTGGAGACTTGAAGAAACTATTCTTGCCACCTGGGGGTGTTCCTCCCCCAACACCTTCTCCCGCTCCAGTGCCCGTAATGGTGGCTGAACCAATGCAGACTCCAATTTCTGCACCTGCCATTAGTCACGACTCTTACCGAAGGTTGAGGATCTTCTCTGGCACCCTCCCCACCCCCCAAGGGGAGGATGACTGGGAGACCTGGATAGACTATGTTGCCCCCCAAGTGCTAGAATGGCAATGCTTGGAAGCCGAAAAGCGAAAGAGGGTTAGTGAGAGCCTCCGAGGTCCTGCCCTGGCTACCATTCGTGCTAAACGGGCCAGTAACCCTGAAGTGACTGCACAGGCCTATCTTGAGGCCCTGGAGAATGTGTATGGGAGCCCAGATTCTGATGAGGACCTATGGTGGAGAGTAAGAGATGCACAACAGTACCAAGGGGAGTTGTTGTCTGTGTATGTATCTCGGCTGGAAAAATTGTTGCAAGAATGCCTCAGAAAAGGTAGTTTGCCAGCGATTGAACTGGACCAACCAGGCTGGACAGGATCCTTAAGTCTGCCCCTTCAGAACTGCTGTTGCTTCAGTTACACCTGGCAGATCGACTGGAATCCCCACCCTCCTATGATGAGTTAATGAGAGAAATTCGAGGAGTTGAGAAGAAGACGACCTCGGGAGGGACCTGACCAATAGCTGAGGCTACGACCCGAGTGACTGAGGATGACCCATCAAGTGAAGTTCAGGGGCAGAGATTGGCAGTCAATGAGTGCTCTGACAAGGAAAGATATGCCACAATGGGGCGAACTGTTGAGAGAGATCCGGGAATTCAAAACAGTCCTTTATGAAGGCCACGCCTGCAAGTACGGGCCCTGGACCTATATCCGACTGTTCTGCTATGGGGTGGGGTTACCCACCATGTATCTCCTGCTGATAACAGCTCCAAACTCAATTCCTTGACCATGGAAGTGGAGAAACTGACAGATGTCTCCAAATGCTTATCATCCGTAGACAGAGATGGCACCCAGGTTTCCAGTTAGTAATACCCCGCCCTGGCTCCCAGTGTGGCGCCGCCAGCTCAAACTCCAGAAAGTATGTTTTGCTATAATTGTGGGAAAGATGGGCACATGAAAAGGGAATGCCAGTCCCCAAAAGACACTGACAAAGTTGCATATAGGCTACAAGGAGAGCTTGGAGAACAAATCAGTGGTTAAGAAAGTGCACGAAATGATCTCAGTGAGGGCACCAAAATGCTAACTCACGCCTTTTGTGGCAAGGTCAGTTGCCCAGGCCCCACTATCGCCTCCAGACTGGTCCAGAATAGTGGGTCCCTCCATGGAGACCACTGTAAAGGTGAATGGAGTGTCTACAAGAGCTGTATTAGACAGTGGCTCCAAGTGACAATTATGTTCCAAGATTGGTATCAGAAGCATTTTGTCAGATGTACCCTTACAACCATTAGAAGGACTGCATGTATGGGGGTTAAGTGAGAAGGCCTACCCCTATTCCGGTATATCTGAATTTGGCTGTCTTTCCCACCTCCGTGGCTGGAGTGGCGAACAAGTAGAGACCCTAGCCTTAGTGTGCCCCCCACTGGACTGTATGATGGTGTCCTTTGTTGATTGGAACAAATGCTCATATGTTTGGAAGGCTGGCACAGTTGTGTTATGAAAAACAGGGGTCAAAGACTAGTAGAGCTTTTAAGAGTTCCGCTTTAATTAAGAAGGCCTATGAGGCACAGAGATGCTGAAAAATAGAACCAGAGGAACCGGTCGGAATTGTATGGAAGAAGGATCCTGAGTCTCTGATCCTGGCGCCAAATGCCCAGATAACCTTACAGGAGAGGTCCATATCAGAAAGGATGTTAAGAATAAAATATTAATGTTGGATGCACCAGGCTATGGAAAATTGCCAGAGGGACTGCTGGTCGCTTCAGTATTTTGCCCGCTAGAGCCCATGCTTATGCCAGAAGGGTAATGGTCCAAGTTCATAATGTGTCTGAAAGAGACATTCGAGTAAATAGAGGTTGCATCCGGCTAATGTGCATTGTGCAGACACTGCAGTGCTACCCAGCAGCAAGAGTTCAAGGAAGAATGACAGAGTAACGCCTGACTTGTTTGATTTCTCGGCACTCCGCTGCCAGCTTGATTGAAAGTGAGGATCAGTGAGAAGCTTGCCCAGAGAGACCAGGTGTTTTCTTTAAAGGAATGGGACGAGGATGCGGCAAGAGCTGAGGCACAATATCCGGCTGCATGACGAAAGACCATTTCGTGAGAGGTCTCGACGCCTGGCACCTGCTGACATAGATGATGTGAGACGGCATCTGCAAGAGATGTTAGCTGCTGGTGTAATACAAGAACCAGAAGCCCTTATGCTTCCCCATTGTGGTAGTGAGGAAAAGAATGGAACAGTAAGGATGTGTGTGGATTATCGCACCTAAACCGCCGGACTATCCTGATCAGTACACAATGCCCCGCATTCAGGATGCTTTGGACTGCCTAAACGGGAGCAAGTGGTTCTCTGTGCTGGATCTCCGATGGGTACTATCAGATCCCGATGGCCCCAGAGGGACCGTGAAAAGACAGCCTTTATCTGTCCGCTTGGCTTCTATGAATTCATGAGGATGCCTCAAGGATTTCAGGTGCCCCAGCCACTTTTCAACGATTGATGGAGCGTGCAGTGGGGGACATGAACTTACTAGAGTGCCTGGTATACCTAGATGATGTTATTGTGTTTGGCAGCTCACTGGAGGAACATGAGAGCAGATTATTTAAGGTATTGGACCGACTGGAGGACTTTGGCCTTAAACTGTCCATTGATAAGTGTCAATTCTTTCAAACATCAGTAAAGTATATGGGACACATAGTATCCACCGAGGAATAGAGACCGACCCAAGTAAAGTTGAGGCCTTGACCACCTGGCCGCAGCCCAAAAATCTAAAAGAACTGCAAAGATTCCTGGGATTCTGTGGTTATTATCGGCGTTTCATCAAGGACTATTCAAGAGTGATCCGCCCTTTACTTAACCTTACTCAAGGGTATCCCCCAACCCACAAAAAATACCAAAAGTCAGCGTCCCTCAAGACTGAGTGTATTTTCATCCGAGTGAAGTATTTGGGGCCCGCTGGACTCCTGATTGTGAGACTGCTTTTCATGAGATCATTTATCAACTTACCCATGCTCCAGTGCTGGCCTATGCCGATCCAAGAAAAACCTTATGTCCTGCACACTGATGCTAGCTTGCAAGGGTTGGGGCTGTGTTGTACCAAGAGCACGAGAATGGCCTGAGACCAGTGGCCTTTGCCAGTAGAAGTCTGACCCCATCTGAAAAGAACTATCCTGTACATAAGTTAGAGTTTCTAGCTTTGAAGTGGGCTATTGTTGACCAATTCCATGAGTACTTGTATGGGGCTAAAATACTAGTAAACAGACAATAATCCTTTAACCTATGTGCAGACCTCAGCTAAGTTGGATGCCACTGGCCATAGGTGGCTTTCTGCATTATCTACATATACGACTATGCTCTCGAATACCGAGCAGGTCTGAACCACATAGATGCTGATGCTCTCTCCAGGAGGCCTGTTCCCCACAATGATTGGGTCCGATTGGCAGAACCTGACATTCGGGCACTCTGCCGGAAGTTTGACAGGGAGGAACAATGTCCACGGACGCAGTGGACTGCATGGTGGATTGCTTGGGACCTCTGAGAATTGCATACCTGCCGCTTATTGCCACTTTTCTGCAATAGACATTGGTGCACTGCCTCAGCTGGACAATGACAGTATTCGGCGGCTCAATCTCGCGATCCCATGATCAAAGCAGCTTTAGAAGCCCTCTATGCAGGAAAAGATGTGTCCAAATTCGCCCACTGATTTGAGAACTGCACTGTTATACAAAGAAGGTCCTAAATTGAAACTGATCAATAAACTGTTAAACAGAGAAACAGTAGACAGAGGGGACAAGTAGACAAACAACAACTAGTGCTGCCCACTGCCTTCGAGACTCAGTATTGAGGTCCTTGCACAACCACATGGGGCACCTTGGTATAGACAGAACACTTGACTTGGTGAGATCCAGATTCTATTGGCCTAAGATGGGGCTGATGTGGAGCAACACATTCGAACTTGTAGTCGCTAAGCTACAGAGGAAAGCTTTGCCCCAGAGGGCTGCCCCTTGTTAACATAACCACCAGTGCACCCATGGAGCTGGTCTGTATTGATTTTCTAAGTTTGGAGTCAGATCAAAGAAATATCAGTAATGTGCTGGTGGTCACTGACCATTTCACGAGATATGCCCAAGCTTTCCCACCAAAGACCAGAAAGCATCCACTGTAGCCAAAGTACTTGTAGAAAACTTTTGTTCACTATGGGGCTCCACAAAGAATCCATTCTGATCAAGGGAGAGACTTTGAGAGTCGTCTGATCAAAGAGATGCTTTCTCTGTGGGGAGTGCGAAGTCCAGAACCACTCTCTACCACCCCCAGGGGACCCACAGCCTGAACGCTTCAACCGCACTTTGCTAGATATGCTAGGCACCCTGCACCCAAAGGACAAGCCTAGATGGAGCCAACAAATTAGCACCCTGGTACATGCTTATAACTGCACCAAAAGTGATGCCACTGGATTCTCCCCCACCGCCTGATGTTTGGAAGAGAAGCTCGACTACCAGTAGATGTGTGTTTTGGGGTCTCTCCTGATGGGGTTCAAGCTGACAACTATTTACAGTATGTGCAAAAGTTAAAGGCCCAGCTAACTCATGCGTACTAACTGGCTCAAACCATGGCTGCCAAAAGAAATCTGGCCAACAAAGAAAGGTATGATAAAAGGTGAAAGCACAGGAACTCCAGGAGGGAGATCGTATGCTAAGAAATCTGGGACTGCATGGCAAGCACAAGATTGCTGACAGATGCACCATCTCCCTCACATTGTAGTGGGCAAACTAGATGATCTGCCAGTGTACAAAGTAAGGCCTGAGAATAATTCAAAAGATGTAAAACAATGCATAGAAATCATTTACTGCCCATTGGACAAATCTTAATTGAGTCTGAGCCTCTAGAAGATGCCCCTCTGGACCAGTGACTAGAGCTGCTGCTAAGAAAAGATCAAGAAAGTCTGCACCTACAGAAGCAAAGTTAAAGTGTTCCCTCCACAAGTCCCAGTTGAGCATGACTGTCAGTCCATATCGGAAGAAAGTGAGAGTGACTTTGAATACTATCCTTCTACGAACTGAGTCAATTGTTTCGGGCAATCCCCTAGTCAATACTGGAGACAAAGCTGGGCCTTCTGGACTGTCTAAGCCCCAGCTTCATCCCTGGAGCCAATGCTCCCAGAAAGTAAAGTGCAAAGCATCAGATCAGATGAAATGGAATCATTGTGCATGGTTGAACTGTTTGAGCTTTCAGGGAGGAAATGATAGATTGGGGCAGACTGGTGATACACTGAACAAGAAGAGTATTTTGAGTGCCCTGACAGTCCACTGCCAGTGTCCGAAAGCTCTCCATGTGAGCCAAATGTTGTGGACTCAGAAACTGTAACTCCTGGAGCTGAAAGTGCCCCAAGTTCTAGCTCTCTACCCCATGGAGACTCCCCTGACAAGTGAGGACAATGCTGAAAATGAGGCTCAGAGTGCAGAGACTATAACAGTTCCCCCTAGAAAGACTGGTCGAGCTGTAAAGCCTGTGGTACACCTCAGTTATGATTCACTTGGGAGGCCTGTGGACTTGCCTCTCAATGTTGTCCATAAAGGAGTGTATGTGTCCCCGAGCTCATTGCCCAAACTGAGCATCAGTGCTAACTCCAAGTTACTTGTGTTGCCCTCTAAGTATGGTGCCCTTGCCCCATCCAGCCCCAAGGTAACTGATAGGAAGGCCCCTCTTCAGGTTTCATGTACAAGAGGTAATAACTTGAGTTATGGTACAATGTGTATGTAATACTGTAAAGAGGACGTACTGCAATGTTTCAGAAATGTGTTCTTGGTAAAATGATATATTGACTGATGATTACATGTGCGAGCCTAATGCAAATGTATATGGTTGCAGTTGAAACTTATGGGTACTTGCTTGAGCGGACGCAAGCTTTCCCAGGCTAGGAAGGTGTAACCCCCTGCAAATGGGGTTCCCAAAAGACTTCCAGGAGCTTGCTTGAATGCTCCAAGCCTGAATGGTGTTTGGCATTTAAGCCATTTATCAGTGAGTGTTTTTAGAGCCTCTGGTACTGTCTCTTTAAGAGCTGTCTGCTTGCAGACATAATTAGTTTATATGGGGGACTGTGTGCTTCTCTGAGTACCACTCGAGCTGCTGCCAATTCACTTCATTTTGCAGTCACTAGGAGTGCAAAGGAACCTATCTGAAAGATGTAACTGTTTGCCAGAAATTATTTAGAGTAATAATGAAATTACAGTTTGTCTAACCTGCTTTCTTTGCAGTCAGAACTGTGTCTGCTAGTTCCCCATTCTAGTTTTGAACTGCTGAACTGGACCAATCAGTGTGGGTAAGCTAGCTCTAAAATGGTGCCTTGGACGAATCAGAACTTGGACTCATAATCTGAGCCAGCCACAAGAGGATTGTATGGGCAGTGACTCTGGGAGATGTAGTTTAGACTTCAGTGCCTTTTTGGACCAACAGCAGCAGTCTATTGTGAGTGACAGCCAATCCAGTCAAGAACTGGGAGGAACTCAAAGGAAGTGCCCGGTTTTGTCGGTTGGAGTTTCAGTTGAGCTTTGGCAGTGAAGAAGGAAGGAGCCCTGTGCTTTTTCAGTGTGCAGTTTTAGTCAAAAACGTGTAAGGCCCAGAGTTCCGGTCTGCAGCTTGTGTAACAGCTTGTTAGGACTGAATCTGTCCTAGAAAAGAATCAAAGGATCTCTGAAGAGTAGAAACCAGGCTCACCCTGTAGAAGACTGGAGGAATTGCTGAAAATTGCACTCGGTCTGTCAGGAACTGAATCTGCTGTGTGTTCTCCGGTATTGTGCAGTAATTACGATCGGGATACAGATGCAGCCTGCCTGGTATAGTGCTTTCTTTTATATGGATGCGTGAAGAGGTTTGTGTACCTCAAGTGAGCCCTGCTGACATTGAAGGACCCTATCTTATTTGGAGGTCGTGAGTACTAATTCAGGGTCGCTCCCTGTTGAATTGCCACATTAAATCCAAATGGAATTACTGTACTGCTGACTGTTTAATTCTCCTTTTCTCTGTGTGAAAGGGCCCCTACCAGCTGCCACGGTTTGGACTAGCCACTAGGGCTTGGGTACCCAGGGACAGTAACTGATAGGGATAGGCCTGTGCACAGAGCCATAGGTAGATTATTAGAGTGATAAGCTAATTAACCTGATTTCCCCCTGTCCTTGTTATATACCCCTAAATAAATCAGAGCGGCTTGTTTCAGCAAAGTTATACTGCCTGAGGTATTTGTCTATGTTGAAGTACTGTACTGTGATTGTTGCACTGTATCTCATTTCACAGGAGGTCCCAGTGCGGAACCAGACCTGGGGTAAGTGTATACTGTGAAGGTAATTCTGATATATTGTGGGCCACTAGTGGGAAGAAAGGGGTTGCAGTGTCCCAGAGGGCTGTGACCAAGTTAGTTTAACTATTGCAAACCCTGACCTCTGGGTGGAGGCACCCGTCATTGGATCCAGGCCCCTCAACCTGTTAGTGGCAAATCAGGCAGGGGTAGTAGCCCCTGGGATAGCGCCATCTAGGGGTTACATGCAGGTATAAAAATATATATGAATCTTTTTGTGGAAATTGAATTGATACTGGAATCCCTTTGTTTAAAACTGTATATAGTTATACTGTTGAAATGATTGCAAAGCTAAAAATGTATATAGTTATACTGTTGAAATGATTGCAAAGTTATTTGGAACTCAAGAGGTTAATATGAGATGCAATTTTTAAGCCTTTTGCAGAAGATGTAAACAAAAGGTCAGTTCTGGATCATAGTGTTCTTTTTGCTGCACCTGCTGAAACTGACAGGAACATTGGAAACTTACAAGAACACTGTGTGAGAAGCATGCTGTTTTTCTTAACGAGCTCCTGCACAGACTTATAAAAAAGAACTGCAATGTTTTGCAAGAGAGAGAGAGACTGAGATTGGAAATTGAGAAGAAAAACTCAGAAGGACTCTGTTTTTGTATGTTTCTACTGCCATTATAAATGGTTATTCTGAACAATTTTATTTTTTTTAATTTTACTGTTATTAATAATAAAACTCTTGTTGCGAATTTTACAACTGCTCCTGGTTTTGCTATGCTTCCTGACCTGTGCCTCGACGACACAGGGGTCTTAGTCCCCCACATTCCCAAACTATATATAACTAACTCCAATCCGCACAGCACTGGAGAAACAGGAATGTTGCAGGTGGCCATATGTTCCACGGGACATTATGGCATGCAACATTTTCCCCTTGGTGATTTTGCAGCAGTATTCTGAAGTCAAGATATTGACTGGCAACCTTAGCAGCTCAGAATGTCTTTCCTGGCGAAACTTTTGAAACAAAAAAATAAATATTCAGTTCCTCTCAAAATAACAATAGGTGGAGGCTATTGCTTGCTGTCCTAAAAAACAAACAAACAAAAAACTGTTTTTCTCTTAGAAGAACATATCATGCCACTGCTAGCTTCCACTGCATAATCTAAACAAGAAATGACATTTACTATTATTAAAGTATCACAGATTAATATGAATTTCTGTTTTCACATTTCAGTGTACCAATTGCCAGATGACACCATGTGGAAAACAGGGCTTCCAAGGGGTAAACTGAGTAAGTCACTCATTGTACGTGAAAACAAAGATACAGTATATGCCCAGGTCTCTGGCTTAACCTCTTTGTTATTATTTAGGTACCATATTTCCATTTTGATAAAAATGCCAAGCTGTTGCAATTACTTAAATATACAAGTACAACTCCACTCTCTTGCTTCCAAGTTTTTATTTTTTTTTTGTTCCTCCCCCTGGGCGGTCACTATTTCAAGCTGCCAATGCCCACCGCCACCCCATCTTCGCTGTGACCCCAGGTAACCCGATGTAACCCTTCGTCAGGTGGCTCCTCCTCTATGGGCCCACAACCGGGAGAGGAGATAAGCCTGCAGGCGTCTGTTACGTATACCAGGCATGGCAGGAGTTAGCATGCACACATCCGGGCTATTGTGGCAGTGTGGACAGGCAGCCATCATCCGGCTGGCCGAGGATGGATTTTACGCTTTTCTCCCAACCCACCCACACCCTCCCACAATGGGCCAGTGGTGTCATCCTCCTGGGGGCAGGGATGTTTGACAGTGTGTCGAGGCCACATGCCACCAAGAACGACAACTGAACCACCCCCAGGGGCCGACAAACAGCGGTCCAAGGCCACCCCGGAGTACTCTAATCCCCTCCCTGCCAAACTCCACTCCTGATGTCCGGGCTCGGCGCGCGAACCTGGGTTACTGGCATGCTGAGCGAACACCCATCACTCGGCACCACGGAGCCAGCTACTTCCAATTTTTAAAAGCGCTGCTAGGTTTGCTCTTAATGCATCTTATATAAATAGCAAGGAAAAATCTGAAGCTTCATTGGGCAAGAGATGTCACCAGACTGTGCACTAAACTACTATTAATGCATAGTTAATTGCTTGATTATGTTTTAACATTACAAATCAGAACGAATTACCTAACACCTGTGTTACAAATCACTATATTCACATCCAGTACCAGCTTTCAAAACCAACCTGCAGGAACTGAACTGCTTTCTGACAACACACTATTTAATCCTTCTTACACTAGAATAGTAAATTCTGTTATACTGGGCTCACAAAATGTGCTTGCCTTTTTTGTGTTTGTTAATTTATTTTAAATACACTTTGCCTTTGGCCATTTTATAAGTGCCAAAAGTCACTTTTGGGCAGGATTTAAAATTCAGAGGGGGCCAGCAGGATTCTTTATTTTTTTAAACCCAATCTCACAATTTTTGGATCATGGAAGCACTACTGAAGGAGAGATTGGTGGAACATCTGGTTGTCAATGGATTACAGGACCCAAGGCAGCATGGTTTCACCAGGGGGAGGTCATGTCAGACCAACTTCATTGAATTTTTTGACTGGGTGACTAGGGAGGTGGATCAGGGGAGGGCAGTGGACATGGCCTATCTGGACTTCAGCAAGGCCTTTGACACTGTGCCACATAGAAGACTATTACACAAACTGGGGAATAGGGTGTGGGCAGGACATTAGTGTGGTGGGTAGGTAACTGGCTGGGCGGCAGGACACAGATGGTGGTGGTAAATGGCTGTCACTCCACAGAGGGAAGAGTGACCAGTGGGTACCACAGGGATCAGTGCTGGGACTGGTCCTATTCAACATCTTCATCAGTGATATTTGTAGGACCTAGAAGGCAGAATTTCACTGTTCGCTGATGACACAAAGCTCTGTAACAGAGTAGACACACCAGAGGGTATAGACAGAATGAGAAGGGACCTGTAGAATCTTGAAGAATGGTCAGGGGTTTGGCAGTTGAAATTCAATGCAAAGAAGTGCAAGATAATGCATATGGGGCACAAAAACCCTGGCAAAATATATCAGCTGGGGGGGGGGTGAGGATATAGCATGCACCAGGCAGGAAAGGGATCTTGGGGTTATCATCTCTGATGACCTCAAAGTAGGGAAATAGTGTGACAAGGCAGCAGGTAAAGCAAATAGGATGCTGGGATGCATAGGCAGGGGCATCACCAGCAGGAAAAGGGAGGTCATAATTCCACTATACAAGACACTAATGAGGCCCCACCTGGAGTACAGTGTACAGTTCTGGAGACCTTACCTATGTAAGGACATAGACAAGGTAGAGAAGGTTCAGAGGAGGGCAACTAAGATGGTATATGGATTGCATCACAAGTCCTATGAGCACAGGTTGAAGGAACTGAATATGTACTCCCTGGAGGGAGGGAGAGAGGGGATATGATAGAGACATACAAGTATCTTACAGGGAGGAACAGGGTGCAGGAATACACTATTTTTAAGTCAAAAAGATGTTCCAGGACTAGAGGGCATGGGATGGAGTTGGAGGGAGGACGATTCAGAGGAAATGTGAGGAAGAATTTCTTCACAGAACGGGTGGTGGACAAGTGAAACACCCTGCCAGAGGAAGTGGTGGGGGCTGAAACAATCACGGGATTTAAGAATGCATGGGATAGACCTAAAGGAATTCTGGAGGTCAGGGGTAAGGGGCAACAGACTTCTAGGAAAACATAAACTGAACTTATAAGCTCAAATGGGCAGACTGGGTGGGCCATAGGTCCTTATCTGCTGACACTGTCTATGTATCTATGTACCTTGGGGGGAACCCCCCCTTTCCAAAATCTTTTGATCTGTACTTTTCTCCCCACTACTGCATTAGTCACATTACTGCCATTTCCAAAACAAAAGAAATGCTAATGTCCCACTTAAATTTTGGCAACTTCCCAACTTATAAGACTCTGGGGGTGATCCCCTTATGACACAAAAAAATAGGTGACATACCTGTAACTGTAGTTCTAGGAGTGGTATATAGTTCACATTTACATGTTGGCAGTTCTGCTGGAAGTGTTGATTCATTGGAACATCTTTAAGTTAAGTGCCTCCCACCAGCTGGGTCATATATTCTCCAGTTCCACCCCATGATATCAGATCGTGCATGCCAGAAGCAGGGATCTGTGTGCCACTTGTCACGGGAGGCCAGGTGGGTGGTGTGGATGTGAACTATATACCACTCCTAGAACTACAGTTACAGTTGAGTAACCTATTTTTCTAATGGCCTAGATACAGTGCACTATCAACACACTGGCAGACTTCCAGCAGTTCTTGGGGGGAGGGGGCAAGGTGCACACCCCTAGTTGGTGAACAGAGACTGGAAAACTGAGGCCCTAAATGCAGCATCTCGACAAGACTCAAGGTTGATGCTGTAATGGGAAATGAAGGTTTGTGCTGGTGTCCAGGTAGCAGCTCTCCAGATTTCCAGGATAGGGATGTCTCTGATAGCAGCCACTGTGGCAGCAGTATGTCTAGTGAAATGAGCCCGAAGCCCTATGGGAGGCTCCCTACCAGCCAGCCTATAGCAGAGGTTGATGCAGGATATGATCCACCTGCCAATCTCCATTTAGCAGCCGGTCTCCCAGGTGTGACTTAAGCGTATGTTACAGACAGCTGGTGAGCCTCAACCTGAACACCAGCTGTGCACTCTACATAATAAGAAAGCACAAACAGAAAAGGTAAGAGCACCAGGCAATACTACTATGGTGCTGTAACTGACCTAAATGTAGAAAAGAGGGAAAAAAAAGAAGTAAAGTACCCATAGATAAAGCATTACAATGACTCACAGTTCAAAGAGTCATAGTATTAATTTATTGGTAATGAAAATAACAAATCACGTGGTGGACCACTGGCCGTAGAACCACTCTAATGTCTGTAGATTTGCCCTATCGGCCCCTCGCCGTACTCATTGTTGCCTCCTTTACTCCACCCTGAATTGGCTGTCCCCTAAATCCCTGTGCTCCTTCTTGCTGGGTTGTTTCATAGACTCCATGACCAGAACCCCTTGCCCGGACTGTCTTGGGGCTATGCTTACCCCCGTGAGTCACTCCCGCACTCTGAGGTCATCAAAACTCCCCTCTGCTCTCAGTCCCACACTGCTCTTCAAAAATGGATGAGCAAGCTTTCTCCCATTTTGCCTCCAGATTATGGAACTCCCTCCCTGCCTGCCAGTTTAAAGCATGCCTTATCTCACTACTCCTCCTTCAAGACTGCACTTTTCTCCAACCTTCATGCACTTGATTCCTGTGACTGTACCTAACTTTCCCTGGACCTCTGTTCCTGCTTTTTCCTGCCTAGCATTACTTGCTTTTCCTAATGTCGAATGTATTACCTGGATTTGTCACCTGTCCTTATCCCCGCAAGGATGGCTACTACTTTTATGTGCAACCACAAAGACGCTCCCTGAGGGGGAAATACTGTAGTATTTAAGGACATTTCTTGTATCCAGCCTGTGTTTGTTTGAACACCTGTACTCTCCTGTAATGACTGTAAGCTTTTAGGGAATGTTTTCTTATTTGTACTGTGTTGACTGTATGCCTATATCTTGTACTCTCCCGGGTCGTGCTTGAAAATAGGCAGGGTTATTGCCTAATGCACACAACCATTTACCAAAAGCTAATAAATAAATAAATGTTTCTCCTGGCATGCTGCCAGGCTTCTTCAGAGTGATCACTCTGAAGAAACCTATGGTGCTTCACTTTTTTTCTCTCTCTCTGTTCTACATAATAAGAAAGCGCTCTCCGCAGGTCCAGAGTATGAAGCCTGTGGTCGGTCACCAAAGATGGGTTGTTAAAATGTACCAGAAGGTTCATTACCTGGTTAAAGTGGAACTCCAATACAACCTTTGGGAGGAACTTCGGGTGGGGGTGAAGGACAACCTTGTCCCTGTGGAAGACCAGATATGGAGACTCCACTGATGGCACCTGGAGCTCACTGATCCTTCTGGCTGATGTGATGGCCAAGAAGGCACAACAGGTGTGACATCTCACACCCATGCACAGTTTCATAAGGCTTGCCCATGAGCATAGCCAGCACCAGCAGAGGGTCCCATTGTGGTGGTGGTTCATACACCGGAGGGGATAGGTGGTCCTGGCCTTTGAAGAAGTGCCTGACCACCTTCTCCTGGACCACCATCGACATACCAGCACAGATGGTTACCAGGGGTCCTTGGGGGTCATCTCTTGCAGCCCCAGCTGGGAGAGGGACTAAAAGTGCTCCAGGATACTAGTCACAGGGTAGGCAAGGAGATCAAGCTCCTTGCCTTCTTACCACATGGGTAACTTTTTGCATTTAAAGGCAGAGCACCGAGGAGTCAGCCCTTTTCAGGAGGCCTCCACAGCATGCAGCATATCCTCTGATAGACCCAAAGCCTGGAACTCTAGCTGCTCAGTAACCACACTGTAAGGTGCAGGGATTGAAGATCTTGGTGCAGGACCTTCCCCTGTTGTCTGGTCAGCAGGTCAGAGGGAAAAGGCAACCACCATGGAGGCCTGCTGCTAAGGCTGAGGATATCTAGATGCCAGAACTGCCGTGGGCAGTCCAGAGCTATCAAGATCATCCGTGAATTATTCTTCCGGGCCTTGACCACCAACTTGTGGGGTGGGGTGGGGAGGGAGGAAAGGCATAAGGAGGCCTGGGGTTCAAGGCCTCATGAAGGCATCCCCCAACAGTGTCCTGGACTGTGGGGGGGGCAAACACAAAACAGCCTCAGTTTTGCATTATAGCAGGAGGCAAACAGACCCACCAGAGGTGTGCCCCACAGGGAGAACAGGTGTTTTGCCACCTCCTGATGGAGGGACCACTCATGCAACATCTCTCCAATCTGGCTGAGAGCATCTGCCAGCTGTGTGCTCCGGTGACATGAATTGCCAGATCTGCACCTGGACTGTGCATGAGGGTCCGGGTGCAAAGAGCCTCCCAACATAACAGAAAGGAGTTCGTGCAACCCAGCCTCTTCAGGTAGAATATGGTCATGGTATTGTCCTTCTGGACTTGCACGACCTGACCCATGACCAAAGGAGCGAATTCTGTCAGAGCTAGCCACACTGCAGGTTGATGTGGTGATGGGACTCTAAGGGTAACCAGAATCCGTGGGCCCAGTGGGCCCCCAGGTGCGCTTCCCACTCAATCAAAGATGCATCCATCATGAGAGCAATGGTTGGTTCTGGGCGGACAAACGGGACTCCTTCCTCCAGATGTCTGGGGATCAGCCACCACTGGATAGCATCCCACATCGGCTGGGTCACTGTGACTGGCTGGGTCCAAGTGTCTTAGGTGCTGGGACCACTGACAGCCCAATGACCACTGCAGGTGCCACATCTTCTACTGGGCCCATTGGACTATGCTGGTGCAGGATGCCATGCACCCCAGCAGCCGCAGGAAGTCCTGGGTAGGGTGTGAGTACCCAACCTGAAATGACTGGGAAAAGGAGGTAAGGCCCAGTGCCTAGTCCACAGGGAGGTGGGCCTTGGCCTGCAGGGAGTCTAGCTCTGCTCCGATGAAGCAAATCATCTGTGAGTGGATCAGTTCAGACTTGACTGTGGTGAACAAGAGGCCCCCCCAAGTCTCCGCAGGTCTGGAGGGCCAGATCCCTGGATTGCTATATAGCCTCCTTGGCTGGCATGGCACTCAGCCAATCATTCAGGTAGGAGTAAACCCTAATGCCCTTTTGCTGCAGGAAGGTTGACAGCACTGCTATGCACTTGGTGAAGACCCTGGATGTAGACGAGAGGCTGAAGGGCATGTCCTGGAACTGATAGAAAATTCCTTCTGCACGGAACCAGAGGTACTACCAGTGAGACAGACAAACTGGGATGTGGAAGAACATGACCTGGAAGTTCAGGGAGCATAACCACATGTTCTGCTCCAGGGATGGTACGATCTGGTTCAGAGTAACCATAAAGAACTTGCGCTTCTGCATGAATTGATTGCAATCATGCAGATCCAGTACAGGGTGACACCCCCCAGTTTGTTTTGGGACCAGGCTGTACCTGGACACATACGCCTGACTTGCCAGGGCATCTGGGACATGGGCTGTTGCCCCTTTCGCAATGGGCTGAGCAATGTGCTCCCTGAGGGTGGACAGTGTGTCCTGCAACATGGAGGACTCCATTGGAGCATGGTATTGGTAAGGCAGGAGAGCCTTGAACTTGAGAGGCAAGCCTTTGCCTACCACCTCTAGAACCCACTTGTCCATAGGTAATGACGAACCAGCGTGGCCAGAAGTGGTGAAGCCGACCCCCCACAGGGAACTGGATCAAGGACTGGACAGGACGATGCAGACACCCCCTGACCCATCACTGGGCAGTTTTGAAGAGAAAATTGGCTATTGGGGCAGGAAGGGCACCATTTCCCTTACTGCCACCACTTTTGGGCCCCTTTTCAGAGAACTTGTCCTTGGAGTGCCAGATTTGGTATTGCCCCTGCTAGGGCTGCTGCTGCGGCTGAAAGGACCGAAACTGAAAAGCCTTCTTTTTCAGTTTCTGCACCTTTGGGTCCCTCTGGGATGAAGTCACAGAGTCCAGGGTGGCACTGGACTTCTCAATCCTTGTGAGATGACCTTCTACGCCTGGGCCAAAGATGTCAGTGCCCAAGAAAGGGACATTGCCCAACTTATGCTGAGTGTCTGCCATAAAGATGGAGAGCCTCAGTCAGGCCCTGTGACACACCGAAAATGGCCACTGACATGGCACAGGCACCAAAGTGGCCCATGTCTAAGGCTGTTAGGAGCTGGTGTTTAGCCAGCACTTGACCCTGGTCTCTGACCAACTTCACCAGCAACTGCTTGTCAGCAGGGAGGTGAGGGAGAACATTATCAAGCATTCTCAACATGAGTGACCAGTGCTGGCCATCATCAAGGCATAGCTTACTTGACAGAGACCAAGAAAGGAAGCAGCGTGGACCTTCTTGGCTGCATGGTCAAGCTTCTTTGAGTCTACGTCAGGGGCTTGTCCACGTCCCCATGGTTTCGGGACTTCTGGAAAGCCAAGTCCAAGACCAGACCCTTGGCCGTGGGGTGGTCCAAGAATGCAGAAAGTGAGCCAGCAGAGAGGACATTCTTGTGGACCATACAGGCCAAGGGTGCCCAGCAGGATACTGGATGCTGCCATAGCTCTGGTGCCAGTCCTTAAATGGCCTCAGTCATGGGAAAGGCAACCCCGAGGGACTCATCTCTTACGAGGATGTCCATAAAAGGGTACCTAGTCCTTTTCTGCACAGGCTCCAAGGGGACAGACATGGACTCTGAAATGAACTGGAGTAGGGCCCCGAATGACACCGGCCCATGGCCCATAGTCAACTCTCTGTCCGACCCGTGGTCCAAGGTTTGCGTCCTCAAAGACTGCATGGATGAGACATCCGAGTTATCTGAGGACTCTTCAAAAATGGTCCTCAACTGTTTGTCTCTATGGACCACCCTAGAGTCATCCACCAACAGCCAGCCTGGCAAGCCAGTCACAGTACGGGAGTCCTTGGCTGGGGCCCCCTTCAAAGGCTGCAGTGCAGGCAGCTCCACCAGCAAGGGAGGAGAGACAGGTGTGAGAGACAACTGCCTTGGGTGGATTGACATGGGCTTCACTAGCACTGGCCAGTTGACCACAGGATTTGGGGGGGGGGAGCCTTACCCTGCCTTGCCATGACCCATTGCTGCCAGAGGAGTTCCTCAAAGGGTCATCAGGTGCAACAGTGTAACCACTCCTCATCTGAGAAGGAGGAGGACAAGGAATGTCAATGGCAACATCTCCCCTCGACCTAGATCTTGACCTCAACAACTGACCCAAGGGCCGACCAAGGTGAAGCCACCTATGGTGCAATGTATATAATGTGCACTGGCTTCAGTAGATTGATGTCTGGTGGACGCTGTTCTCGGGTGGCACCATCTGGAGACACTGACTGGTTCATGTCTTCCTGGGTGAGGACCGGGAACACCAGGGTCTTAGAGATCGACTCTGTCTGCCTCCTCTGACAACAGATCGACAGGGACAAGAAATATCTCGACCTCCTGATTAGCCAGTGTTGAGGTCAGCAAGCCAAATGGAGGCACCGTGGAACTTGTGACCTGGCCCTTGCCAAAACAGGCTCAACTGGAGTAGAGCAATCGACACGCGTCGAGCAGTCAGGGGAGTCGAGAGAGCAGGAGAAGCATGATCTCTCCTGGTCCCATGACTGGTGGAGCTGTTTCTTCTGCTTCTTACCATGGTGAGTAGGGCTCTTGCCATAGGCCTGGAAGGCCTGACACATCTCCCGGAGTACCAAGGCTGATGAAGTACCCAACGCAGTAGTGGCTATGACCTCTTCCATGGCCACGAAGTTGAGCTACTGACCCCGCCACAATGGAGGCCTTCTTGCTGCCATTCCACAGTAATTTGCCGTGTGATCCTCCAGGGAAAAGGGAAGCACTGTCTGGTACAGATCGCAACCCAGAACATTGTGTGCCATCACCAGGCAGTAGAGGCACAACATGTGTGGGTCTGTCCGCAACATCTTCTGTCAGCATGTGACGCATAATTTGAAGCCAGGAGCTGACTTCACTTCTTCATGTTCCATCTTCCCTTGCTGAGGCAGAAGCAGAACTGAGGAATGAAGTAATACTGAAGAAACCTTCAAAGAAATAAAGAAAATTGCTAGTGGTTCACTTTAGGCCCTACAATACATGGAACTGTGAAGGAGGAGACTGAACGCTTCTAGCGGAAAGGAAGCTCCGACATCATGGTGCAGAGCTGGAGGATATCCTGCTTGGGTGGTGGGAGGTGCTTAGCTTAAAAACATCCTGACAAATCAGCACTTCCAATGGAACTGTCAATGTGTGGACAGTGAACTATATCAGTATACCGTGGCTTCAGTGAAAACACTACAGCGATCAGTCGTTTACAGCAACAAAATGACAGGTTGCTGTAGGTCACTGCACTGGTCATGCTACAGCACGCTGGTTGTTGCAGCCCCTCCCAGAAACACCTCCATCGTGGAGATGATTATAGTAAGATCTGGGGGTGCAGGGGGTACAGCCCCCCTGCAGAAAACACACTAGTATTCCCGACAGTACAATGTGGCCCGTGATCACGGTCAACATTTGTGTCGTTGCTGTAAAGCTGGTCGACAGGTTTGCTGTTGAACGGGCATCGTGGAACCAACTATATCCATTCCGCTAGAAGTGAATTTTAAGCCCTGTTAGGGTTTATATTTAAGAATCTGTGATGTACTTCCCAGGGGCATAAGGAGCCTCACACCACTGGGGCATGCATCACAAATCCGTCAGTATCCACCTTTTGGTGGTTTATTGCTTACTTATCCAAAGCATCATTGTACTTTAAACAATGGCCTTATCTGGCTGCACTTTGAATGCAGCAGACCACTGTATGTTTCTGCACCTTTGTCTAGGACACCGCTACCTGCAAATCTCCAAATTATCTGTGCACTTGAGCTGAAACCAAAGACTTATTTTACTTGATTAGACCTCATGATTCTATAACCCGGCAAATACTGAAGCTTAATACTGTTGTGGAACTCTGACTCATGACAGCAGAAATGTTAATTCCTTCTCCAAGTTGAAAAGACATGTTTACCTTTTCTCCTCATCCAATGCAGGCTATAATTGCTGTGCTTAGGTTTGAAAGTGAGTTTTTTTTTTCAATTGTCTATTTATGCTCGCCGGGCACACTGGGGGCAGGAACTCCGTCCCGCACCACCCATCCGCCAGCCCAACTGCACCGACCAACCCCCGAGACCCTCCACGGATTACCCTGCATGGCAGGACCAGGAAGGAAGCTACCTCCCTCCCTGGAGCACAATCCAAATCCGGGGAGGCCACGACGGCAGACCAGCAGAACGGGGAGCAGGACCTCATGGTGTCCCCAGCCGCCATTTTCCGCTTTCTGTGTCCCTCCTGGAACAAGGCATAGTATTTGCGTGTAGGGGCACACACTCGCCACACATGCCGGCTGCTGGTCTCGCTGCCTGCATCGCCTCCCAGCCCCCACTAGAGGGCAATCGATGGGCAGGACGATGATCCCTCCCTCCCCGAGAGAGGAGAGCAGTCCTCTAGATGCTCAATCCTCTCTTGCCCCTGCCAACCCCCTGATGGCCTGGGCTCGCTTCCGAACCTGGATCGCCGATGTAGCGTGAGGTAAGGCATCCAGTGCCTCAACCCTCAGTGCTACTGGGCCAGCCTGAAAGTGAGGTTTTTATTACTCTGTTTGTACAGAAAGAGCTAGTAGATTACAGAAGGCTGAGACAGGACATGATTAGGTTGTTCCAAATACTGAACCGGATAGACGAAGTGGAGTATACACAGTCATTTGGGCTGGTGAATATCAGCAGAACTAGAGGGCATGCAGGCAAACCGGGGGGCATATGGAGACATGATTAGAAAGCATTACTTCACACAGAGGATGGTCAGTGGCTCATGAAACTTGCCTGCTGTTGAAGTAGTGCAAACTAGCACCAATCAGGCTTTCAAAGACAGATTCCTGGGACAGAATAGCAATGAGGGTTAAACAGCATGAGTAGGGTAACATTAAAGACCCAGTCCTCAATGGCACCCCAGAAACATGTGACTTGAGTGTATCTGGGGTGCCCTGTTCTGCAGCTGAGGACGTCAGAGCACCTGCCAGCAGCCACAACCTCGGTCTGCCACAATTCAGTAGTGCTGCTCCACATTTTGGGCAAGGGGCTGCTGGAGATGGTCTTGATTTGGGCATCCATTCAGATGCCAGTGCCGATCCACTGGTGGATCTTTGTCTGTGCAGGCTGCAGTGAACAACAGATTATGGCAGTCTTCCAGGACTGCCTTATCGCCATCAACAAGACAGAAGTACAAAGATGTACACTGGCCACTGCAGTTGCTGGTAAGGCCCCCAGCCCTTCCTAGTGGCTCAGAGGGCTGGTTGTGGGCAGTCTGCCTGCCTATCAGGCTCCTTGGGTAGTTTGGTGTCCAGGCAGAGGGGGTGCACAAATGCTACTACATACAATAAAGTGGCAAAGTGTATGCCCCCTCTGCCAGCCATCTGCACTGCAGAGACAGGCAGGACACGGGCATGCCTGCCCCCACCTTATTGCCAGGCCTTGTTCCAGGCACGCGGCTAGGGTCGGTTGTGTATAGGGCAGACATCTATATTTCTGGATGCCACCTAGTGCCTTGATACTGTTCTTCGCATGCAAAAGGGCATGCTGTGATTTTTCTCAGCCCTCCACATGTAAGGATAGGCATGGTATTATCTGAAGATTTGGTCATAAGACAGTTAAGCCTGCAAATGTGTCAGTTATCAAATTAGGCGAGCACAACAGACCCAATTCTCTTCTACCACACAATACTGTGTTGCTAGGTTATGGGTGTTGACTGTGTAGTCACTGTAACTCGCTGCTTCCATCTTGACAGGACCACCTTGTAAATTAGATACATTTATTTAACTAGGATCTAAAATGCGCAACATGTAACACAATACCCTACATTAAAAAGCCTCTGACATCACAGGGAACTGTTTGAGAAACATAATATTTAGACAGAACTCAATTTGTAATACAGATATTCATTGCGTTTGCCCTTCCCTGTTTATTACTAAAAACATTTTCATGAAAACAGGACCTTTCGTTACTTGGCCTTCATCTGTGCTGGATGCTTGGCTACAAGTGACATATTCTCCGCTTGCAGCAACGTAGTCATTTGTACACCAACCAATTGTGATGTCACAGGTGATGGTAACTGATATCACTGGTAGACAAGCAGCCAGTGCAGCTGAAGATCAGGTAACAGAGATCTGGTTTCAATGAACATTTCATAAGTATGGAAGTATATAAGTAAAGTAGGTCTACAAAAGGTAAGGTACACTGTGTGTGTAGCTGTATTTTTCAATGTTGTCCCTTTATCGTTGAAAGATCTTTAAAGACCTACTGCAGCAGCCCACCCCAATGGCCAGTGGCAACTCAGTGCATTCTGTATTGAGCTAAAGACACTGGGCTGGATTCTCAAAGCCCAGGGTTTGACGCAAGCTGCCTGCACCAAACATAAACGGCACAAGTTGCACCTTGCGTCAAACACTGCCCCCTGAGCTATTCACAAAGGCAGACTGCATCAGGCACAAGCTGCCTACACTAAACAGGGCTTGCGCCGCCTGTGCGCCCAAGAATGGGCTGCGACATGGCACTAGGGGGCAGGTGCAAGCTGCCATATCCCCGAATGTGGGATTCACAGAACTCTCCCAGAGGGAGAAATTCTGAGCACCCTTAGACCTGTTCCTCTGGGAGAGTTGTCTGTTTGTGGCAATGTGTCGTGGGTCCCCACTCCCTGATCCCGGATGTGCCCCTATATTCACAATAGAAATTAACCTCCGTTGGTGGTATAACAGTCCCCCCGCCCTGATCTGCTATGTGCCCCTATATTTAAAACATACAATAACCACTCATTGGTAGTATAGCTGTCCCTCCGCCCCGATCCCCAAAGTGCCTCTATATTTAAAACATACAATAAACCCTTGGTAGTACAGCAGTCCACCCGCCCCGATGTGCCCCTATATTTATAATAGAAATTAACCCCTGTTGGTAGTGAAGTGGCCCTCCTTAGCCCCAATCCCCGATGTGTCCCTATATTTAAAATATACATTAACCCCTCGTTGGCAGCATAGGGATTCCCCACACCGATCCCCCACATCCCCATCAATATGACATAAGAAACAGGCCCCTTACATTAGTGGTCCACTGGCTTCCAACCCCCCACCCCAGCAGGTGGTGCTCACCACCCTGCCCCCTCATTCTGAGACAAAGCTGTGACCCATGGCCCTCCTCCACCTCTGTGGCTGGTCCCGACTGAACTTCACTGAGGGACTGTAAAGTGTACATGCTGCACGCACACTTTACAGTCCACTCAGTGACAGTTCAATCGGGGACCGGCCGTGGCGGTGTGAAGAGGGTTGTGCTGGTTCCAGCTCTGTCTCAGAATGGAGGTGGGGTGGGGAGTGGACACTACCTGCTGGGGTGGGGGGTCATTGACCACCAATGTGAGGACTGTTTCTATGTCATAATGACAGGGACATCGGGATTGGGACTGGGGCCATTATACTAAGCACCCAGGGATAATGTATATATTAAATATAGTACATTGGGGATCGGGGTGAGGGGAATTACCTATACTACCAACGGAGGTTAATGAATATTTACATACAGGAGCACATTGGGGATCGGATGGGGACCACTATACTGCCAATGATGGGTTAATATATATATTAAATATAAAGGCACATCAGGGATAGGGGCGGGGATAGCTATACTACCAACGAGGGGTTACTGTATGTTTTAAATATAGGGGCACATCTAGGATTGGGGTGGGGGGACAGCTTTACTACCAAGGGGGGTTAATTTCTATTGTAAATATATAGGCACATCTGGGATTGCGGAGGGGTGACCACTGGACCATCAATGAGAGGGGCTGCCCCTTATGTTGTTGTAATGGAGCCATAGAGATTGGGGAAGGGGCACTGCTTGCCTTTGCTGCAAGGTGTCTGAGGCAATCCCTTCTGTGTGCCATGTGTTTGTTGCCAGGGAGGAGTTGCCGTACAAGCACGGATCTATGCACTGGGACCCCTCCTGTGCCAGAATCAGGTGCAGGGTCCCTGGTGCACTGGGCTTTGGTGCACGCTGCTGTTTGCCGCAGCTTGTGCTGATCTACACCCATTTGGAGAATTGGGCTCACTGTTTTTATTTATTTCAATTGTTTCACCAGGAAAGGCACACTGAGCAACAAGATACTCATCTCCTGGTGCGACCGGGGGTGGGGTACACATGGATATGATAACACGCAGGTTATCAAGTGAACAGTTAACAGAAGCATATAAAAAGCAGCACTGTGTCAGGAGGCAGGCCAGAATGCAGAAGCTGCCACTCAGCAGTGCGCTATGGCTGTGCTCAGCAGTGCGCTGTGGTTTGGGGAGGGACAGAATTGGGCACCAGTGCTGTTGCAACCTCTGGGGTTGGCCAAGGGAGCTTGCTCCCTCCACAGGATGTTGCTGCATGCAGGTGAGACCAACCAATTGGCTATGCATATGGCAGGGGTGGCGGAAAGCACCAAAGAGAAAAAGGGGTGAAAAAATCATCACCATCTATATGATGGCATGGGCTCCAAGCACTCACCTGGATCCTAGTACCAGCCAGCATAGGCCACATAGTGGACTGCCTCGGGGAAGGGGGGGGGGACTGGCCTACCCTTATCAGTCCCTGCCACAGAGAGCAGAACTGCGGGGGACATCAAGCTGGACATGCACCTACAGGAGGGCAGGCTAACAGGCCTGACCAGGGTATATCCATGAAAAACATAGCTATATGAAAAGAACAAAAAGACCTTCATGGTAAAATATGGTAGAGTTTACTATCTAATGCCCTGTCAGCTGCAGTATAGACTAGTATTTTCAGCACCAGGAGATGCAGTTTCAAATCCCACTTCAAGCCACTTATTCCCTGTGTAACTCTTACATTACTCACTTGACCTCCCAGAACTTCGATATACTCAGCCTTAAAACTGAGCATAAATAGTAACCCCTCCCCCCCGGTTGGCTCTCAGCTGGGTATTCTGGATAAATAAATTGTTATGGGGAAAAGAGAGTGTTCTGGATACTTCAAATTCTGAGACACGTGAAAAGATTGTTCCAATGAGATAACGGGCTTATCAGTAGGTGTCAGCCATCCTGAGATGTAAATATCTAAATCATAATTCAATGCAGGAAAGTTATTAGCTAATAGCTACCAGACAGTCCACAGTAATGTAATTTTCAGACAAGAACAGATCTGTGACACTAGAAGCACTTCTACCGTAAGAATAATAAAACCACCAAATTAACATTCCATATCAATATCTGGTATTCAGTCTATCTAAAAGAGCCGTGCTACAGATCAAACTGCAGAGCAGCGGCATGGAGAAGTGGTAAATGCAAGGGTGATGAAAATGGTATTCCACTTTAAAAACTGGTATGCAAACCAGGGTGGAATGCCATTACTTTCTAGCCCTGTCTTGTGAAATGCATTCTCTCTCAGACTGCAAGCACCACCCCATGTCCCCTTAAGTTGTGTACCCCTGTTCTAAACCCCCATACACTAGAAGGAACATAAAATCTGCAAAACAGAATCAGACTAATGTTCCGTCCAGTTTGGCTGCTACACTCAGAGCAGTCACAATCATGCCATTTGATATCTTAACTGGGAACTGTGCACATTACTTGTGTAACCCCCAGGGGGCGCTATCCTAAGGGATACTACCCCTGCCTGCCCTAACTGTCGCAGGGTGAGGGGCCCAGATCTGTTGGCGGGTGCCTCCACCCAGAGGTCGGGGTTAGAACAGTCGAGGTTGACTCGGTCACAGCCTTCTGGGTTGCTGCAACACCCCTTTCTTCCCACTAGTGGCCCACGAAGTTTAATTTCAGTGTCCTTACCATATACACTTACCCCCCGGCTCGAACCAGTCAGCTCACTCCGGGGACCCGCTGGAAAGTAAAGTACAGTTACACCACATTCACAGTGCAGGATTTCACCCTTAATACACAGAATAGCCAGAGTATGTTTGCAAAACAAGCAATCTGATTTATCTGAGGGGGGGATAACAAGGACCGGGGGAATTCAGGTTGATTAGCTTACCACTACAGTATATGAAAATCTACCTAGGGCTCTGTGCACAGGCCTAACCTATTAATTACTGTCTATGGGTACCCAAGCCCTAATGGCTAGTTCCTCGATGCAGCTGGTTGGGGCCCTGACACAAACGAGCATTTAATTCCTGAGCAGATCAGATGGAGCCAGTAAGCTCAATCAGTGCAGTCTGCAATGCAACAAAACGATTTTTCCATTGTTTGTAAGCTTTAACAGGGAGCTACCCTGATTCAGTACTCACAACTCCAACCAAGAACCACTCTTTCACCACTTGCAGGGCTGAGCCTGAGCTTCAAAGGCCTCCACACACATTTATATGGAAACAACAGAGGGGTACCATACCAGGCAGCTGCTTCCAGGACCCGAACGAACTCACAGCTAATGCGGGCGTTTCACTGCAGCTTCAACGTCCTGACAGACCGAGCGCGATTCAGCAGATTCTCCAGTCCTCTTCAGGAGAAGCCTGGTAGGTAGCTGTGCTTGTACACAGCCTCCTCTGACCGCAAGCCGGCAGATTTAATCCGTGGAGCGCTGGCAATGAAAACGGCTGCCTTAGGCCTTTCACGCGCTTCCCGCGTGAACACTCAATGGCGCAGAAGCTCAGAGCTCCCTTCTCCTTCACAGTCACTACGCAACTGCCCCTAACAGCATGGGGCAATCCTTACAGCTCAGGCGCTACCCGATTCCATTGGCCGGTTACACATGCCAGTCACTTAGTCTGGCCCTCAGTGGTGCGAAAAAGCGCCATGACCCATAATGCCACTTTTAAAAACTACAAGCGGTGCCCCCATTGGTCATCTGGCTCCATCCAGAGTCCTGATTCCGGGTTGGTCACCTCCACTCCATTTCCAGTGCCCCTTAGCTGCTATTGGACCCCCTTCCACACAGTCCGGGTCCAGTATGGAGGGGCACAACATAAAGTCCCAGCTGCAATAAAAGGGAGTTAGATAAACTGCAATTTCACCATCACTATACATGTTCCTAAAGGGAACAACTACATCTTTCAGATGGGCTCCCTTAACGCTCCTAGTGACTGCAGAAATGGAGCGATCAGATAGCAGTCCAGGGCGGGATTCGAACAGAGAAGCCCAGTCCTCCACTTGAACCACTAAAACCTGCGAACAGGCAGCTCTTAAAGAGACAGTACTGGAGGCTTTAAAAGCACTCACAACCCCCACATTTAGCGGCCTTACACTGAACACCAACCAGGCATGGAGCATTTAAGCAAGCTCCAGGAAGGCGTCTAGGAACCCCCATTTGTAGGGGGGTTACACTTGTGTGTTCAAATCTTCCATCCAGAGATAGTTGGCTCCATAAGAAATCTATCGATCCCAATTTAAAAAGTAGCCACACTCCCTGCTTCTACAGCCTCCTCTCACAGCATATGCATATTCCACAGGCTATTCCATTCCCTCTACACCTCCTAACTATCCCAGATTACAAAGAACGATGCTTATTTTACCTCTTAAAAGCCCTTTGTACCATAAGGGGAGAGTTCCGCCTCACCCCCCCCCCCGAGATTACAAAAATGTCCAATTTACTGTATCTATGTGTAACCCCCTTGCAAATGGGGGTTCCCAAAAGACTTCCAGGAGCTTGCTTGAATGCTCCAAGCCTGAATGGTGTTTGGCATTTAAGCCATTTATCAGTGAGTGTTTTTAGAGCCTCTGGTACTGTCTCTTTAAGAGCTGTCTGCTTGCAGACATAATTAGTTTGTATGGGGGGACTGTGTGCTTCTCTGAGTACCACTCGAGCTGCTGCCAATTCACTTCATTTTGCAGTCACTAGGAGTGCAAGGAACCTATCTGAAAGATGTAACTGTTTGCCAGAAATTATTTAGAGTAATAATGAAATTACAGTTTGTCTAACCTGCTTTCTTTGCAGTCAGAACTGTGTCTGCTAGTTCCCATTCTAGTTTTGAACTGCTGAACTGGACCAATCAGTGTGGGGTAAGCTAGCTCTAAAATGATGCCTTGGACGAATCAGAACTTGGACTCATAATCTGAGCCAGCCACAAGAGGATTGTATGGGCAGTGACTCTGGGAGATGTAGTTTAGACTTCAGTGCCTTTTTGGACCAACAGCAGCAGTCTATTGTGAGTGACAGCCAATCCAGTCAAGAACTGGGAGGAACTCAAAGGAAGTGCCCGTTTCGTCAGTTGGAGTTCAGTTGAGCTTTGGCAGTGAAGAAGGAAGGAGCCCTGTGCTTTTTCAGTGTGCAGTTTTAGTCAAAAACGTGTAAGGCCCAGAGTTCCGGTCTGCAGCTTGTGTAACAGCTTGTTAGGACTGAATCCATCCTGTGAAAGAATCAAAGGATCTCTGAAGAGTAGAAACCAGGCTCACCCTGTAGAAGACTGGAAGAATTGCTGAAAATTGCACTCGGTCTGTCAGGAACTGAATCTGCTGTGTGTTCTCCGGTATTGTGCAGTAATTGAGATCGGGATACAGATGCAGCCTGCCTGGTATAGTACTTTCTTTTATATGGATGTGTGAAGAGGTTTGTGTACCTCAAGTGAGCCCTGCTGACATTGAAGGACCCTATCTTATTTGGAGGTCGTGAGTACTAATTCAGGGTTGCTCCTGTTGAATTGCCACATTAAATCCAAATGGAATTACTGTACTGCTGACTGTTTAATTCTCCTTTTCTCTGTGTGAAAGGGCCCTACCAGCTGCCACGGTTTGGACTAGCCACTAGGGCTTGGGTACCCAGGGACAGTAACTGATAGGGATAGGCCTGTGCACAGAGCCATAGAGTAGATTATTAGAGTGATAAGCTAATTAACCTGATTTCCCCTGTCCTTGTTATATCCCCTAAATAAATCAGAGCTGCTTGTTTCAGCAAAGTTATACTGCCTGAGGTATTTGTCTATGTTAAAAGTACTGTACTGTGATTGTTGCACTGTATCTCATTTCACAGGAGGTCCCAGTGCGGAACCAGACCTGGGGGTAAGTGTATACTGTGAAGGTAATTCTGATATATTGTGTGGGCCACTAGTGGGAAGAAAGGGGTTGCAGTGTCCCAGAGGGCTGTGACCAAGTTAGTTTAACTATTGCACAAACCCTGACCTCTGGGTGGAGGCACCCTCCATTGGATCCAGGCCCTCAACCTGTTAGTGGCAAATCAGGCAGGGGTAGTAGCCCTGGGATAGCGCCATCTAGGGGTTACATCTTGGAGGCTCACCGCTGGGATTGTGTGTCCTCTAGTGGCCATATTCTGAACCACTGTTAAAAAAAATGGGTACCCGACAGAAGTGGCTGTGCACCGGCTGGTGGAGTGGTGTACTGGGAGGAGATCGACCCCAAAATGCTATGCTTATCCTGGACATCCCCTGGGTATCAATACGGACACTGTGCAGGGAGTACTTTCCAAGGTGGAAGGTTTACAAACCCTGTGGTGGTGGGTCGGCATGCTAATCTGCTCACCCACATTTCCTGGCCCTAGTAGAGTTTAAGGATCCCATAGATAGCTCCAAAGTGCCACAGACCATTACCCCAGAGGAGCCTCACTGCTTGGAGAGTGATAACTAAGGACAGTAAAGACCCGGGAATCAGCCCCACCACTATCTGAAACTTTTGAGGAGAAATTTGCTGAATGGTTGCTGGGAGAGGAAAACTGTGGAGGACTTGAAGAAACTATTCTTTCCACCTGGGGTGTTCCTCCCCAACACCTCTCCTGCTCCAGTGCCCGTAATGGTGGCTGAACCAATGCAGACTCCTATTTCTGCACCTGCCATTAGTCCGACTCTTACCAAGGTTGAGGATCTTCTCTGGCACCCTCCCACCCCAAGGGAGGATGACTGGGAGACCTGGATGAACTATGTTGCCCCAAGTGCTAGAATGGCAATGCTCGGAAGGTGAAAGCGAAAGAGGGTTAGTGAGAGCCTCCGAGGTCCTGCCCTGGCTACCATCCGTGCTAAGGGCCAGTAACCCTGAAGCGACTGCACAGGCCTATCTTGAGGCCTTGGAGAATGTGTATGGGAGCCCAGATTCTGATGAGGACCTATGGTGGAGAGTAAGATGCACAACAGTACCAAGGGGAGTTGTTGTCTGTGTATGTATCTCGGCTGGAAAAATTGTTGCAAGAATGCCTCAGAAAGGTAGTTTGCCAGCGATTGAACTGGACCGAACCAGGCTGGACAGGATCCTAAGTCTGCCCCTTCTCAGAACTGCTGTTGCTTCAGTTACACCTGGCAGATCGACTGGAATCCCACCCTCCTATGATGAGTTAATGAGAGAAATTGAGGAGTTGAGAAAAAGCGACCTCGGGAGGGACCTGCACCAATAGCTGCGAGCTCGACCCGAGTGACTGAGGGTGACCCATCAAGTGAAGTTCAGGGGCAGAGGTTGGCAGTCAATGAGTGCTCTGACAAGGAAAAAGATATGTCACAATGGAGCGAACTGTTGAGAGAGATCCGAATTCAAAACAGTCCTTTATGAAGGCCACGCCTGCAATACAGGCCCTGACCTATATCCGACTGCATCTGCTATGGGGTGGGGGTACCCACCCATGTATCTCCTGCTGATAACAGCTCCGAACTCGATTCCTTGACCATGGAAGTGGAGAAACTGACGAGATGTCTCCAAATGCTTATCACGCCAGACAGAGATGGCACCAAGGTTTCCAGTTAGTAATACCCCGCCCTGGCTCCCAGTGTGGCGCCTCGGCCAGCTCAAACTCCAGAAAGTATGTTTTGCTATAATTGTGGAAAGATGGGCACATGAAAAGGGAATGCCAGTCCCAAAAGACACTGACAAAGTTGCATATAGGCTACAAGGAGAGCTTGGAGAAGAAATCAGTGGTTAAGAGGTGCACGACATGATCCCAGTGAGGGCACCAAAATGCTAATTCACGTCCTTTTGTGGCAAGGTCAGTTGCCCAGGCCCCCACTACCGCCTCTCCAGACTGGTCCAGAATAGTGGGTCCCTCCATGGAGACCACTGAAAAGGTGAACGGAGTGTCTACAAGAGCTATATTAGACAGTGGCTCCCAAGTGACAATTATGTTCCAAGATTGGTATCAGAAGCATTTGTCAGACATACCCTTACAACCATTAGAAGGACTGCATGTATGGGGGTTAAGTGAGAAGGCCTACCCCTATTCCGGGTATATCCGAATTTGGCTGTCTTTCCCCACCTCCGTGGCTGGAGTGGCCGAACAAGTAGAGACCCTAGCCTTAGTGTGTCCCCCCACTGGACTGTATGATGGTGTCCCTTTGTTGATTGGAACAAATGCTCATATGTTCGGAAGGCTGGCACAGTTGTGTTATGAAAAACAGGGTCAAAGACTAGTAGAGCTTTAAGAGTTCCGCTTTAATTAAGAAGGCCTATGAGGCACAGAGAGATGCTGAAAAAACAGAACCAGAGGAACCGGTCGGAATTGTATGGAAGAAGGATCCTGAGTCTCTGATCCTGGCGCCAAATGCCCAGTGTACCTTACAGGGAGAGGTCCGTATCAGAAAGGATGTTAAGAATAAAATATTAATGTTGGATGCACCAGGCGATGGAAAATTGCCAGAGGGACTGCTGGTCAAGCCTAGTATTTTGCCTGCTAGAGCCCATGCTTATGCCAGAAGGGTAATGGTCCAAGTTCATAATGTGTCTGAAAGAGACATTCGAGTAAACAGAGGTTGCATCCTGGCTAATGTGCATTGTGCAGACACTGCAGTGCTACCCAGCAGCAAGAGTTCAAGGAAGAATGACAGAGTAACGCCTGACTTGTTTGATTTGGCGACTCCCCGCTGCCAGCTGAATGGAAAGTGAAGATCAGTGAGAAGCTTGCCCAGAGACCAGGTGTTTTCTTTAAAGGAATGGGATGTAGGATGCGTGCAAGGAGCTGAGCACAATATCCGGCTGCATGACGAAAGACCATTTCGTGAGAGGTCTCACGCCTGGCACCTGCTGACATAGATGATGTGAGACGGCATCTGCAAGAGATGTTAGCTGCTGGTGTAATACAAGAATCCAGAAGCCCTTATGCTTCCCATTGTGGTAGTGAGGAAAAAGAATGGAACAGTAAGGATGTGTGTGGATTATCGACCTTAAACGCGGACTATCCCTGATCAGTACACAATGCCCCGCATTCAGGATGCTTGGACTGCCTAAACGGGAGCAAGTGGTTCTCTGTGCTGGATCTCCGCAGGGTACTATCAGATCCCGATGGCCCCAGAGGACCGTGAAAAGACAGCCTTATCTGTCCGCTTGGCTTCTATGAATTCAGGAGGATGCCTTAAAGGATTTAGGTGCCCCAGCCACTTTCAACGATTGATGGAGCGTGCAGTGGGGACATGAACTTACTAGAGTGCCTGGTATACCTAGATGATGTTATTGTGTTTGGCAGCTCACTGGAGGAACATGAGAGCAGATTATTTAGGTATTGGACGACTGGAGGACTTTGGCCTTAAACTGTCCATTGATAAGTGTCAATTTTTTCAAACATCAGTAAAGTATGTGGGACACATAGTATCCACCGAGGGAATAGAGACCGACCCAAGTAAGTTGAGGCCTTGACCACCTGGCCACAGCCCAAAAATCTAAAAGAACTGCAAAGATTCCTGGATTCTGTGGTTATTATCGGCGCTCATCAAGGACTATTCAAGAGTGATCCGCCCTTTACTTAACCTTACTCAAGGGTATCCCCAACCCACAAAAATACAAAAGTCAGCATCCCTCAAGACTGAAAGAGTGTATTTTCATCCAGTGAAGTATTTGGGGCCCGCTGACTCTGATTGTGAGACTGCTTTTCATGAGATCATATATCAACTTACCCATGCTCCAGTGCTGGCCTATGCCGATCCAAGAAAACCTTACGCCCTGCACACTGATGCTAGCTTGCAAGGGTTGGGGGCTGTGTTGTACCAAGAGCACGAGAATGGCCTGAGACCAGTGGCCTTTGCCAGTAGAAGCCTGACCCCATCCGAAAAGAACTATCCTGTACATAAGTTAGAGTTCCTAGCTTTGAAGTGGGCTATTGTTGACCAATTCCATGAGTACTTGTATGGGGCTAAAATACTAGTAAAACTGACAATAATCCTTTGACCTATGTGCAGACCTCAGCTAAGTTGGATGCCACTGGCCATAGGTGGCTTTCTGCATTATCTACATATGACTATGCTCTCGAATACCGAGCAGGTCTGAACCACATAGATGCTGATGCTCTCTCCCGGAGGCCTGTTCCCCAGAATGATTGGGTCCGACTGGCAGAACCTGACATTCGGGCACTCTGCCGGAAGTTTGACAGGGAGGAACGAATGTCCACGGACGCAGTGGACTGCATGGTGGATTGCTTGGGAGCCTCTGAGAATTGCATACCTGCTGCTTATTGCCACTTTTCTGCAATAGACATTGGTGCACTGCCTCAGCTGGACAATGACAGTATTCGGCGGGCTCAATCCCGCGATCCCATGATCAAAGCAGCTTTAGAAGCCCTCTATGCAGGAAAAGATGTGTCCAAATTACGCCTCACTGATTTGAGAACTGCACTGTTATACAAAGAAGGTCCTAAGTTGAAACTGATCAATAAACTGTTATACAGAAAACAGTAGACAGAGGGGACAAGTAGACAAACAACAACTAGTGCTGCCCACTGCCTTTCGAGACTCAGTATTGAGGTCCTTGCACAACCACATGGGGCACCTTGGTATAGACAGAACACTTGACTTGGTGAGATCCAGATTCTATTGGCCTAAGATGGGGCTGATGTGGAGCAACACATTCGAACTTGTAGTCGCTGCTTACAGAGGAAAGCTTTGCCCCAGAGGGCTGCCCCTTTGTTAACATAACCACCAGTGCACCCATGGAGCTGGTCTGTATTGATTTTCTAAGTTTGGAGTCAGATCAAAGAAATATCAGTAATGTGCTGGTGGTCACTGACCATTTCACGAGATATGCTCACTTTCCCCACCAGAACCAGAAAGCATCCACTGTAGCCAAAGTACTTGTAGAAAACTTTTGTTCACTATGGGCTCCACAAAGAATCCATTCTGATCAAGGAGAGACTTTGAGAGTCGCCTGATCAAAGAGATGCTTTCTCTGTGGAGATCGCGAAAGTCCAGAACCACTCCTTACCACCCCAGGGGGACCCACAGCCTGAACGTTTCAACCGCACTTTGCTAGATATGCTAGGCACCCTGCACCCAAAGGACAAGCCTAGATGGAGCCAACAAATTAGCACCCTGGTACATGCTTATAACTGCACCAAAAGTGATGCCACTGGATTCTCCCCTACCGCCTGATGTTTGGAAAAGCTCGACTACCAGTAGATGTGTGTTTGGGGTCTCTCCTGATGGGGTTCAAGCTGACAACTATTTACAGTATGTGCAAAAGTTAAAGGCCCAGCTAACTCATGCGTACTAACTGGCTCTAAACCATGGCTGCCAAAAGAAATCTGGGCCAACAAAGAAAGGTATGATAAAAGGTGAAAGCACAGGAACTCCAGGAGGGAGATCGGGTATTGCTAAGAAATCTGGGACTGCATGGCAACACAAGATTGCTGACAGATGGCACCATCTCCCTCACATTGTAGTGGGCAAACTAGATGATCTGCCAGTGTACAAAGTAAGGCCTGAGAATAATTCAAAAGATGTAAAAACAATGCATAGAAATCATTTACTGCCCATTGGACAAATCTTAATTGAGTCTGAGCCCCTAGAAGATGCCCCCTCTGGACCAGTGACTAGAGCTGCTGCTAAGAAAAGATCAAGAAAGTCTGCACCTACAGAAGCAAAGTTAAAGTGTTCCCTCTCCACAAGTCCCAGTTGAGCATGACTGTCAGTCCATATCGGAAGAAAGTGAGAGTGACTTTGAATACTATCCTTCTTACTGAACTGAGTCAATTGTTTCGGGGCAATCCCTAGTCAATACTGGAGACAAAGCTGGGCCTTCTGGACTGTCTAAGCCCCCAGCTTCATCCCTGGAGCCAATGCTCCCAGAAAGTGAAGTGCAAAGCATCAGATCAGATGAAATGGAATCATTGTGCATGGTTGAACTGTTTGAGCTTTCAGGGAGGAAAATGATAGATTAGGGCAGACTGGTGATACACCAGAACAAGAAGAGTATTTGAGTGCCCTGACAGTCCACTGCCAGTGTCAAAGCTCTCCATGAGCCAAATGTTGTGGACTCAGAAACTGTAACTCCTGGAGCTGAAAGTGCCCCAGGTTCTAACCTCTCTACCCCATGGAGACTCCTGACAAGTGAGGACAATGCTGAAAATGAGGCTCAGAGTGCAGAGACTATAACAGTTCCCCCTAGAAAGACTGGTCGAGCTGTAAAGCCTGTGGTGCACCTCAGTTATGATTCACTTGGGAGGCCTGTGGACTTGCCTCTCAATGTTGTCCATAAAGGAGTGTATGTGTCCCCGAGCTCATTGCCCAAACTGAGCATCAGTGCTAACTCCAAGTTACTTGTGTTGCCCTCTAAGTATGGTGCCCTTGCCCCATCCAGCCCCAAGGTAACTGATAGGAAAGGCCCCTCTCTTCAGGTTTCATGTACAGAGAGGTAATAACTTGAGTTATGGTACAATGTGTATGTAATACTGTGTAAAGATGACGTACTGCAATGTTTCAGAAATGTGTTCTTGGTAAAATGATATATTGACTGATGATTACATGTGCGAGCCTAATGCAAATGTATATGGTTGCAGTTGAAACTTATGGGGGTACTTGCTTGACGCGGACGTCAAGCTTTCCCAGGCCAGGAAGGGTGTAACCCCCCTGCAAATGGGGGGTTCCCAAAAGACTTCCAGGAGCTTGCTTGAATGCTCCAAGCCTGAATGGTGTTTGGCATTTAAGCCATTTATCAGTGAGTGTTTTTAGAGCCTCTGGTACTGTCTCTTTAAGAGCTGTCTGCTTGCAGACATAATTAGTTTGTATGGGGGGACTGTGTGCTTCTCTGAGTACCACTCGAGCTGCTGCCAATTCACTTCATTTTGCAGTCACTAGGAGTGCAAAGGAACCTATCTGAAAGATGTAACTGTTTGCCAGAAATTATTTAGAGTAATAATGAAATTACAGTTTGTCTAACCTGCTTTCTTTGCAGTCAGAACTGTGTCTGCTAGTTCCCATTCTAGTTTTGAACTGCTGAACTGGACCAATCAGTGTGGGGTAAGCTAGCTCTAAAATGATGCCTTGGACGAATCAGAACTTGGACTCATAATCTGAGCCAGCCACAAGAGGATTGTATGGGCAGTGACTCTGGGAGATGTAGTTTAGACTTCAGTGCCTTTTGGACCAACAGCAGCAGTCTATTGTGAGTGACAGCCAATCCAGTCAAGAACTGGGAGGAACTCAAAGGAAGTGCCCGGTTTCGTCAGTTGGAGTTCAGTTGAGCTTTGGCAGTGAAGAAGGAAGGAGCCCATGTGCTTTTTCAGTGTGCAGTTTTAGTCAAAAAACGTGTGTAAGGCCCAGAGTTCCGGTCTGCAGCTTGTGTAACAGCTTGTTAGGACTGAATCCGTCCTGTGAAAAGAATCAAAGGATCTCTGAAGAGTAGAAACCAGGCTCACCCTGTAGAAGACTGGAAGAATTGCTGAAAATTGCACTCGGTCTGTCAGGAACTGAATCTGCTGTGTGTTCTCCCGGTATTGCAGTATTAGCGATCGGGATACAGATGCAGCCTGCCTGGTATAGTACTTTCTTTTATATGGATGTGTGAAGAGGTTTGTGTACCTCAAGTGAGCCCTGCTGACATTGAAGGACCCTATCTTATTTGGAGGTCGTGAGTACTAATTCAGGGTTGCTCCCTGTTGAATTGCCACATTAAATCCAAATGGAATTACTGTACTGCTGACTGTTTAATTCTCCTTTTCTCTGTGTGAAAGGGCCCCTACCAGCTGCCACGGGTTGGACTAGCCACTAGGGCTTGGGTACCCAGGGACAGTAACTGATAGGGATAGGCCTGTGCACAGAGCCATAGGTAGATTATTAGAGTGATAAGCTAATTAACCTGATTTCCCCCTGTCCTTGTTATATCCCCCTAAATAAATCAGAGCTGCTTGTTTCAGCAAAGTTATACTGCCTGAGGTATTTGTCTATGTTAAAGTACTGTACTGTGATTGTTGCACTGTATCTCATTTCACAGGAGGTCCCAGTGCCGGAACCAGACCTGGGGTAAGTGTATACTGTGAAGGTAATTCTGATATATTGTGTGGGCCACTAGTGGGAAGAAAGGGGGGTTGCAGTGTCCCAGAGGGCTGTGACCAAGTTAGTTTAACTATTGCAAACCCTGACCTCTGGGTGGAGGCACCCGCCATTGGATCCAGGCCCCTCAACCTGTTAGTGGCAAATCAGGCAGGGGTAGTAGCCCCTGGGATAGCGCCATCTAGGGGTTACATATGTTTTCCAATGAACAGCATGCCTTAGAATCATGAAAGCAGACATTTGCAGGGTTCTGAGGATTGATCTCTTTAATTAAATGATGTGCCCCAAATTTTGCTCCCCTCTCCAACATTTTGAAGAACAGTGTCCTGAATGTTATGGTGTGACAAAAAGTTGAAAGGTATGCCTCTCTCCCAGCTTACATGTGATAAAGGAGCCCCTTCTGTTTCAGCTGGATCAAGCCTGGATTTCTTGATGTTTCTGGTATTGTGCTTTCAGCTGCCTCACTCCTTAAACCATTAAGCCAGCTTCATACTGCAGGATCACTGCTTTTAGTAACAGTTCACAGAGCACTGCCTATCATAGTTTCAAAACTTAAGGCTTTGTTGCCCCAGCCTGCCCAGATCGATATTTCTCAAGCTGAAACTATAAAGGCATCCTCCTTCCCCAAATCCTGCCCACATCCATCCGCAGGATGACCTTCTGACACGCGACACTCTGGAAGTATTTTATTTATGCCCAGGAGGGCACAGATATCAATACTTTCACAGCCCAGTATTAGACATAAAGTCCTCTGCTTAAGTAAGAGAAGTTCATTTTTTTTTCTCCTTCTGGAACCATAAAGGGACTGCAACCCCTGTTTTTTTTTTTCTTAGTTTAATATAATAAAGAATGTTCAAAGCCATACTGGTCCTGAGACAACTAGGATTGCTGGATAGTCGGATACCATTTATTAGAGTTAGGGAGGGAGGGAGGGGGTGATGGGGAAGTGGGGAGAGGGAGTTGGGGGAGGCAGGGAGGGAGGGGGTGGAGGAAGGGAGGTTTTATATAACACCGTTCATATACTCTGCAACCCAAAGTGTTTTACAAGCCATAAACGGATGGCAGCAGCCAGTAGGCATACACAAGAAATGTATTTTTTAACTCTATGTTTTCCTGACTGCCACATGCCAGGATCTACTTCTGTCGCTGCCAGTGCCACTTACCCAACATTTGGAGTTGCACCTCTTGGGATCCTCCAGGACCCCAGACCATCAGTTGCACATCATGATGCGCTCCCTCAGTTTGCCCCAAAGTGGGGTCCTGCCTTCTGCACTATAGCAGCAAATCCCCCTCTAAATACAGTCACCATGGCAAAGGTCATGCCAGGGCCATCCCTGATGTCCGAGAGGATGTTAGCCCTTTGTATTTGTGGGAGGCAAGCTGGGCTTTATCTGCACAACAGGCAACAAAGTCTCCCATTTTTTGTCCCTCCCAGTGAAAGAGTAGGACATCACTAGATGCCAGCGTGTCTGATGCACCAGTGCATGCATTCTCCTCTCCCTCGTGCATCTGCAAACACCTGAGACTGCACCGCTTGCCTGTGGTCACCCTGATGGTAGTATTGCAGCAGACTGCATGACCCACATCTCTGGAGGAAAAGAGCATCCTCTGGGATACTCAATGCTCCTCCTCCTCTGGGATACTCAATGCTCCTCCTCTGCTCCCCCCCACCCCCACACACTGGTTCTGGGCTCATTCTCGAACCCAAGTCACCAGTATTGTTAGCAGCAGTCCTGCCACTGAATCGACTGGCCAGTCCATACAGAGAGGTTAAGTCGGATAGATGGAGGTTACAGAAATTAAGTACAAAGAAGAGAGAGATTAACACAGTGGATCTGGAGACTGGTGGGCTTTAAACTCAAGTATCCATGTTCCTGGCTCTGTGCTGTACCACTAGCCTAAACTGCCTCCTCTTGTATATATGCTTTTGGGACTGCACACGCAGTGTTGAACTAAATTTTAGAGCTTGGGGGGGCATAATCTCATTATAAGTCAATGGCAGCAATGCATGAGCTACTGATGCTCTCTTCAAAGCTAAGGGGCTGAGCCCTGGCAAGCCTCCCTGTCATTCCAACACTGCCACAGGTCACTTCATTAGGTGGCAACATTATAAACAAAGCATCTTTCCTCTAGAAAAGGAAAGAAGCAACTCCCACTGCAGCACTGCCATTAGCAACAGATTCAAAGGGCAACAGATGCTTACGAAAAAATATTCTGTAGACAACTGAGATTTTATTTCATATGTGATCCTTATCTCTGACCCCCTTCATTACTAAGGACATATGCATGAGAACAGTATCTTTGTTCTTCAGAATTTGTCTGTTCCTGCTACTTATTTCCCCACCTGAAGTCAGATACATCTGTTTGTGACATCATAATCCTGCTTAAAAGGTAATGAGGAAAAGAGCTGCCTTTAGGAAGTACAAGAAAACAGGGAGGGGGGAGGACAGGGAGGAGTACTTGACAAGAAGGGGGAGAAGGACTTCTTTAGGTACATCAGGGAGAAAAGGAGCTGTAAGGACCACATAGTAAGGATTAGGAAGTGGGGGTTGGGTGGAAGCAGGGTGCACTACGGCGGAAGCACTAAATGAGTACTTCTGCTCAGTATTTACTAAAGAGAAGAGGGGGGTGACACCCAGGAGGAGAAATGGCAGAAACAAGGGGGGGGAAGGGGTGACAGATGGGGATATCATGGAGGGCAGAGTTCGGAAGGGTTTGAAGGCACTGAGGGTGGACAAGGCGCCAGGCCCAGATGGCACCCACCCCAGGGTTCTGAAGGAGCTGGCAGAGGTCCTTGCACGACCTTTGGCAGACCTATTTAATGCCTCACTACATTTGGGGTGTGTACCTCAGGACTGGAGGATGGCTCATGTGGTGCCCCTCCACAAGAGTGGCCCCAAGGATGAACCGGGAAACTACAGACCAGTGAGCCTCGCATCCATCATGGGTAAGCTAATGGAGACTATTCTGAAGGAGAGGCTGATGGCCCTCCTAGAGGCCAAAGGACTACAGGACAGCAGACAGCATGGCTTCATATGGGGCAGATCCTGCCAAACCAACCTGGTGAAGTTCTATGACTGGGTAACTAGGCAACTGGACAAGGGCCATGCAGTGGATGTCCTGTATCTGGACTTCAGTAAGGCATTCGAATCGGTGCTGCATGGAAGGCTGGGAAGTAAGTTAGTAGGCACAGGGCAGGTGCAAATCTGGTGAGAAGGGTAGGAAACTGGCTTCAGGAAAGGTAACAGAGGGTGGTGGTGGGTGGGGAGCTCTCACACCCAAGGGTAGTGACGAGCGGTGTTCCACAGGGCTCGGTGTTGGGACCAGTGTTGTTTGGGATATTCATTGCAGACATGTCATGGGACATCAAGAGCAAGATCAGTCTGTTTGCTGATGATAGCAAGGTAGGAGCGGTGGTGGATGACCTAGGGGGATGGCAGGGGTTGCAAATGATCTGGCAAAGCTTGACACCTGGTCAGACACCTGGCAACTGGGGTTTAATGCCAAAAAGTGCAAGGTGCTGCATTTTGGGATGAAGAACCCAAGGAGGAGCTACCAGCTGGGGGGAGTGCAGCTAGCCCAGACAGAGGAGGAGGAGAAGGATCTGGGGTGCTCATTACAGGGTCAATGAACAACTCGGCACAATGTGGAAGGCAGCTGCAAAGACCAGCAAAATGCTGGGTTGTATTGCAAGGTATATCCTCAGGAGGAGGAGGTGATTCTGCCACTGTATGGGTCGTGAGTTGGAGCCGCACCTGGGTACTACGTGCAGTACTGGCGCCCGTATCTGAAGAGAGACATTAAGTTACTGGAGGGTGCAGCAGGGCGACAAAGATGATCAAGGAGCTAGGGACTTATCATATGAGAGGAGGCTGAGGGAGTTGAACATATACTCACTGGAGGAGAGGAGGGACAGGGGGACATGATTGAAACCTTTAAGTACATGAAAGGAATAAACAAGACAAGTACAGAGGGGCTGTTCAAAGTAAGGGAGGGAGGACACCAGGGGCCATGATATGAGACTGGAGGGAGGGAGGAAGGTTCAGGAGGGAGATGGGAGACACTTTTACAGAGAGGTGGTGGCTGGGTGGAATGCGTTACCTGCAGAAGTGGTATCCAGTAGAACAGTGGACTGCTTCAAAAGGGGATGGGACAGGACAAGGGGGAGGGTTAATGAAGGGGAAGGGTGGAAGGGAGGGGCAGCTGCAGAATAAGGGGTGCTAGCTGCACATTCGAGCAGACTTGATAGACCTCTAGGCCTTTATCTGTTGGCAAATTTTGTATGTTCATAATCATTGCCATGGTAGCGGAGTGTGATGTCACAAATACAGGGTTATGACTTCAGGTGGAGATCAGGTAATAGCAGGGGCTGGGTCGTAATCAAGTTCTGTAGCCACTAGCTCCACCAATTTTTCTAGTAGCCCAACTGGTATACTTTTTGAAAAATTTACCTTCCTCAATACAAGAAAGCAGGGCTAGCAAAAGGGAGCTTTTAATGGCCCGATACAATGTCCACCAGCATTTGGCTTGTGCCAGTTTTTGTTTTTTTCAAATATCATTTTTATTGGGTGAGACATTGAGAACAAAAAAGAGATTATGTTCAAGTTTAACAACACATTTCAGTTGGTAGAGCTGCATATTTAAAGCCATAAGGAACAAAATTTATAACCTTGCAAATTTGTTACACAATTACACTATAAATTGACCCCAAAAGAAACTTCTCTCCACAATCACTAAACAACATTTATAGTATGCAATATATTATTTAGTTTGAAGTTTAAAGCTTAAGGCAGGCGGCTGAACTCTTTTAGTATATCTAGTAATTAGACAAGAGGCCTCTAGTCCCCTCATGCTCCTGAAACCATCCCTCAAGGAACAAATTCCGTATCATGCAAAGAGAGATATAAAACCCATTTACACCCTTTGATTTCAAAAGTGTTATATTTGTAATGTAGTTTTGCAGTGAGGCCTTCCAGGTTGTATATCCCTGAAGTTATTTGGCGCCAATCTGGGACCAATGGTACAGTAGAGGACATCCATCTGTGAGTAATAGCTTTTTGGGCTGCTAGAATATATATGGGAAGTAAGATAAGGTCCCATCTTGGTCTATGGGGAGGGTAAATGGAGAGAACTACTATTTCGGCTGTAAGTTTCAGTTCTTCATCCAGACACTCCCTCAATTCACCCTGAAGGGTGCACCAGAAAGGTGTCAGTTTAGGACAGAACCAAAAGATGTGACCTAAGTCTGCTAAGGTGCAGTTGCAACCCCTCCAGCAGTGGCCATATGAGGCCGGCAAACAGTGAGTTAAAACCTCAGGGGACCGAAATAATCTGGAACGTGATTTCCATGTGAATTCCCTCCACACATGGGAGAAGGCAATTCTGACTGCATTCAGGGTTGCACTATCCCAAAGTGCGAGGGGAACTTCTATTTCCAAATCTTGATTCCAAGCTGCCAGAACCAAGTGGGAGGAATCTCCTAGGGAGTCTCTCAGAAGTCTATAAATATGACCAATCAAGTGATTCCAGGGATTTCCATTTAGGGAATCTCTTAAAAGAATCCATAACATTGGGATGGGGGAGGGCGACAGGTAGTGAATTCCTTTTTGCCGTAAGATATGATTTCTCACCTGGGTATAGTGAAACCTGTTTATTTCAGGAAGTGAGTACTTTGTAATTCAGAGAAGGGTACAACTCCTGTTAGGTTAATGAGTTGATGATAACAGCTGAGTCTCAACCTATGCCAGCAGGCAAATGAGTAGTCCAGCTTTGTGGGGAGAAAGCTTTCATCCAGGGAGATTAAAATGAAAAAGATTATTTACTTAAAGACTTTTTTTTTTAAGTCCCACCATACTTTAAGTATTTGGGCCGAGAATTTTGTAAAGTCACAAATGGTAGGATGTCTCTCTCTGGGGAGGCAAATGCAAATTTTTCAATGTTGTGCAAGTTGTTAATTTGGAATTCGATATCCTTCCAGTCGTGATGGGCATTAGGGGGAAGTCAAAGAAATGAGAGTTTTAAAAAGGCTGCCAGCACGTTAAGGTTTAAGTTAGGGAGATTTACCTTCCCCCGCCCCTTGGTCAAGGGATAAACACAGTACGGAAAATCATACTCTAGGGTTCTGGCCATCCCAAATAAAGGAGGAAATAGTTTTGTTCCATGATTTGAAATAAAAAGATGCTGGGAAAGTTGGAATGTTTTGGAAGAAATAGAGAAATTTAGGGAGAATAATCATGTGAACGGTTTTGATGTGCTGGAAAAAAGATAGCTTTAGTCGCCCCCATTTAGATAGGTTGTCCTGAATTTGGAGGGATATAGGTTCATGGTTGACAAGGTCCAGGTGAATCGAGTTCTTGGAAATAAAAATGCCGAGATACTTAATTTTGGTTCCTTGCCATTTCATGGGTAGAGCTGCTCTTAAAGTGTTAGAAGGTTGACAGTAGAGCATTAAAGCCTCCGTCTTGGCAATATTTAATTTGAAGTTGGACAGTCTTTCAAACCTCTGAAGAACATCCCATGCCACTGGTATGGAGAGTTCAGGTGAAACAAGAGTTAGCAGCACATCATCGGCAAAAAGAGGCTTTAAATATTTTCTGTCCCAAGGGGACTCCCTCTATTTGGGGGTGTTGTCGTAGTGCTGCCGCCAAGGGTTCCATATATAATGCAAATAAAAGAGGGGAAAGTGGGCATCCCTGACTAGTGCCTTGATGAACAGTGAATGGGGAGTAAAGTGCCCCGTTGATACGAATATAGGCCTTAGGTTGAAAATACAGATTCTGGAGCCATTGGAGTATGGATTCCGGAAACGAGAAAGCCCAGAGCGTGTCCCATAAAAAATCCCAACAGTCCCAATCAAATGCCTTTTCGGCATCTAAACTTAAGATAGCAGAGGGCATTTGTCTTGAATGTATATGCTTTAGAAAAAGTAAAGTACACCTGGTATTGTCCGAGGGGCTGGTGCCAGTTTTGACCTCTGCAGTAGAAGCAGATGGATGGTATGACCGTATGAGACAAGGTTTCTGTTGTCATGCAAATGATCTTAGTTAACACAAAAACTAACAAAAAGAAAGAAGAATAAGGGGAACATAATTTTTTTTCCAGTTCTTCATATCTCCCATGCTTCTCCAGCTGCTGCTTCCAGTCCTACCTGTCCAACCTCAGAGCTCCTCTTGGTCCAGAACATTTTGGGATCCCGGTGCACCCCGACACAAACCGCTGTGTTGCTCCCACACCCAGTCTACCAGTCCAGGGCAGGGTCCTGCCTATTGGTCAGCTTCAAACACATCATATACAGCCGCCATGGCTGAGGTCCTCCTGGGCCATCCCAGAGGTTAGGATGAGGAATCCCAATTTGGTTGGGGGGGGGGATCTATCCTGATGGTGCCATTTTCCCTGGTCTTGCCACTCACCAAGACTGTGCATGCGTCTTCAGATGCCGGTGAGCATGATGCACCAACATGTGCACTCTCCCCTCCAAGTGCATGGTGAAGGTTTCCAAAACTCCACCACCACCAGTGGTCACCCAAGTGGTGGTAATGCAGTAGACTACACAACCCTCCCTCCCCAGAGGACAACATCCCCATGGACGCTCAATCCTCTTCCCCTACCCAGCCCTCCGATGACCCTAGCTTGTTCCCCCAAACCTGGGTCGCCAGCTTCACAAGCAAAAATGCTGCCACCCCTGTGTCTCCAGGCTGGCCTAAGGAGAAGATAAACTTAGGAAAAGATATGAGATATAATCTAGACTGTGGCAAATATTATGTGTTCAAAACTTTCCGTAGAGGTGTAAGTTGCATTATAATATATTAAAGTGTCCTAAAGGTAGCTAAAGGTAGCTAAACAGTGTGATAAGGCAGTGGGAAGAGCTAACGGGATGCTCGAATGCATAGGAAGAGGCATCACCAGTAGAAGGAGTGAGGTAATAATGCCCCTGTTTAGATCACTGGTGAGACCCCATCTTGAATACTGTGTACAGTTCTGAAGGCCCCATCTCTGAAAGGACATAGATAGGGTGGAGATGGTATAAAGGAGGGCAACCAAAATGGTTCAGGGCCTGCATCAAAAGTCCTAGGAAGACAGATTCAGTGATTTAAATATGTACTCCCTGGAAGACAGGAGGGAAGAGGGGGATATGATAGAGACACTCAAATACCTAACAGGGATAAACAAGGTACAGGAAGGAAGCATTTTCCAAAGAAAAAGATGCTCAAGGACAAGAGGACTCAATATGAAACTGGAGAGAGGGAGGCTCAGGGGAAATGTGAGGAAGTACTTCTTCACGGAGAGGATGGTGGATGCTTGGAACAGCCTCCCAGAGGAAGTGGTGGGGGCTAGAATGGTCACAGGATTTAAGAATGCATGGGATAGACACAAGGGGATCTTAGAAGCAAGAGGCGGGTGTAAGCCGGAGTCCAAGAAGGGTCTCAGGTGGCTCTATAGGTAGGGGAATTTGGGGCAGACTACGTGGCCAAGTGGTCCTTATCTGCCAACAACTTCTATGTTTTCTATGTTTCAACAGTTACCTTCAAAATCAGTGCCAATGCTGCTCATTGGTTCATGCCCCATCAAGCGCTACATAACCTCACATGTCCAAATGACTTTTAAATGCTTGTTTTCTTTGTCCTACCATCCTCCCCTCCACCTCTGGAAGCTCCTCTCTTTCTTTACAGGAACCATAAGCTTCTTTCCATAGGTACATGTGGTCTAAGGAGACATTGTCTCTGCAGCACCTCGAGAAGTAAAACCCTTCTCAAGAGGGTCCCTGTGCCTTCATAGTTCTATACCTGGAAAGTGGAGTAGTGCCAGCAGCAGGGAAAAAAGACAGCTAACAGCCACACCTATGCAGAAGCACTCAACTTAAAGAAAATTGCTAAGATATCTTGTTTTATAGCCCATTACCTTAAGGTAGCACTAGCCCTTTGCAGCCAAAAGTAGAATTTTTTGATCAGGTACTGTTAGGGAGGGAAGGCAGCATAACTGGAGCCTAAATTACAGCCAGCTGATCCCTTCCTCTTCCCAGTCTGCCGGCCCCACCCATGCACTCAGACATTTTGTGATATCTAAACAGGGAGGCTGTAGGGAATATCCCATAGAAACAAAGAAATTGACTGTAGATAAGGACTGCTAGGCCCATCTAGTCTGCCCATTTTCCCTGCGTACTGTAAAAGCCGTAGACCCTACTTGATCTCCAGCTTTACCGCCTCGTTCCTATTGCTACGGTTCCCCTATGCCTGTCCCATGCATGTTTGAATTCCCCCACTGTGTTTGCCCCCACCACTTCCGCTGGGAGTCTAGTCCATGCATCCACCACCCTTTCCGTGAAGTAATATTTTCTCATACTACCCCTTAGTCTACCCCGTCCAACCTCATGTCATGCCCCCTCGTTCCCGGACATCTCCTTTTCTGAAAAATGCTAGCCACTGGTACCCTTTTTATTCCTTTTAGATATTTGTAGGTTTGTATCATATCTCCCCTGTCTCTCTTCTCCATAGAAGTCCATGGGGAAAGTTTTCAATACATTTTTATACCTGCTTAAGCAACCTTGGGGAAAAATGAAAACCACCGCTTAGCTACTAGGGGCCCTATTATTCGAGCAGTGGCTTTCGTTTTTCTCCAAGGTTGCTTAAACATATATAACAAGCATTTGTCAATGCCAAATGTTGTCTTGCTGGCATTGGCATTGGTAGTGCAGGAGTTAGAGAGATGCATAATAGGAATGGCAGTGAAGTAGTGAACTGACGCCAACCCCACCCCCACCCTGCAGAGACTCACAGGCATTGGGGTGTGCCTCTGGGTTGTCAGCCATAACGGTCATGCCATTTTACCTCACCCTACCCTGCAGACACTGAGAAGTGTCGTGGTGTGCCTTGGGTTCTTCAGGCCTTACGCTCATCCCATATGCTGAGATGGGTGCACTATAGGAGAATGGGGTGAACTTTACAGCCGAAGACTCCAAGACACACCTCGATGCCTGTCACTGGCAGCAGGATGGGGGTGGGGTGGAATGACAAGAGCATTACAGTTGACGATCCCAAGTCACACCCCTGACGCCTGTTAGGCTCTCTTCACATTCCTCTGCTACCACCCTTATCTCCCTCAGTACACCACACACACTCCTCTACTACTACTACCTATAGCTTCCTCAGTACACCATGCATACTCCCCTCCTGCCACCCATAGCTCCCTCAGTACACCACACACGCTCCTCATCTGCCACCATAAGCTCCCTCAGTACACCACACACACTCCCTTCCTGCCACCCATACCTCCCTCAATACACCACATACACTCCTGTCCTGCCACCCTTAGCTCCCTCAGTACACCACATATACTCTCCTTCTGCCACCATTATCTCCCTCAGTAAACCACACTCACTCCTCTCCTGCCACCCATAGCGCCCTCAGTACACAAACTCCCCTACTGCCACCCATAGCTCCCTCAGTACACCACGCATACCCCCCTCCTGCCACCCATAGCTCACTCAGTACACCACACACACTCCTCTCCTGCCACCCACAGCTCCCTCAGTACACACTCACATTCCCCTCTTGCCACCCATACTTCCCTCAGTACACCATACACACACTCCCCTCCAGCCAACCACAGCACCCTCAGTACACCACACACTCCCCTCCTGCCACCCATAGTTCCCTCAGTACCCCACACACTCCTCTACTACCACCTACAGCTTCCTCAGTACACCATGCATACTCCCCTCCTGCCACCCAAAGCTCCCTCAGTACACCACACACACACACACTCCCCTTCTGCCACCCATAGCTCCCTCACTACACCACATACACTCCTCTCCTGCCACCCTTAGCTCCCTCAGTACACCACGTATACTCCCCTTCTGCCACCATTAGCTCCCTCAGTATACCACACTCGCTCCCCTCCTGTCACCCATAGCTCCCTCAGTACAGCACACGCTCCTCTCCTGCCACCCATAGCTCCCTCAGTACACCACACATACTCCTCTCCTGCCACCATTAGATCCCTCTGTACACCACACACACTCTCCTCTCTTTCCACACATAGCTCCCTCAGTATACCACACACACTCCTCTCCTGTCACCCATAGCTCCCTCAGTACAGCACACATACTCCTCTCCTGCCACCCATAGATCCCTCGGTACACCACACACAATCTCCTCCTGCCACCCATAGCTCCCTCAGTACACCGCACACCCTCCTCTCCTGCCACCCATAGCTCCCTCAGTACACCACACATACTCCTCTCCTGCCACACATAGCTCTCTCAGTACACCATGCACACTCCTCTCCTTAGAAGACATAGCTCCCTCGGTACACCACACACACTCCTCTCCTGCCACCCATAGCTCCCTCAGTACACCACACACACTCCGCTCCTTCCAGACATAGCTCCCTCAGTACAGCATGCATACTCTTCTCCTTCCAGACGTAGCTCACTCAGTACACCACACACAATCCCCTCCTGCCACCCATAGCTCCCTCAGTAGACCACACACCCTCCTCTCCTGCCACCCATAGCTCCCTCAGTACACCACACATACTCCCCTCCTGCCACACATAGCTCTCTCAGTACACCATACACACTCCTCTCCTTAGAAGACATAGCTCCCTCGGTACACCACACACTCTCCTCTCCTGCCACCCATAGCTCCCTCAGTACACCACACACACTCCGCTCCTTCCACACATAGCTCCCTCAGTACAGCACACACTCCCCTCCTGCCACCCATAGCTCCCTCAGTATAGCACACACTCCCCTCCTACCACCCATAGCTCCCTCAGTACACCACACACTCCCCTCCTGCCACCCATAGCTCCCTCAGTACACACACTCCCCTCCTGCCACCCATAGCTCCCTCAGTACACACTCACACTCCCCTCTTGCCATCCATATTTCCCTCAGTACACCACAAACACTCACCTCCTGCCAACCACAGCTCCCTCAGTACACCACACACTCCCCTCTTGCCACCCATAGCTCCCTCAGTACACACACTCCCCTCCTGCCACCCATAGCTCCCTCAGTACACCACATACTGCCTCACCACACACACTCCTCTCCTTCCAGATGTAGCTCCCTCAGTACACCACACACACACTCCCCTCCTGCCACCCATAGCTCTCTCAGTACACCACACACACTCCTCTCCTGCCACCCATAGCTCCCTCAGTGCACCACGCATACTCCCCTCCTGCCACACATAGGTCTCTCAGTACACCACACACAGTCCTCTCCTTCAAGACGTAGCTCCTTCAGTACACCACACACACTCCTCTCCTGCCACCCACAGCTCCCTCAGTACACCACATACACTCCTCTCCTGCCACCCTTAGCTCCCTCAGTACACCACGTATACTCCCCTCCTGCCATCCATAGCGCTCTCAGTACACCACACACACTCCTCTCCTTCCACACATAGCTCCCTCAGTACACCATGCATACTCCCCATCTGCCAACATTAGCTCCCTCAGTACACCACACATACATCTCTACTGCCACTATTGGCTCCCTCAATACTTATTTATTGAAATGTTATGTATTGAAATGTTTTACCAGGAAGGCACACTGAACAACAAGTTGTTCATCTCCCGGTGTGACCTGGGGGAAAGGGGAACAGGAAGTACACATGATAATACAGCACAAATATGTGGAACATTAGTGCAGGAGTGAGTACAGAACAGTAACTATACAGTAGCATTACATGGGGTAACTATACAGTAGCAGTTTAAATTAAGATATTCCAACAATATACAAGATGTATTTGAGAAAAATACAAAATCAAAAACAGTTGAAGTGCCGGTCCACTTGCGCTGAGGGTTGAGGCGCTGGACGCCACACCTCAAGCCACGCCAGCGAACTGCGTTGCAGGGGGTCAGCAGGGGAGGGAGAGGATTGGGTGTTCGGAGGACAGCTCTCCTCTCCCGGGAGGGACAGGGGTCCCGAGTCAGTGCTCAGTTGCCCTCTGGTGGAGGCCGGAGTTGCAGCAAGCGCTGACGACGCAGAAGAAGCAGGGGAGTGGCAGACGTCGGTAACATGCCTTGACGTCAGGGCGCCAGCCACTCCCGAAGAAACAGGGAAAAACACCCTTCAGCTGTGGCGGAGACGGAGCACCAGAGCTTGCCCTCAATCTGCGGCCACCCACCTGACACCCTCCTGACCGACGCTACTGACTGCTCAGGGTGTTAGTGGCCCACCCCATCCCCACCCAGGGGGGGTAAACTGAGGCTACATGGGCAAAGGAGGATTGTCCAGGCAGGGCGGACCGCAGAGGGATGACTCGTTGGCGTCTCCCGAGGAGACCAGAGCTGAGGGGTGGAGAGGAGGAATAAACATGAGAATAAAAAAAAAAAAAGACCAGTTGAAGTGCCATAACTGGAGGAGTGACAAGGGGTAGTTGCAGATAATGATGCAACAAGAGGAGGAAGTGCTATCATAGGAGTAGCAACCACTGTAAGAGAGAGCAGTCCTAGCTAGAGGAGGAGAGTGCGGAAGGGGGAGAGGGTTGTTAGGAATGGGGGAAGCAGGTATAATTGGATAAAAGGAAGTTGTGGAGGGCAGAGGAGAGGGAGTGAAGGGAGGAGTAAAGTCAGATTTGGGGAGGGAGGGAGTTCCAGATTTGGGGAAATGGTGGCAGAAGGCGGATTGTCCTGCAGACTTGGCACAGCGAGGGACCACGAAGATGCGTCAGTCAGAGGATCCTAGGGACTGAGCAGGAGTGGGAGAAGAGGAGAGAGAGAAGAGGACAAATAGGATGGAAGAGCACCAAGCCAGTGTTTTGAAATAAGTTTAGCAAAGTGGGAGAGACAGCGGTTAGTAAAAGAGGGGAAAGCTAGAGAGTGATAAAGAACACAGTGGTGAGTACTTGTGGGGGAGTCTAGGGCAAAGCGACAAAGGGAGTTGAAAAGGGGGTCCAATCTGGATAGGGTGGATTTGGTATCAACACTGTAGACTACATCGCAGTAGTCAAAGATAGGGAGAATCATCTTCTGGACAATCAAACACCTGGCCGCAAGAAAGATGCTATTACGGTTTCTGTATAGGGTGCCTGCCTTGGGGTGCAGTTTTTTCAGAATGGCATCAATGTGCCCCGAGAAGTTTAGGTGAGGATCCAGCCATACACCAAGGTACTGTATCTGAAGGAGGAGGTGTCCTTGAAAATAGTCCCATCCAGGGTGTGGAAGGTGGGGAGAACAGGGAGCCTTGCAAGTCTCTGGCTAGTGCCAAAGGTCATGGAGACCGTTTTCTTGGCGTTTAGAGAGAGATGATGGGAGATGAACCAGTGCTGGAGTTTAGTGAAGTCGATTTGAAGTCTGGTTTCCACTTCACGAGGAGAATGGCTGGAGGGGAACAGGACAGTATCGTCAGCATACATGTGGATGGAGGAGCAAACTGACGTTAAGTCATTAAGAAAAATGGAGAAGAGTAGGGGACCCAGCACAGAGCCATGGGGACACCAATGTGGATTTGGAGATGGGGAGCAGGACTCTACAGTTCTAACCAATTGTGTCCTCCCTGTAAGGTAGGCCTGGAACCAGTTAGTAGCCTCTGGAGAGAACCCAGCTGAAGCAAGGGATTGGAGAAAGGGGGGGGGATGACAGACCGTGTTGAAAGCCTTGGCTAGGTCGACAAAGATGGCAGAGGTGATCAAGCCATGATCCATTCCAGTTAGGACTGAATCAGTGAGCCTGAGTAGGGAGGTTGTAGTGGAATGGTTCTTCCTGAATCCAGATTGGAATGTGATAAAGAAATTGGAGTTGGAGAGAAAGGAGGAGATTTGAGCAAGAACAAGGTCTTCCTGGAATTAGCAAGGGCAGGAAGCAAAGAAATAGGGTGGTAGCTACCAGGGGAAATAGAGTCACCCCCTTTTGGGAGGGGGATAATGACAGAATGCTTCCAAGGTGAGGGGACAGTAGCAGTAGAGAAGGAGAAGTTCAAGAGGACTGAAAGAGGGAAAGCAATAGCAGAGGCAGAGAAGTAGAGAAGCTTAGGATCGAGATCATCAGGAGAACTGCCTTTAGACAGGTTGAGGGCCAGCAGAGCAGAAAGGGTATTGACAGGTGAAACCTCTGAGAAGGTGACGGAGTTAGGGTCTAGGGTAAGGCTGGTAATGCAGTTCATGCTTTTGGAGGGGGAAGCCATAGAAGCTCCTGTCAGGAGGGAGGCTAGCAAGGCAGACGCGCATGAAGTGAAGTAGGACTTGAATTCCTCAGCCACTATAGCATGATCTGCAGTGATGGCATTGTTTATTTTAAGGACAGGAGAGGGTGGGTGGGGGGGAGGGCATGGATGACTTTCTGGAATTTGTAAGGGAAGTTGAGATTAGAATGGAAAGTAGAAGAAAAATATTCAGCCTTGGCTAGTCTGGTTGCTTTCACATAGGTGTTGCGGAGTTTGCGATAAGTAGTGAGGTCACTTGCTAGTTTGATTGCCTTGTATTTTCTCCAGGCTTGGACACACGCTCTTAGGCAGGCTAGGAGCCCAGGAGTGACTCAGGGAACGTGGTTGCTGCAAACTCTAAAACGCTTGTAGGGAGCATTGTGATTCCAGATTGAGAGGAATTTCACTTTAAAATAAGTTAGGGCACTGTCTACATGGGGATCAGTGGCTAACAGGCTCCAGTCTGTGGTTGCTAGGTCATGAAGGAGAGGGGCAATGTCTAGGGATTTATAAGAGTGTGTTAATAGTATCTTATGCGGTGGACTAGGCCTGTGGACCTTCTGAATCAGATATATCAAATGGCGGTTGCTTAAGGCGTTTGGAAGTAAGCCCGACTTGTTAACCCTATGTGGATGACAGGTAAGTACCCAGTCTAATAATGTGTGATTTGGGGTTTTGTGTTAGTATGGATAGGTTCCTGAAAGAGCTGGGTTAAGTCGTGTGAGGCGATGATGTTACGAGCTTTACTGTTGGAGGCTGACAGCCACTTTAGGTTAAAATCCCCCATGAGGAACAGTTTGCCTGCTTGGGAGTGTGAGACAATGGCAGTAGTGAGGTTGGTAGCAACCAAAGAGGGAAGGTTGGGGCTACAGTACCTGCCAGCCACAAAGATTGGGATGGTAAAAGGCAGGGAAACTCAGATAACGATGGCCTTGTAGTTAGCTGGTAGTGTGGTTGAGAAGGTAATAGCATATTGTAGGGAGGCAGAGACATGTGTAACCCCTAGATGGCGCTATCCCAGGGGCTACTACCCCTGCCTGATTTGCCACTAACAGGTTGAGGGGCCTGGATCCAATGGCGGGTGCCTCCACCCAGAGGTCAGGGTTTGCAATAGTTAAACTTACTTGGTCACAGCCCTCTGGGACACTGCAACCCCCCTTTCTTCCTAATAGTGGCCCACACAATATATCAGAATTACCTTCACTGTGATACACTTACCCCCAGGACTAGTTCCGCACTGGGACCTCCTGGAAATAAGATATAGTGCAACAATCACAGTACAGTACTTTAACATAGACAAATACCTCAGGCAGTATAACTTTGCTGAAACAAGCAGCTCTGATTTATTTAGGGGATATAACAAGGACAGGGGAAATCAGGTTAATTAGCTTATCTTTCATTATCTACTCATGGCTCTGTGCACAGGCCTATCCCTTATCAGTTACTGTCCCTGGGTACCCAAGCCCTAGTGGCTAGTCCAAACCGTGGCAGCTGGTAGGCCCTTTCACACAGTGAAAAGAAAATTAGTTTAAACAGTCAGCAGTACAGTGATTCCATTTGGATTTAATGTGGCAATTCAACAGGAGCGACTCTGAATTAGAGTACTCACGACCTCCAAACAAGATAGGGTACTCAACGCCAGCAGGGCTACTTTTGAGCTCCCAAGGACTCTTCACACATTTATATGGTAAAAAAGAAGAATATACCAGGCAGCTGCTTCTCTATCCCGACGCAATTACTGCACAATACCCGGAGAACACATAGCAGATTCAGTTCCTGACAGACCGAGGCAATTCAACAATTCTTCAGTCTTCTACAGGGTGAGCCTGGTTTCTACTCTTCAGAGATCCTTTGATTCTTTCACAGGACGGATTCAGTCCTAACAAGCAGTTACACAAGCTGCAGACCGAACTCTGGGCCTTACACACGCTTTTTGACTGAAACTGTGCACTGAAGGAGCACAGGGTTTCTTTCCCTTCACTGCCAGACCTAAACTGAAACTCCAACAGACAAAACCGGCACTTCCTCTGAGTTCCTCCCAGTTCTTGACTGGATTGGCTGTCACTCACAACAGACTGCTGCTGTTGGTCCAAAAGGCTCAAGTCTAAACTACATCTCCCAGAGTCACTGCCCATACAATCCTCTTGTGGCTGGCTCAGATTATGAGTCCAAGTTCTGTTTCGTCCCAAGGCACCATTTTAGAGCTAGCTTACCCCACACTGATTGGTCCAGTTCAGCAGTTCAAAACCAGAATGGGGAACTAGGCAGACACAGTTCTGACTGCAAAGAAAGCAGGTTAGACAAACTGTAATTTCATTATTACTGTAAATGGTTTCTGGCAAACAGTTACATCTTTCAGATAGGTTCCCTTTGCACTCCTAGTGACTGCAAAAATGGAGTGAATTGGCAGCAGCTTGAGTGGTACTCAAACAGAGAAACACACAGTCCCCCATACAAACTAATTATGTCTGCAAGCAGACAGCTCTTAAAGAGACAGTACCAGAGGTTCTAAAAACACTCACTGATAAATGCCTTAAACGCCAAACACCATTCAGGCTTGGAGCATTCAAGCAAGCTCCTGGAAGTCTTTTGGGAACCCCCATTTGCAGGGGGGTTACACATGTATTGTGACCCCCCCTTCTGCCTGATCTATCTTGCCTCACTAGTGAATAGCCAGGGATAGAAATGCCACAATCACGAATTTTATTGCATAACCATGTCTCAGATAGGATTAGGATGTCAGGAGTTAGAGAAACAGCCATGGCTTGCAAGTGGTCCAACTTAGGTAGGAGGCTGCCTATATTTAGGTGTAGTAATTTGAAGTCTCTAGGCAGGGTTAAGGAGTTTGTGGGGTTTTGCCCAAGGTTAATGTGGATGGAACCAGAAGGAGAGGTAGCCAGAGGTCCTGGGTTAGGGTGGATATTACCTGAAGAGAGGAGTAAAAGAGCTATGATAAGGTAATGTAATATGGGGGTTTTGAGAAGTTTCCAAGGTTCGTGTGGTTCAAGGCTGGAGAGTTTGAGAGATGGAGGGTTTGAGACATTTAGCAGGAGTTTGATAAAGGTGAGTGAAATTAGTGCAGAAAAAAGTGGGGCAGCAGGAGACAGCTGAAAGTGAATTCAGTGGTGGATGAACAAAGTTGAGGTAATGGAGTGGGAAGTGGGACAGAGACTGGGAGAAGGGATAAATGCCAGGTCAGAGCCAAATGAGAGGTGGCAGGGAGAAGGGAGAAGACGAGGAAGGGGAGAAAAGATAGGAGAAGCAGAGGAGTTAAAGGGGATACTATCTTGATGGGAGGGGAGAACATAGCTAAGAGCAGTGGAAAGAGGCTATATGAATTTGAGGCTGCAACAGAATGCAATGGTAGGGGAAGAGAGAGAGAGAGAGAAGCAGACTATTTGGGGTAGGGCTATGGTAGCAGCCTATTTGAAATAGATGGTGAACAGAACACAGTGAGTGAAAGGGGAGAGAGAGAGAGAGAGAGAGAGGCAGTTTTATTGTAAATTACACTGAGTGGCTAAATTACACTGTGAGTGGCTACGCAGGCAGGAGGGGGATTCAGTCAGGCAGCAAGAGCATTTGAAGCATGCTAGGGTTGGGGGAGGCTGGGTGGGAGAAAATTCAAGTTAAGCACCAGCCAGCACAAAACACATTAAGCAGCTCAGAAGTGAGGGCTGGAAAGCCGAGAACAGCAGGCTCGTGGAACAACCAATGGCATGCAACACCAAGGGTAGTCAGCCAATGGCAACCAGACTAAATAAAAGAATTTCCAATAGTGTGGGCAGGTTGCCTTTCAGTAAATTACCGAGTGAAGTGGGTCTGTACCTCAGTTTGCTCATAGTGGACTGATTCAGTGTTGCGGGTGACTCCCAGAGCAAGCCGCAGCCGCTGATGGAGCAGGAGCCCGATAAGGGAAAGAAATCTGAAAGAGGGAGAATGGAGACAAGTTAGTAGGATATTTAGGCCGCAGGGAAGGGCTGCTGGCTAATTGGTGGGAGAGAATAGGCAGCTAGGAGGAGAGAAGGGAGGATTAGACATTGGAGACTGGGAGAGGGGTGTCTGCACCTAGGCGCCAACTTGAGCAGGTAGTGGGGAAGGAAGGGGGGAAGAAATTAGTACTGCAATGGGAGAGCAGGGAAGAGGGTGGGAAGTTGAACAGAAAGAACGAGTTGGAGCAAGCGAAATTAAGAGTCAGGGAGGATGGCGAAGCTGAAACTAGGGGGGAGTGAGATGGAGCAAGAGAAATAAGGGTCAAGGATCAGGAAGCAGGAGAGATTAGATACACAGGAAGAGTAGAGGGGGAATTTGGAACTGATAGATATGTAGAGCAGCAGTATGAGCAGAGGGGAGGTGCAAAACAAACAATCAAATGTGCCTCACGTAACAGTAAATTGACATAAGCTTTAGAAAAAACAATCTTACTGTAGTACTAGTTATAGTCTCAGACACAGTGAGAAAAATCTCCTTTCCTAAGCTAGTGGAAAAGCCAGACTGCAGCTAGTTACAAAACAGTCGCCGATACAGTAAAAATCACCTTCCCTATGCTAGAGAAACACCACACTGCAGCTTGCTAGGAAATACACAGTTTAGCAGAAAAATACATATTCGGTTAAAAATTCAAGTTAGGCACCAACCAGCACAAAGCACACTGAGCAGCTCAGAAGTGAGGGTTAAAGGCTGGAAAGCCAAGAACAGCAGGCTTGTGGAACAACCAATGACACACAGCACCAAGGGTAGTCAGCCAATGGCAGCCAGACTAAATCAAAGAATGTCTATTAGTGAGGGTAGGTTGCCGTTCGTTGAAATTACCAGGTGAAGAGGATCCATACCTCAGTTTTCTCCTAGTGGGCTGACTCGGTGCAGCAGGCGGCTCCCAGAGCAAACCGCAGCCGCCAATGGAGCGAGAGCCCGATCAGATGCAGAAATCTCGATTTGCTTGTAGCGGACTGATTCTGTGTGATGGGCATCTCCCAGAGCAAGCGGCCGATGGAGCGTGAGCCCGATCAGGGGCAGAAATCTGAAAGATTGAGGGTACACCACACATATTCCTCTCCTGCCACCAGCAGCTCCCTCAGTACATCACACACACTCCTCTCCTACCACCCATAGCTCCCTCAGTACACCACACACGCTCCTCTACTACCACCCATAGCTCCCTCAGTACACCACACACTCCCCTCCTTCAACCCATAGCCCCCTCGGTACACCATACACACTCTTCTCCTGCCACCCTTAGCTCACTCAGTACATCACACACACTCCTTTACTACCAACCTTAGCTCCCTCAGTACACCACACAAACACTCCTCTCCTGCCACCCTTAGATCACTCAGTACTGTACACCACACACACACTTCTCTTCTGCCACCCACAGCTCCCTCGGTATAAACACGCATACTCCTCTCCTACCACCCATAGCTCATTCAGTACACCACACACACTCTCCTACCACCCATATCTCCCTCAGTACACCACACACACACATTCCTCCCCAGCAACACATAGCTCCCTCAGTACACCACACACACTTTCCTCTCCTGCCGCCAATAGCTACCTCAGTGCACCACACACACACACTCCTCCCCTGCTACCCGTAGCTCCCTCAGTACACCACACATGCTCTCTTCTCTCCTGCCACCCATAGCTCCCTCAGTACACCACACACACTCCTCCCCTGCCACCCATAGCTCACTCAGTACACCACACACATACTCCTCTCCTGCCACCCACATCTCTCTCAGTACACCATGCATACTCCTCTCCTGCCACCCTTAGCTCCCTCAGTACACCATACACACACAATCCTCTCCTACCAGCCATAGCTCCCTCAATACACCACACACGCTCCTCTACTACCACCCATAGCTCCCTCAGTACACCACACACTCCCCTGCTGCAACCCATAGCCCCCTCGGTACACCATACACACTCTTCTCCTGCTACCCTTAGCTCACTCGGTACATCACACACACTCCTTTACTACCAACCTTAGCTCCTCAGTACACCACACAAACACTCCTCTCCTGCCACCCTTAGATCCTCAGTACTGTACCACACACTTCTTCTACCACCCACAGCTCCTTGAGTACAAACACATACTCCCTCTCCTGCCACCCATAGCTCATTCAGTACACCACACACACTTCCTGCCACCCATATCTCCTCAATACACCACACACATTCCTCCCCTGCAACACATAGCCCTCAGTACACCACACACACTTTCCCTCTCCCACACCCCATAGCTACCTCAGTACACCACACACACACACCCTCCTGCACCTAGGCCCTCAGTACATCACACATGCTCTTCTGTCCTGCCACCCATAGCTCCCTCAGTACACCACACACACCTCCCCTGCCACCCATAGCTCACTCAGTACACCACACACATACTCCTCTCCTGCCACCCACATCTCTCTCAGTACACCATGCATACTCCTCTCCTGCCACCCTTAGCTCCCTCAGTACACCATACACACTCCTCTCCTGCCACCCATAGCTCACTCAGCACACCACACACACTCCTCTCCTGCCACCCTTAGCTCACTCAGTACACCACACACACTCCTCTCCTGCCACCCTTAGCTCACTCAGTACACCACATATACACTCCTCCCCTGCCACCCATAGCTCCCTCAGTACACCACAAACACTCCTCTACTACCACCCATAGCTCCCTCAGTACACCACACACTCCCCTCCTGCTACCCATAGCTCCCTCAGCACACCATACGTACTCCTCTCCTGCCACCCTTAGCTCACTCAGTACATCACACACACTCCTTTACTACCACCCTTAGCTCCCTCAGTACACCACACAAACACTCCTCTCCTGCCACCCTTCGATCACTCAGTACTGTACACCACACACACTTCTCTTCTGCCACCCATAGCTCCCTCGGTACAAACACGCATACTCCCCTCCTGCCACCCATAGCTCATTCAGTACACCACACACATTCCTCTCCTGCCACCCATATCTCTCTCAGTACACCACACACTCCTCCCCTGCAACCCATAGCTCCCTCAGTACACCACACACACTCCTCCTCTCCTGCCACCCATAGCTTCCTTAGTACACCACACACACTCCTTCTCTGCCACCCGTAGCTCCCTCAGTACACCACACACACTCCTCCCCTGCCACCTGTAGCTCCCTCAGTACACCACACACACTCCTCTCCTACCACTCTTATAGTAGCGCTGCACATTTTTTTTTGTTTGTTTGCTCTGCACCTCTACTGGAGATTGTATTTTATAAAATTCAAACCATATTCTATTCTTTTCTGTTCAAAGTGGGGACAGGCACAACTGGTTCCTTAAAAAAAAAAAAAAAAAAAAACTAGTAGCTGAGAGTTTATAACATTTGGAACCAAGAAGATCCCCCAACAAATTACTTTGGAAGGTTAAATGCAAACATGTAATTAGTATACATAATATGCAAATGTATGCAAATGACTGGGTTAGGAATTAACTTTATAAAAACATTTTGGGAGTTCTAATTAAAATGAGGAACGGTGCACCCATCCAAGATTTAGAACAAAATGCTGCAATCACTGAATAGTCCCATTCAGTCTCAGTGTGGGTGTAAATGCCCTGGGCTTAAATTTGGTTTCAGTCCTTTCCGAGACAGTCTAAGGGAAATTTTAGCAAAAGGAAAAAGCCTCATCCCTGGAGGAATGTCCACTGCGAAAGGAGCAGGTTTAGACTTTGAATGAGACCTGACAGACAAAGGCAATATGGTTGCAGGTTTCTGCTTCAGTGCCATGGTTAAATATGAGCTCAGCAGCTCACTCTGCCTCCTTTATAAAGCTGGATATATGCCAACTGGTTGGTGTTTCATTTGCACTGTTACGAAGGACCCCAGTCCAGTCCTGCAGCTTCTATTATTATCAGAGGATGTGCCGCCTAGCCAAAAACTGTACTGTATCAGTAACTATGCAATCTTTTCTACTTATACTATACATCTTAAACATTTCCACTATCTTGAACATTTTCACCACTTTGTGTTCCTCTTCTTGTAACTTGTATTTCCAGGTCTCCCCTGAAAACGGGGCTTTCAGGTCTATTGGGCAGACCCAGTTACCACAAACAAAGTATCAGACGCCAGGCAAGCTTGCTGTAAACAGTTCACACACCCTGCGGCAAACTTTTATTTCATGTTATTATTTTTTTCCCGCCTGCTCCAGTGCCTAGTCTGACCCTTCTCCTTCGGGCCGCTTCATCATTGACCCGGGACACCCCCATACCATCCTCGTTGCCATCTGTCCATCCCCCACTCAGGCACATCCCCGTCCTAGACCCGGGGTAACCCTCCTGGGGGAGCCCTCCCTCCCCCAAGGGGATGCCAGGGAGGGAGAGAGAGAGAGATAGTTCTGCTACCTTGACCATGGGGTGGCTGGGGGATCGGAAGAATGGCGGCTGGCAGGATGGCTATGTGGTGTCGAGGGATAGGGCAGCCATCATCTGGCAGCTGGGTGGGCATTTGTTCCTCTTTTCTGCCCCTCCCACCTCCCACAAGCAGGTGGACACATGCAGGATCCCTGGGCAGGGACGTCCGGCGGAGTGGGGGGTGCTTCACACCACCTAGGATGCTGCTACTTGCCACCTCCAGGATACGCTAGCAAAGTGGTCCAGCACTGCCCTCCCATCTGGGAGGGAAGCATCCATGGGAGGCTCTGGCTCCCTCCCTGCCGGCCTCCGCTCCTGTCGTCCCGGGCTCGATTGCAAACCCAGGTTGCCAGCATTCCAGGCAATCCCTATTGCTCAGCACCATGTAGCTGGCTATTATTTGTTAGGTGCACTTCAGAGCACTGTGCAAAAAAAAAAATACAACCATAGCAATAAGGGATTCTAACAACAACAACTGTAGCTGATGAAAATCAGTTTTATACAGATTCACAAATGTATCTGAGACACAATACAAGTCGAGATTTGCATGGCATCCTTTACCCTAAGTAGTACTAGATAATATGCAATTTGTTTAATGCATGCTTAGAGGTGTGCAGTTAAGGAGCAAAGTGTACGAGGCAGCACTTTACAAAATCTGGGTGCGCATATACCTGACGCCCTAGATGACCCAACAAAATGCAAACCTTTAGCAATGCTGGTTACAGCTGCTTGGTAACACCCACATACTGTTTTGCACGCTCAGTGTTTACCTATCTAGAACATAAATTATGATGCTGACTCCACTCTGGACAAAACATCTGGTCTGATTCCAGCTCTTAAAGAAAAATCGGAGATAGTGGAGTGTGTTGGACCACTCATTGTGATATGTTTAATGCATAAGTGTTACTGCACAACAATTGTGTATTAAACTACATCACATAGATACATAGACAGTGTCGGCAGATAAGGGCCTATGGCCCACCTAGTCTGCCCATTTGAGCTTGTAAGTTCAGTTTGTTTTCCTAGAAGCTATTTCCCCTTATCCTGACCTCTAGAATTCCTTTATGTCTATCCCATGCATTCTTAAACTCCGTGATTGTTTTCAGCCCTCACCACTTCCTCTGGCAGGGTGTTCCACTTGTCCACCACCCGCTCTGTGAAGAAATTCTTTCTCATGTTTCCTCTGAATCGCCCTCCTCCAACTTCATCCCATGCCCTCTAGTCCTGAAACATCTTTTTCGCTTAAAATAGTGTTTTCCTGCACCCTGTTCCTCCCTGTAAGATACTTGTATGTCTCATCATATCCCTCTCCTCCTCCTTCCTCCAGGGAGTACATGTTCAGTTCCTTCAACCTGTCTTCATAGGACTTGTGATGCAACCCATGCACCATGTTTGTTGCCCTCCTCTGAACCTTCTCTACCCTGTCTATGTCCTTACGTAGGTATGGTCTCCAGAACTGTACACTGTACTCCAGGTGGGGCCTCACTAGTGTCTTGTATAGCAGAATTATGACCTCCCTTTTCCTGCTGGTGATGCCCCTGCCTATACATCCCAGCATCCTATTTGCTTTACCTGATGCCTTGTCACACTGTTTCCTTACTTGAGGTCATCAGAGATGACAACCCCAAGATCCTTTCCTGCTTGGTGCATGCTATATCCTCACCCCCAACTGATATATTGTGCCAGGTTTTGTGCCCCATATGCACTATCTTGCACTTCTTTGCATTGAATTTCAACTGCCAAACCCTCGACCATTCTTCAAGTTTCTGCAGGTCCCTTCTCATTCTGTCTACACCCTCTGGTGTGTCTACTCTGTTACAGAGCTTTGTGTCATCAGCGAACAGTGAAATTCTGCCTTCTAGGTCCTGTGAATGTCACTGATGAAGATGTTGAATAGGACCGTCCCAGCACTGATCCCTGTGGCACCCCACTGGTCACTCTTCCCTCTGTGGAGTGACAGCCATTTACCACCACCCTCTGTGTCCTGCCACCCAGCCAGTTACCTACCCACCACACTACTGTCCTGCCCACACCCATATTCCCAGTTTGTGTAATAGTCTTCTATGTGGCACAGTGTCAAAGGCCTTGCTGAAGTCCAGATAGGCCATGTCCACTGCCCTCCCTGATCCACCTCCCTAGTCACCCAGTCAAAAATTCAATGAGGTTGGTCTGACATGACTTCCCCTGGTGAAACCATGCTGCCTTGGGTCCTGTAGTCCATTGACAACCAGATGTTCCACCAATCTTTCCTTCAGTAGTGCTTCCATGATCTTTCCCACTACCGAGGTGAGGCTGACTGGTCTGTAGTTCCCTGCTTCCTCTTTGTTCCCACTTTTGTATAAGGGACTACATCTGCTGTCCTCCAGTCTTTGGGTACCTCCCTGTTTCCAGTGATTGGCTGAACAGGATAGCCAGAGGTTCAGCCACCACCTCTTAGTTCTTTAAGGACCTGGGGTGCACCCCATCTGGCCCCATTGCTTTATCAGCTTTATTACTTCGGTCTTCAGGACCCTTTCTCGTGAAAGGACTGTGTCCATTTCTGCACCATTCTCACCCCTTGTACTCCTTCAGACCCATTACCCTCTCTTCCTTAGTAAAGACTGAGCAGAAATACCTGTTCAATATGTCAGCCTTACTGTTGTCATCCTCCACTGCTCCCATCCTCCCCTTCAGTCTCACTATCCCTCCTTTGTCTTTCTTTTTTCACTTATGTACCTGTAAAGGTTTTGTCCCCTTTACCCACTGATTTTGCAATGTGTTCTGTCTGAGCTTTGGCTTCCCTTACTGACTTCCCTGCCTCCCTTTGTTTCTCCTGGTACTTCTCCCTATCCCCTTCTGCCTGTGTCTTTTTGTATTGCCTGAATGCAATCTTTTTGGCTTTCACTTTCTTTGCTACCTCTTTGGAAAACCATAATGGTCTCCTCTTCCTGTAAACAATGTAAACTTCATGCATTCTTGATCACGCTAAGAAGCTACGCTATAAAATGATCACGCAAAAAAGCTACAATATGAAATTACTACTAACGCGCTGTTTATTGAATTGTCAGCAGGATTTGTTTACAAGGTATAAGATTGACATACAATAATGAGAGGTACAGCAGATAAATATTGGGACTCATATATAAAATAGGCACTACGGTGACAAGATATTACTGTTCATTCAGCGGTGATGATGAAAAACTTTTGAATTTCTGACAGACAGAAATAGACAGTTTTAGTGATTCACACATTATTGACTTCCATTTAAATGCTTCTAAAAAAAACGTGCTCATTATTACTTTTTTCACCAACTTACACATTTGTTCATTTTGGTATTGGGCAATGTATGCTAGCATGTTGTTGAAACCTTCAGAGCTGGTTTTGCCAAAACGCTCTCTCCACATAAAGGAATCTAGATAGGATGCCACCATGTCAGTTCTTGTACCATTCATTTGTTTAAACTGTTTTTTAGCTCACGAACAATAACTTTCTACTGAATTTGTATGTATACCATTTAATGGGTTTACAAAGTTAACTGAATGGTTAACAGTTTTGTGTACATCGTGTTGGTCTGGGATACCTTCTATGCGGTGGTATGCACCTCATTGATCGCTGTGTATAATTGTTCCTGCTTTAATATTTTTTTCACATATTGACAAAAGTGTTGCTGCATCCCTCCGGTCAACAAACTGGAGTACTCCAGCTGATTTTTCTACATCATACATCCCAAAGACCCATTTTTCAGGGGTATGTGCATTCTGGCCTCTGTTGTACTTTGCTTTCACTATTACTGACTCATCTATTTCAACAATTTTGCCTACACCGCCCAGTTCCTCATTTGTTTTTAGCATTTTCCAGGTACAAATGTCACGTAGGAACTGATACCAGTCTATTACTGTTTTGTTAGTTAATTGTAATTGCTCACATGTGAGTGTCACTGAGATCTTTGAACACCAGACTAGTGTAAGCACCACCAGCTTTGCCAGAGGGATTCTCGATTTGGAGAAATACGTTCCAGTCAGTAGACTTGTTTTTGCCCTGCACTGTCTGGTGGTGCATTTCCACAGTACTCCTAGACTGCCGGCAGAAGAATCTTCTATTATTAACATTGGAGAACCACATTTTATACAGTTCTTCTCCCTTTTTGATATTCCCTTTTCCTGCAGGAATGTTACTAGTCGATCAACTGTAGAACAGAGAGCTAATAACGTGAAAATTGTGACTGGATCCATGTTGTTGCTTGATTTGCCATTGTCCGACAGAGTAACTGATTTATTTATTTTTTTTATTAATCTTGGACATTCGGTTCAAGTTGAATGTTCTGAGGTTGGAGCGAGACATCAGCAGGCGCCGAATGCCCTTTTTCTCTTTTGACATTTCTTACTTATTGCATTTTGTGTGAGACATATACTATTTTACTTATTAATAACAGACAATAAGGGGGGGTGCGGGGGGCGCAGTCCCCCCCATTAAAAGTAGAATCTACTGATTTTACAGTACTAATATCATGCTTACACCAATTGACCACAGCTGAGCTTTTCGTTATCTGTGGTGCTGCATTGTCAGTTGGCCAGTTTTGGTAGTGTGTTTCTTGTTTGTAACTATTATAGGTATGCTGGCAGTGACTTGTGTTATATGAAGAAAAAGGTGCGGGGTACAGCCCCTGATTACCAAAATGTTGCCGTAGGACTTTGGACAACGTTAGTCACTTGACTCAGCTCTCTTCACCTCACGAGCTATGAAAGTATAACGCTTACATGTTGAGCATGACGTGTGATTCATATAGAGTTTACGCTACGCAAGATCGGGTGGTTCGACTCTCTCCACTATCGTCGAAAAATCTCTATGGGTTTACTAAGTGTGATTTTGTATTTCTTTGAAATTTGGCTTCCCGACCAGTGCCCTTTGGGGTAACCATTGCTTCGGTGCTTGCACGCTGAAGTTCTTTGTCTACTAAGGGGATGTTGCCAGTGTAATGTGTCAGTCTTTTTGATGTAATAAACCCCATACACTCATGTATAAATAAACACTGTACTTAGTATCGGTCCGCGCCCTTCACCTGTCAATTTTAGAACATTTAATGACAGAATTTTGTGACCCAAGTTGGATGCCAAAATCTGTTTTTGTTGCCAACACTGGACTCTGGCTCTATTTTTTTTTGGCCAATACTGGGTACAGAATCTGTTGTTTCAGCCAACAGTGACTACAAAGTCCATTTCTGTGGCCAGAGCTAGACTCAGAATCAAGTTTTGCAGTTGCAGACAAGGTTAGCATAAAGCCCAAACAAAGCAAGGCACACACCATGATTCACAATCAAATACCAAGGGTGGAGCTAACTGTCATGCAAGACAGATGCACTTCAGATCGGCTCTCCCTCTGGGAACTTTTATACAGTATTATTGTCACCTTAAGTATTGTTTTTTTCAGTTCAAAAGAGACTCAATAGATAATTTAAACAAGTTCGTAACCTGTGAAGTGAAACTGGCTGTTTTCATGATGGGCAATCCGCAGAAAACAACAGGAGAAGGCCAGCCTGGTGACGTTGAGGTGCTGGATGCTACACCTCTCACCACACCAGCAACCTGGGTTTGGGAATGGACTGGGTCATTCGGGGGTCGGCTGGGGGAGGAAGGATTGAGCGTCCGGAGGACTGCTCTCCTTCCTCGGGGCAGGGGGATTTGCATTGTGCGCTGTCGACTGACACCAAGCGGTGGCTTGGGGTCGGCACAGGCACGCAGCCAGCCACATAGAGGGGCTGGCCTATGTCCTGGGTGATTGGCTGCCTCTTCGGAGGTGGAAACAGATCCCCACCCTTTGCATGGACGTGGGCATGGGAGAAAATGGTGGAAAAATCCAGGACTTGACAGGACCTGTGATGGCCCGATCACTCTGGTAAGTCCACCCCCGATACCAGATTTGATGTACCGGGGGCACGCTGGCACCTTTGTCCTGGCCCTGCTGCAGAAGGGAATCTGCAGGGATTTCTGGGGATGGATGAACGGGGATCATGGGCTGAGGATGTACCTCTCCGAGGGAGGGGTCATAGCCCTTGTCGGGTCTGCCACGGTGAGGAAAAACTACATATGGAAAAAAAAAAAACAGGAGAAGGAGGCAGCAAGAAGGGGCAGCAAGCAGCAGGGCCCTTCACAAGACATAACTATTAATGATGTGACACAGTCAATCTGTGCACTGAATTTGCGGGTCGTTGCTACTGACACCAAGCTGCAGGATTTTCACAGCCATTTCACAGCATGTGATACCCACTCGGCTGTGACCATTGTGGAAGTGAAGGAGGTGCTGGGTTGGCATTCAGAGCAGCTACAGTCTCTTCGGGGCTAGTCAAGGAAAATAAATTTTTGTGATTTGGACACCAGGCTCTGGAAAATAAATCTAGGGTCTCTAATGTGCGTGTCCTTGGTTTGGCTGAGGGTCTGGAAGCAGAGGCGCCATAAACCTTTGCAGGACAATGGCTGGGAAGGCTTTTGTGTTTGGACCCACTCCATACTATTCACAGTGCCTACCGCATAACACCACGGTGAAGGAGAAGGAAAACTCAGACCCATGTACCTTGCTTACCACTCTGGCAGCAGAACATGAACTGGACAGAAAACTGAGAGCAGTGAGAAGGAAGGGCCCCAGAGAAGTGGAAGAAGGGGACAAAATATTAATCTGCCCTGACCTCAGTTTTGCTACTTGGGACTGGAGAAAGGGCTTTGATGGCCTCCCATCCACCCTGAGTCCTTAAAGGTAACCCATGACCTATAATATTCTGCCAGACTAAGAGTAACCTATTCTGGGAAGCCCTACCTCTTAGTACATTAAAATGTCACTGTCTGCAGTGATGGGAGGGGAGGTCTGCATGGAGGACGGGATCACCGATAGTGCCACATGTGAGTGGGCCATATGTCCATATAGGGTAAATCCCTAAGTTTGTGTTACACTGTGGAGTCAGAGGTGCGTCTTGCTCTTTTTTTCCTACTGTGGTTCACTGTGGTTGAGATGTTATCTCAGCATGGCGCTGACCACTTAGTGGTGAGCAGTCTTGCTCCTCCTCCTCCTCCATTCTTCCCATGAGCAGCACGATTTATTAACGTTGCAACACAGCACTGGGCAGAGCTGTGGAAGGGTGTTACCTCCCAGCACGTCTGTTCCATTTTCTCTCTGCCAGGACTACAAAGCATGGTGCACACAATACAAACCCCAGAAAGCATTGCACCACAGCTCCACCTAGCTGAGTGCTTGATTAAGAACAGGTGCAGGACAGTGACTGCCTGCATAAAAGAGAAGGCCCAAACAATTGCTCTTGTTTCAGTACCTGATTAGGAAACAGGCGTGGAGGGTGGCTGGTGAGCATTTGTAGAAAGAAGGAAGAGAAAGAAAGAGAAATTTGAATCAACTGACTTCCTGCTTTGACCTTTGTTTACGGTATCATTTAATTGATCTTGACTTGGACTGGCTGAAACCCGACACTGGTAAATGACCTTTATTTGAAACACGGACCAAGAGACTCTTTTCTGATTTTGTTTGTTTGCCCCAGGAAATAGCTTAGCTATCTGGGCTATAGACAGGGAACTGAAAATTCACTGTGTAGGTAGCACTCAACAAAGAGCCAGGTATTATTTTCTTTTGTCTTGTTTTCATCCTGAGTTATTTTTGAATGTACCTCTCTCAGTATTTTTACTAATAAACACACAGTCATAGTGCTGTGTTACCTTGAATATCCTGTGTCATGGTGCGAAGTGTGCTCATATCCCCGCCTACAGGATCCCAGTGCAACACAACCCCCCCCCCCATGTTACAGTGGTGGAGAATGCGGGCAGGGTTGTGTAGATAACAACACCACTAACACACTGAAACAGCCATGGAGAACCTACTGCAGCAGCTTGTACAATCGAACCTGGCCCAGCAAGCCGCAAACCAACAGGTGGAGACCAACAGACTGCTACTGGAAGAGCAATGGAGGGGATAGCAAATGTTGAACTTGGAGCTACAGCGGCTTACCACAGAAGTGGCAAAGGGCAAGGAAGGCCGACCAGCAGGTGTGTCTTCCATTGTAGCTGGACATTTCCTGCAGAAGATGACAGCCAATGATGATGTGGAAGCCTATCTAAAAACTTTTGAAATGACTGCAAACAGAGAAGAATGGCCTCAAAGCAAGTGGGCTGGCATTCTGGCCCCCTTCCTCAGTGGTGATGCACAGAAGGGGTATTACGACCTTGAACCAGAGGACGCTGATGACTATGACAAGTTGAAAAAGGAAATCTCTCATGTAGGAGTAACAACAGCAGTGAGAGCTCAGCTGATTCCACTCATGGACATTTCAACCAGAGAAAGCTCCCTGCTCACAGATGTTTGATCTGATCCACTTAGCACGAAAATGGCTACAACCTGAAATCCTGACGTCTACTGCAGTAGTAGAAAGAGTGGTGCTGGATCACTTCACCAGAGGGCTGCCCTATGATTTAAAAAAAAACATTAGTCAAGGCAACCCTAGCACAGCAGAGGGCCTGGTAGACCTTGTGGAAAGGTATCACGCTACAGCTGAGCTCTTAAAGACTACCAGACCTGAAAGGATCAGTTCTGACAAGAGAACCCACTGGGAGCAAGACAAGAGAGCCATCCACCGCACAACACAGCCAGAAGGAAGAGAAGGAGCCAGGGGACCAGATGACTACAGCACTAGCAGAGGGCGCCAGAACTTGGTTGAAGCAAGAAGGGGAGTGATGGACCGAGATAGCAGAACCTGTTTCACATGTGGAGAACCAGGACACATCTCTTGGAACTGTCCTAAGAAAGATGAACCAATGCAAGTAGAAGCAACCCTGTCCAAACAGTGTAATGTCATCACTGTCCTCCTGGGGAATCATAGTCAGCCTCCTCGCATCATTCCAGTCCAGATCCAGAACCAGGAAGTGGACGCCATTGTTGGACTCCGGCAGTATGGTGACACTAGTCAGCCCCTCTTTAGCACCCATCAGCCAAGTGAGTGACAACAACCCCATTTCCATCACATGCATCCATGGGGACACCAAGACATATCCCACAGCACACCTTGAAATAAAAACAAAGGAAGGTGTGTTTACTGGAACAGTGGGATTGGTGAAGCAGTTGCCTTTCCCTGTGTTGTTAGGATGAGACCATCCATTCTTCCAAAGACTTTGAAAATGAGAAAAAAGACAAAGAGGAGGACAAAGACCATGAAGACACAGGCAAAGACAAAGATGAAGACAAAGACAATGAGGAAGACAAAGACAATGAGGGCGACAAAGTGTACACAGTGTCCGACAAACCTGAAAAAAAAAAAATACATCAACACCAATGGTACAAGTCTTCGTGGGAGAAGACAATGATGAAGAAGATGGAGGAGCAGATGTCATAGAAGACACTCCAGAGGACTTAGAAGGGGGCAATTTCTTCACACCAGCATGGGCACAGTACAGAGGAAGATTTGGGACAGCACAACTGGAAGATCCCACACTCCAGCACACCAAAGGAAATGTGAAAGTGGTGGATGGGAGGCCCTTCAACCCTGACCAGCCCCTCCCCTACCCACACTTTGCTATGAACAACAACTTGCTATATCAAGTACACAAAACAGCCGAGATACTGACAGAGCAGCTGCTCGTGCCCCAGCCCTTTCAGCACACTGTAATGCATTTGGCTCATAGCCACCTCTTGGGAGGACACCTGGGAATGGATAAAACAAAAGAGAGACTGCTGAATCGTTTCTTTTGGCCAGGGGTCCATGCTGAGGTGGAACAATATTGTCGCTCCTGTCCAGAGTGCCAGCAGAGAGCTCCACAACCCTCTTTCCGAAATCCATTAGTTCCTCTGCCAATCATTGAAACACCCTTTGAGCGTATTGCCATGGACCTGGTAGGACCCTTGGTGAAGTCTGCGAAAGGGTTTCAGTACATCCTGGTGGTAGTAGACTATGCTACCAGATACCCTGAAGCCATTCCCCTGCAGAACACGACAACGAAGAGCATCACCCAAGAACTAGTGCAGGTGTTTTCCCCGAGTCGGGATACCTAAGGAAATCCTCACTGACCAAGGAACACCCTTCATGTCCAGAATACTGAAGGATTTGTGTCAGCTCCTCCAAATCAAACAGCTGCGCACGTCCGTGCATCATCCACGTCCGTGCATCATCCGCAGACAGATGGGCTCATTGAAAGATTCAATAAAACGTTAAAGAGTATGATTAATAAAAACCATGGAGACAGATGGATGGAACTGGGACCAGCTGCTACCATATCTAATGTTTGCCATCCGTGAAGTGCCCCAAGCGTCCACAGGATTTTCCCCATTTGAACTGCTGTATGCCCACTGCCCACGAGGTCTCCTTGACATAACAAGAGAGACATGGGAGCACCAACCCTGCCCCCACCAAACCGTCATTGAACACGGGGAAGGGATGAGAGAGCGCATTAATGCCATAATGCCCATCGTGAAGGAACATATGCAAAAGGCCCAAGAAGCTCAAAGGAGAGCCTACAACCATCCCGTAGCACCCAGGGAGTTTCAGCCCGGTGACAGAGTGTCAGTGCTTGTCCCCACCTCCGAGTGCAAGTTCCTGGCCACCTGGAAAGGACCCTACGAGGTACTTGAAAAAATAAACCAAGTCAATTACAAGGTAAAACAACCGGGTAGACGAAAGCCTGAACAAATATATCACATCAATTTGTTGAAAAATTGGGTGGACCGTGATGTCTTCTGGAGTGAAACAAACCCCTGTCCAGATGAGGAAAACCCCAGAGACACAGTGACGGTTGGAGACCTGGCACCAAGTCAGAAACAAGACATCTTGAATTCCTGGACAGAAATAAAGATGTGTTCTCTGATCTGCCGGCAACACTCGACTCCGTCCTCATGACATTGTGACCCTTCAGGGAAACAGGTACACCTCAAGCCATATCGTGTACCAAGCACGCCCGAATTGCGATAAAGGAAGAGGTTAAAAAGATGTTACATCTGGGAGTAATTGAAGAATCTCACAGTGCCTGGTCTAGCCCCATAGTGCTTGTCACAAAACCCGATGGATCAATCAAGTTCTGCAATGATTTCAGAAAACTGAATGAGATTTCAGCTTTTGATGCATACCCAATGCCGTGAGTAGATGAACTCATTGAAAGACTGGGAACAGCCCGCTTCATCAGCACTCTTGACCTAACAAAAGGCTACTGGCAAGTCCCCTTGACAAAAGCTGCCAGAGAGAAGACTGCGTTTGCCACCCCTGATGGCTTGTATCAATATACAATGCTTCCTTTTGGTTTACATGGAGCCCCAGCCACATTTCAATGCCTGATGGACCGTGTGCTGCGACCCCACCAGGAGTATGCTGCTGCTTATTTAGACGATGTCATTATTCACAGTCATACCTGGGACAGCCACTTGAAGAAACTGCAAGTGTGGACGCAGTCACTCCAAGAACCTGGGCTCACAGCCAACCCAAAAAAATGTACCTTAGGGGTGAGTGAAGCACAGTACTTGGGTTATACAATAGGAAGAGGCCTTATAAAGCCACAAGAAAAAAAAGTTGCTGCCATTCAAGATTGGCCACAACCGGTCAATAAAAAACAAGTAAGGGCATTTTTGGGACTCACAGGCTATTACAGAAGATTTATTCAAAACTTTGCTACTGTAGCAGCCCCCCTCAGTGACCTCACACGTAACAGCCAACCTAACATGGTGAAATGGACTCCTGAAGCGGACAAAGCTTTCTGTTTCTTGAAACTGGCACTGTGTGCCTCTCCTGTCCTGAATTCCCCTGACTTCTCCAAACCCATGATTGTACAAACTGATGCATCTGATACGGGTCTGGGTGCAGTCCTGTCACAGGACATTAATGGTGAAGAACACCCGATAATATACTTGAGCCGCAAGCTGTTACCACGTGAAGGTCACTTTGCCATGGTGGAGAAGGAATGCCTGGCGATCAAATGGGCACTTGAGTCTCTGAAGTATTACCTGCTGGCCAGAAGTTCTTCTCGCTACTGATCACGCTCCCCTGACGTGGATGAGACAGGCTAAGGAAATGAATGCTCGTGTTACCCCATGGTTTCTGAGTTTACAGCCCTTTGATTTTCAGATTGTTCACCGTGACGGTGCCAAGCATGGGAATGCAGATGCTCTTTCCCGGATCCACTCCTTCTTTTCTGCTGCCGCTCAGCCCGAGGGGGCTAAGCTGAGGAAGGAGGTATGTAACACAGCACTGGGCAGAGCTGTGGAAGGGCGTTACCTCCCAGCACGTCTGTTCCATTTTCTCTCTGCCAGGACTACAAAGCATGGTGCACACACTACAAGCCGCAGAAGGCATTGCACCACAGCTCCACCTAGCTGAGTGCTTGATTAAGAACAGGTGCAGGATAGTGACTGCCTGCATAAAAGAGAAGGCCCAAACAATTGCTCTTGTTTCAGTACCTGATTAGGAAACAGACGTGGAGGGTGGCTGGTGAGCATTTGTAGAAAGAAGGAAAGAAAGAAAGAGAAATTTGAATCAACTGACTTCCCGGCTTTGACCTTTTGTTTGGCGTGCGACTACGAACTGGATCTTGACTTTGGACTGACTGAAAACCCGACACTGGTAAATGACCTTTATTTGAAACACAGACCAAGAGACTCTTTCCTGATTTGGTTTGTTTGCCCCAGGAAATAGCTTAGCTATCTGGGCTACAGACAGGGAACTGAAAATTCACTGTGTAGGTAGCACTCAACAAAGAGCCAGGTATTATTTTCTTTTGTCTTGTTTGCATCCTGAGTTATTTTTGAATATACCTTTCTCAGTATTTTTACTAATATACACACAGTCATAGTGCTGTGTTACCCTGAATATCCTGTGTCGTGGTGCAAAGTGTGGTCATATCCCCGCCTACAAGATCCTAGTAGTAACACAACCCACCCACCTCTGCAAGTTACAACGTATGCAGCTGTATGGTTGCGTTTCCGAAGTACTATAAACTACAAATTGTTTTAATATGAACAAGTTTAAATATGTGGCACTCATTTGAGTGCATCCTTCAAATGTTAAAGGTGGTCCTAGTTTCTTATGGGACTTTATGTGTTCAGTTCCTAGAGGGAGGGAGTTTGGGTAATGTATCCCACTTTATGCATGACATATCTTTTTTTCTATTTAACCAAACAACCACAGGTTAGGTGGTCAGATACGCTAATGGATTAAACCATTGTCGGAAAAGGTCGACTTCCAGTATGATGATATTGGCGATCTTTTATATGTTTGTATAATTATACTCCGAGCCTCCGTATGATGTATGGGAGGGTATGGTCGCATGTCCTATTCTAAGTATGGCTTATCTAATGTCAGTTATATTACATGTATTCTTCCTGTTAATTGTTTTAAAATACTATTTTAGAATCAATAAAAAGAAAGTAAAAAACGTCAGATACCAGCTCGTAAATAAATAATGGTTAGAAACAGAAATTCGTTTGAAAATGAGGAGGCATATCACCCCAACAGGTTTCTCTGGCTACACATCACAGCTTCATCAGGTGGCAGAAGTGGTCAGCCCTTGTAAATAAAGCAGCTAGGTTGGCTTAGCATAAAGGACAAATCGAGGGGACTAGCGGTTTGGGCTCTCCAGCTTCCCGTTGTCACGCACCTGCAGCGGCGTCTCTGGAGTTTCGCCAAGGAACTGTTTGGCAGAGTTACGTCGGAGGAACTCTTTCGTTTCTGCCCTAACCTGCGGTAGTATTTCTGGTCTCCCGACAGGATTTATTTTAACGGAGGAACGCCGGAGGGGTTTTTGATTCCGCCTCCTTTCAGTTTTAGCCTTGGACAAGTTCGGGAAAGAGAGCGGAAGCCTTTCGGTCCAAGAGATCACTTAATCTCATTTTCTGGGACCGCTTTGTCGGTCTGGAAGGCTCGTGGAGTCCCGGATTGGTCTGGGTCAGATGGCTTTGGACTTTTCTGTCGGTTGCTTTCCGCGACTAATTTAATGGATTCATTTCGCTGGGAATTAGTGCCTGAAGAGCCCACTACTTCCACGCCGTTCTGAATTTTGATGAGGATTGGAATGGAGTTACATTGGATGGGTTTGCCTCTCTCTCTCTTTTTTACTAGTATCTTAATTTGACGCTATCTGACTTGGTCAAGTTGTGATCAGCTTAGTTTTCAGAGCGCTGAACGGCCCTGTCTTAGTAAGGTTTCAAATCTGGTTGTGTAACTCTGTCTGTTAGTTAATTACCTGGTAGGTGTCGTGACCTGGAGCTTTTGCTACCCTGCAGGGGTTTGGGGGGTTTTTTTTTAGTCAGGAAGCTGGCTGGAGTACCCCACCCCCCTTGAGTCATGAGGACTGCCACTTTTGTGGTACTCTTCATGACCCTTTGGTAAGGGTAGTTTTGGACTCCTTCAAGGATTACCTATTTGTGAGAAATATGGGCATGAGTTAAACCGATTTTTTCTGACCAAAATTTTACAGACTCTTCATGACCCTTTGGTAAGGGTAGTTTTGGACTCCTTCAAGGATTACCTATTTGTGAGAAATATGGGCATGAGTTAAACCGATTTTTTCTGACCAAAATTTTACAGACTCTCGAATCATTCTGGTGAAATTTCGGACTCTTCCTGCTTTATTCCCATCTGTTCCTGCCTGATATGGACATATTAATTTTATGGACTCTGCATTAGTTTGATTTGTTCTATTTTCGAGTTCTTTGATTACGGCTTTTGGACACGGGGGGTGAGAGGTCTTTGTGTCTTTTAGCCTTTTTTAGTTTTGTTTTACTTTTTTCCTTTTGTGAGGCTAGAACAAATATCATCTTCCCCCTTGTTGTGAGAGAACTTGAGAGGAGTTCTGTTCTTGGCCCTCTGCTGTTATATCCCATAAGGGCTAGGCAGTGAGAGTGCCTTGTCCCTTTCCTCTCCCGGTGGTGAGAGCAATCCGGGGCTAAACAGTTTAGGTTTAGATTTTCTTTTCTTTTAAGCTTTATTTTATGATGTTGTTAAATTGATTTTTAATTAGTTCTGTTGTGGGTTTTTGGGTTTCTTATCTAAGCTTCAACATGTGTTGGTCTTTAACTCCCACGGTGGTGCGCTACTCATCCTCCTCCCTTCGCGCCCTCTGCCCCTTTGTCACTCCTCCTCTACTTTTTGATACTTACCAGTGCTGTAGAGCTCTGGGTATTGTCCATGGGGGGGTTGTCGAACAGGGGTGGATGAATGAGCGGGTCCATCGTATCGGGGTAGTCAGGTCTAGGAGGCGCCCTGGGGTGAAATGGAACTAGATCAGGTTCTCTTGTCTGGTAGCCATACCCAAGGGCTCCACAGAAATTAGTGGCAGATAGCTTGACAACCCTGAAGTTTGTCCAAATCGGGTGGTGTTATGCAATGCCAGGTCTGTTAGGAATAAGACCGCTATTATTGCGATCTTGTTGGTTCAGCTGACCTGGCTTGCATCAACGAGACCTGGCTGGATAGAAATCTGGCCCCACCTTAGGAGTGATTCACACGATTCCGGCCGGTACTCGGTGATACACCGCCCGAGACTGGACCGCAGGGGTGGGGGGGTTGCAGTCTGTTTTAAGACGGAATTGGGCCTCACGAATGTGGTAGTTGGTGAGACTGGGTCTTTTGAGTGTACAGTCGTAGCAGGTGTAGGCGTTCGAATCGTCTCTCATCTACCGTCCACCCGGAGATGGGAGACGCTTCTTACAGGAAGTAGCAGACTTCCTCGTCGACATGTCATTTGAGTCGCCCAGGTTGATGGTCCTGGGTGACTTCAACGCCTGGGTCGATGATGAACTCTCAAATTTGGGTAATGACTTCCTCCAATTGATGTCTTCTTTGGGCCTTACACAGGTGGTTTCCACTGCAACGCATAAATCTGGACACTCTTTAGATCTAGTCTTCCTTCTAGGGATCAACGCATCCGACATGGGGGTGGAACCAGTCACCTGGTCTGATCACCACATCGTGAGGTTCAATTTTTGCACCCCCCTGAGAAGACCAGCCCCTGTGGAGATGGTCAGGTACCGCCCATTACGGAATGTTACTCCACAAGGTCTAGCGGCGGTCCTTGACCTCTCATCCTTCGGTTCGGTGAGCAGTGGTCCAGAAGCACTAGTGTCGGCCTATAATAAGGCCGTCACGACGGCTCTGGATTCCATTGCTCCCTGTTCAATCAACACCCAGATCCCTTGCCCCGGGCCCCATGGTTTGAAGGGACCTAAGGGAGATCGGAGACAGGGGCGAAGGTTAGAGCGTCGCTGGCGCAGGTCCTCCCTCGATGCCGACCACTCTAGATTGATGGAACATTATGTTAACTATCAATCTGCAATCACCCATAGGAAGACAGAATTCTTGTCCAGGGAGATTGCAGTTGCTCAGAATCGACCGGCTCAGCTGTTCCGAACTGTAGACAGACTGTGCAACCCAGCCTGCCTGCATGTTCGGAAAGCTTTTTCGCAAGCAGAGTGCGACGAGCTCGCTCGATACTTTGCAGCTAAAGTGGCCGACATCAGGAAGAACCTGGGTCCGGCAAGCTCTATGGGCGAAGCTTTTGGTCAGCGTGAGATGACAGTGCCCCATTTCTCCTGGAGTTCCTTTCGACGACCTGAGTTCGTGGACATTATGAGGATCATCCATTCTATGCGCCCCACAAGTTGTGGTTTAGATCCCGGTCCGACTCCCCTTATTCTGGGTTGTTTGGATATCACTGGTCCAGTCTTGGCGCAAATAGTCTGGTGCTCCTTGGAATTGGGTGAGTTTCCCTGTTCCTTGAAAGAGGCTGTGGTAACTCTTCTTTTGAAGAAAGCTTCCTTGGACCCGGACTCTTATTCTAGCTATCGACCTATCTCTAACCTCCCCTTTATTGGGAAGGTTATCGAGAAGGTTGTAGCGGTTCAATTGGATGACCATTTAACCATCCATAACGTCTACGAATCCTTCCAGTCGGGCTTCCGTAAAAGACATAGCACCGAGACTGCGCTGGTTCGGGTGTTAAATGATCTTCTGATGGCGAGGGATCAGAAGAGACGCTCCATTCTTGTTCTTCTTGATCTCTCTGCAGCCTTTGACACAGTGGACCACATGGTGCTGTTAGCTCGCCTGGGGCAAATTTGTGGAATGACTGGAACCGTTCTGCAATGGTTCACGTCATTTCTTACCGGGAGATCGCAGAGAGTTGTGTCGGGTATTTTCTCCTCTGACCCAATCCCTCTGTTGTGTGGAGTGCCCCAGGGATCCGTGCTGTCGCCCATGTTGTTTGCAGTGTATATGCTGCCCCTCGGAGGTATCATTAGACGATATGGGCTGAGGTTTCACTGCTATGCGGATGACACCCAGCTCTATCTGTCCTTTGCACCCGACCAGGATGGAGCTCTCTCGGTGTTTAACAGCTGTCTGAGGGAGATCCAAGACTGGATGGATTCTAGTTGGCTAAAGTTGAACTCAGAGAAAACAGAGGTGCTGGTGGTGGATCCTGGTGGTAGGGTGGTGAGGCTGGATATTGGTGCTCCATGTGGAATTATTCTTGGTGGAGTATCTTTGCCGTCCTCAGAACAGGTGGCGTAGCCTTGGAGTTATTCTTGACGATAGGCTGACTCTCAAAGCTCAGGTGTCAGCTGTTGTCAAGACTTCCTTTTATCATCTCAGGAACATTGCCAGGGTGAAGCATCTTGTTCCGTCTGACTCCCTGCCTACTTTGGTTCATGCTTTTGTATCTTCACGCTTAGACTATTGCAACGCCCTGTACTTTGGGCTTTTTGGGGTTGAAATCCGTCGCCTACAGCTGGTGCAGAATGCTGCAGCCCGGGTTCTGACTGGGACAAGTCGTTTCTGTCACATCACTCCCGTGCTGCGCGAACTGCACTGGCTGCCTGTGCGGTGGCGGATCACCTTTAAAGTCATTTTGCTGACTTTCAAAGCCCTTCACGACCAGGGTCCAGCCTATCTGAAAGACCTCCTAGTGCCTTACTGCCCTGACCAATCACTCCGCTCGGCCGACATGGGGTTGTTAGAGATCCCAAGAGTGAGTTTGAAATCTTCTGGCAGCAGAGCATTTTCATATGCTGCACCCACTCTTTGGAACTCTCTACCATGTCGGCTACGGCAGTGCACCTCCGTGGAACTCTTTAAAAAAGAGCTGAAAACCTACTTATGAAACATGGCTTTTTTAGATAATTAGTTATCTATTAATGCTTTGGTTTTTATTATTATATATTTTATCTTGTGGTATGCCGATTTTATGTATATGTTTGTGTATGTTGTGTTTGAACTGTCAAATTGTTCAGCACCTTGATATGTTGAAAGGTGCTATATAAATAAATTATTATTATTATTATTATTATTAAATCAAGTTCTGTTTCTTGGGTGTTTCTTTCTAGGACCAAAAACTAGCCTTGTGCAGTATCTGAGTAAACACATTACTCACGTATCAGTAGAAACTTCCAACACAAACATGTGGATGTCAGATTCAGTCTCCACACTGGAAGGTTATTGTTGTATACCAGAAAGAGCAGACAGCCTAAAACCAAGCCCTGTAGATACATGTCAAACTCAGTGTGTCACCCTTTTTGTTTCTTTTTCTCTTTACAAGATAGCTAGGAAGGTAATTTTAAATCCAGATCAGTGAAGCCTATAGTGTTGAAGTTGGTTAATTAGTATCCTGTGAACAGCCATGTTGGAAGCTTTCTTAAGGTCAAGAGAAATGGCTACACACATTTGCCTTTGATCAAAAGCATTGAAAGTGTTTTTCAGTGACTTCTGAGAGAGAGAGAGAGAGAGAGAGGCGAGAGCAATGGTAGCAGAACTGAAACCTGTCTGTGCATCATTGGGTAGGTTATCAGTTATAAGCAGTCACACATCTGATTGTGGACTGCATGTTCTATGACTTTAGACACAATGTAGAGACTGCCAGTAGTCGTTAGGCACATCAGTACTACCAAATTAGTAAACTGGGATTACTTTTGCTTTTTTCCAGTTCATTAGAAAAGCTCACTTTTTTTTAACCAAATATAAATGCTACAAGTAGAACCCAAAGATCTTATGGTTAAAGTGCCAGGGCTATGGTGTCTTCCAGAGCATGAAATAAAACCCTGAATTAATGCTTTAAAATTTGCTACTGAGTGATTTGTGCTCCAAGTGTCTGCACTAAGTGTCTCCAGGGTCCTTAAAGAACTAAGAGAGGTGGTGGCTGAACCTCTTGCTATCCTGTTTAGCCGATCACTAGAAACAGGGGAGGTACCCAAAGACTGGAGGATAGCAGATGTAGTCCCCTTATACAAAAGTGGGAACAAAGAGGAAGCGGGGAACTACAGACCAGTCAGCCTCACCTCGGTAGTGGGGAAGATCATGGAAGCACTACTGAAGGAGAGATTGGTGGAACATCTGGTTGTCAATGGACTACAGGACCCAAGGCAGCATGGTTTCACCAGGGGAAGGTCATGTCAGACCAACCTCATTGAATTTTTTGACTGGGTGACTAGGGAGGTGGATCAGGGGAGGGCAGTGGACATGGCCTATCTGGACTTCAGCAAGGCCATTGACACTGTGCCACATAGAAGACTATTGCACAAACTGGGGAATATGGGTGTGGGCAGGACAGTAGTGCAGTGGGTAGGTAACTGGCTGGGCAGCAGGACACAGAGGGTGGTGGTAAATGGCTGTCACTCCACAGAGGAAGAGTGACCAGTGGGGTACCACAGGGATCAGTGCTGGGACCGGTACTATTCAATATCTTCATCAGTGACATTGCACAGGACCTAGAAGGCAGAATTTCACTGTTCGCTGATGACACAAAGCTCTGTAACAGAGTAGACACACCAGAGTGTAGACAGAATGAGGCAGGACCTGCAGAAACTTGAAGAATGGTCAGGGTTTGGCAGTTGAAATTCAATGCAAGGAAGTGCAAGATAATGCATATGGGGCACAAAACCCTGGCACAATATATCAGTTGGGGTGAGGATATAGCATGCACCAAGCAGGAAAGGATCTTGGAGTTATCATCTCTGATGACCTCAAGGCAGAAACAGTGTGATAAGGCAGCAGGTAAAGCAAATAGGATGCTGGGATGCATAGGCAGGGCATCACCAGCAGGAAAAGGGAGGTCATAATTCCACTATACAAGACACTAGTGAGGCCGCACCTGGAGTACACTGTGCAGTTCTGGAGACCTTACCTACGTAAGGACATAGACAGGGTAGAAAGGTTCAGAGGAGGGCAACAAAGATGGTGCATGGATTGCATCACAAGTCCTATGAGGACAGGTTGAAGGCACTGAACATGTACTCCCTGGGAGAGGAGGGAGAGGGATATGATAGAGACATACAAGTATCTTACAGGGAGGAACAGGGTGCAGGAATGCACTATTTTAAGCAAAAAGATGTTCCAGGACTAGAGGGCATGGGATGAAGTTGGAGGGAGGACGATTCAGAGGAAGCGTGAGGAAGAATTTCTTCACAGAAGCGGATGGTGGACAAGTGGAACACCCTGCCAGAGGAAGTGGTGGGGCTGGAAACAATCAAGGATTTAAGAATGCATGGGATAGACATAAAGGAATTCTGGAGGTCAGGGGTAAGGGGCAACAGACTTCCTGGAAAACAAACTGAACTTACAAACTTAAATGGGCAGACTGGGTGGGCCATAGGCCCTTATCTGCCGACACTGTCTATGTATCTATGTATCTATGTAAGTCCGGGTATTTGTGCTCTGCTGGGCACAGCACATGAACCTTTTTTTTAAGCATACACCTTTCATTTTATGCAGTTTCCTTTTTTTGATGTGTGCACCATTGTTGTTATGCGTGTCATTTTTTTCTACGTACGCTGCTGCATAATCTTGGGATCCTATGACAACAGGGCCCCTAGTTCTGGTGCAGTCGGGCAGACCCAGGTGTGGCAAAAAATGCATTTGCATCTGCCCTTTTGAAATACCCCCATAGGGGTTTAAAGGGCACCAATATAGTCTACTCCAAGTGTTTAATTGTCTTCTATCGAGTTGATCAAGCCCCATGGAATTTCTGCAATTTTAGTGCTTTGAATTCACTGAAACTTATGCCTTTGATGACAGGATCTACATGGACATAACTACCAAAATGGTAGCCAAACTCCAGTTAAATTTCATTTTAAACGTGACCTGCAAAGTAGCAATGCAGCCCCCTCCCGTCCTCACATACCTTGTAATACTGCTGCGGGAGTCCAGGGCTGCAATCGGCACTATTTTTCATAAAGGGGTTTAACTTTAATAAAGTGCCAAAACTTTTGGCCGAACACGGAAGTGCAGAGGGAACTCGACTGAGTGGGCACAAGTGTTCATGGGTATTACACCAATTTAGTGACATCACTTCCACCGCTACTATTATAAGTGCAGCATTGGTGGTAGTTTGCTGATTTTATTTTTTCCTCAGGGGTCTTGACACCCCAAATATTACTGACAGCAACAGCCTGTCCAGGTGTTGCAGTAAGTAATATTTGCGGTGTCAAGACCCCCACGGAAGAAGTAAAATCAGCATACTAAACTACCGCCAATGCTGCACTAATAATAGTAGTGGTGGGAGCAACGTCACTAAATGGGTGAATACCCATGAACACTTGCGCCCGTTCAGTCAGGTCCCCTCTGCACTTCCGTTTTCAGCTGAAAGGTTTGGCGCTTTATTCAAATTAAACCCGTTTATGAAAAATAATGCCGATTGCAGCCCCAGACTCCTGCAACAGTACTGCAAGGTATGTGAGGATGGAAGGGGGCTGCATTGCTATTCCGCAGGTCACCTTTAAGCCTGGCCCAGTGTGGCCGGTGGTACTATGCAAAAAGCAGGGTTTGTAAGTTAAATATTACTCCCAGGTGCCGCTTGATGGCCCAGCAGAAGCGTTATGCACTCACGTTCGAGTGCAGTCTTGGGAGTCGTGTGGTCATGGGGCTGGAATGGTACTGCCACACAGCAACTCTCCCAGAGGGGAAGGGGGGCATCCAGGTTCCACTGCCATAGCGACCCCTGCAGTAAGCCGAGGGAGCTTGCCTCTCCCACAGGGCATCACTACATGCGTGCGAGGGTCTGTGTGTAGGAACGCACATACCTCACCAGACGTCAGGGCTGGCAGAAGGAATAAATCCAGGAGAAAAAAACTCCTGCCACCAAGTACTATGGCAGCCAGTACTCTTGGGTCCTGCATCATGTGGCTCCTCACTGGCCTGACGATGGGAGGAAGCACCAGTCACGGCTGGGAGGTTGCCGAGTCAGTGCCCAGGAAAAGGCATAGGTGGTGGCAGGGGAACAAAAAACTGGGGGACAAAAAACTGACTATCATCATTAGGCCAGTAGAATTTCAGGAGTTCTGCACAATAGCACACTCGGATGTCAGGTGGTGGGATAGTCATCTGCCGCTGCAGCAACACCTTCTATAGTAACTGATCTAGCAGCAATGATATGGATGACACCCAAGGAGAAACACATAAGGAGTTGACAAATAGGGAAGTGCAGACAAAACTTTTGGTAGAATAGAGAATGTCAACCCCTGTGTCTTAGATGACACATGCTGTGCTCCCCCACGCCCCTTGATGCTGACACACCAAAACCACCACCTAGTTCCCACCACTGTCAAGAGTTCATACAGACACACTTCCTCTCCTGGTGACAGCATGGGAGTCCCCCATGACAGGACAGAGTAGACCTCAGATGATGATGCCCTAGGAGTTCCTGATGGAAACTAAGGAGGCCAGTAGAGTGGGTTTGGAGTGCTGCAGAGCACATGTGACATGAAGAGTGAGGTGCCAGGGCAGCATGGTGCACAAAAATGAATCTTATTTTGGCCAACTAAAATCTGAGCAGCCAAATTATGTGAACATAATACTCACCACTGGTGTACTACTGATACTAGATCAGCTTATAATCTGTCATGTGAGAAACTGCTTTTTGTTAAGGTTTCCTTTATTTCAATGATAAATTACTTTGCACAACAGCCAATGGATACTGCAGTTTGACAGGCAATTCCTTTCTACTTACAGTATAAGGTTGGGTTAAAGGTGTTATCACTTGTTTTGGTGGCCTTTTGTCTGAATGTTGGAAAACATTTTATCATGGAAAGGATGATGTAGGGAGGTAGTCTGTGCAAAACTGGTGGGGAGACTGAAACATGGATGGGACAGGCATATGGGGCTGGTGAAGAGAGGAAAGGGGGAAGTGATGGGCCCCTAGGGCCCTCACAAAGTGAACATTATATAGTACGGATGGGAGACTCAGTGACCCACAGGGCCATTTACTGCCGACAATGTCCATGGTTCTGTAATGGTAGAAATTCTTAAACTTCAGCTGAAACACTGCTGAGTCCTAATGACAATATAAGACAACTTCACAAGATCCTGATCAAAACTACGGTAATTCTGATTAAGTTTGTCCCATGCGGCATGACATTTGGACACTGTAATGAATGCCAGTGTCTGACTCTGTCAGTTTTTCCAGTGAGCGGACATGCCCATCCTGCCTTTATCTTACTGCCTTTCAGACACCAATCCCTCTTAAACATATAGCTTACAAGGCAAGGGTAAGGAGGTGAGTTACTACTTATTGTGAGTCAATGTGTTGAGTACCAAAGAAGCTATATGAATTTGTTTTTCCATCAAGATTTTACGGCCCCTGCAGATCACACATCCACACTCCTGATCTGAGCAAGCACAGAGCCCAACATATCACTAACTTCACCACTGTAGTACCCCATGATTCAACCATCATTCTGGGCCTCCAGGGGGAGTATCCCCTTCCTGGACACCATCAAGATCCACACTGATGGCAGGCTTCGTGGCACAGGGTCTGAATGTACCAGGACTGTAATTCTGACAATGATCAGGGTTTTATATCCTTCTACTACAGTCCCTCCTGCCGCCCACTACCCTAATACTGGCATAGCCTCTGTAGGTCTCATATGATGTAGCACACCAGGCACATCCACCACACCTGAAAAGAAGGCAAGCTACCTGGCCCACCGAGAGGGGTCACTGTGTCAGTGGATGCTGTTGTTATCCTCGTCTGCCAGACTGTTGTTTCACTGCATTCTGCTGAAGTTCTCTGTGATTTTTCTTTTGCTGTTGAATGGGACACCTCTTTAATTTGGGGTAGAATATACCCCAAGTATAGTGAACTGCCAAACCAAAAATCCCCTAGTAGGGGGAAGCCTAGGCAGCACTCAGTTCAGGTTCCCCAAGTCCATTCCCAAACCTGGGTTGTCAGTAAGGAAGCATGCTGCACCTCCACTGGGCCATCTAGGCTGTGTACACACTAGACTTTTTAAAACATTTTAAGTAGTTTTAAAACGTTTTCAAAAGAGGAAACATGGTTTGCGTCTGCACCTAACACTGTTTGAAACCGTGTATAAAAACAGTGCCCAAACCCTGCAAGGGACCTAAGCTTAAAACCAGTTTTAAATACAGTTTCAAACCAAGCGTGGTTTACCCTGCAGTGTGGATGGGAGATTGATCCATGTTTCCACTGATCCCTGCTGCAAACCATGCTAGCTTACATCATTACAGGGCTGCAATGTGGACGACAGCAGCAGCACGACTGAACTTAAATATGGTTGCAGAACCTAAAGCAACAAGTGTGGACAGACATCAGTGGTGAGTTTAAACCCATTTTAAAAAATGGTTGTAAACCCAGGCTGCCAGTGTGTACGTGTGGTTTAGAGCTTTATCAGTTTTGTGAACTGACCTAGACATTGGTGTCTGCAGTGCAGGACAGAGTACTCCGCAAACTCCAATATCTGGCTTGATTGAAATGTTAACACCAATTTGTTCATCAGAGAGATGGCAACGAAGACCACAACAGAAAACATTAGGTAAAATAATGAAGACACAAAAAACTTACAATGTAAAGGGGAAAAAAAAAAAAACATTGAAATTAATGGACCCTTTGAAATGAATGGTCTTCATTCATTTCAATGGTGTCTGTGTGTGAGAATCGGCTCTTGGTCGGACAGTGACAAGTTTCACTTACTACTTTCTTACAGTACTACCTTGCTACAGAAATACTGTGAGACAGTGACAGAGAAAGAAAGAGAGAGAGAGAGAACTGCTGGACTTCTGCAGGACATATCGCATGCTCTCTGTCTCACTGTCACTGTGGCTGGTGATCGGGAACTTCAGGACATTTAGGCACACTGCTCTTACACAGAGGGACAATGACTTCACCCCTTCAGTGCCCGGCTCCATAATCTCCTCTCTCATCTGTTACCCTGCCTCTCCTCGCATCCCACTTTGCACAGACAATGGATGGCACACGGACAAATCCTTTACCTTTGAAGAGACCAAGACACACACACACACAGGCGCACAATTTCTCTGCACACTACCGAAATTCTAGACTAGCTCTCCCAATGTGTCTCTCTCTCTCCGACATTCACAGACTGCATGCCTCAGTGTAGACAGAGGGCAGACAGCACAACTGTGCACTGACAGTGTTTCCTTATCACAGAGACACATAGACACGGGCCAATGACAGAGAGAGTGAACCATCTGTGATGTGTATGCCACGCTGGCAATTGCTGTTTCTCTCTTTCAACACTGCCCAGGGAACATTACTGAGCTTGCAACTTTGTGGTGCCCAAACATATGCAATGGATTTGCAGTACCTGTCTGTCACTCGCTCTCCGTCTCTCTTTGTCCTGCAGCTCTCTCAGGCTCTGTCTCTCTGCTCCCTATTTCAGTGTCAGTGCATACTGCTACTGCTCTGTTGGGGTCCGGGGGGTGGGGCAGGGTGCCGGAAGATAGTAAAGCTGCAGGGGCTGAGGGTTGGAAGGGCACTTATTGGGATACAAAGGGCACTTTTTCTAATCCAGTTTTTGCTATACAGAAATACAATAAATGCACATTTATAATAAAGATTGTAGTGTTAGAAATGCAGTTATACCATATAGGAATATTTAATACAGAATATTAAGAGCTCAGCTGTCAACCCATTTCCTCTAATAACTCCATATAAAGAAGCTCTATTATACAGAAATGCAAATGTTGAATTCCCCTTTCGTAACTCATAATAGCACACTTTTTGTTTTCATTAAATTTGAACTGGGTTATTATTATTAGTATTGTTTATTTCTCACTTGTAATCACATACACATCATTTAACATTTGACTGGGAAAACAGACTAAAGTGCTTGACTGTAATCTTCTAAGAAAATAAAATATTTATGTTTATTAAACTATAGCTAAGGAAAGAAATTCTGCAGCCTTTTAAACTGTTATAATTAAGTCAGAAAAAAAATCTCTGATGCTCAGAGGCACATTATCTGCCCCTTAGAAAATGGGCTTTTTATTTCCTGGCATCTGATTGGCTAGTACCCTTGCCAGGGGGGTACATTAACTTTCAATAGATTCCCAGGAAATAAAAGTACCAGCCCCAGTACCCCTTCATCCTCTGTAAAATCCTTGTGCCCACCCTGCCCCCTCATTGGCCAAAAGCACCCCCAGTAAATTTGAACTCGTTATTTTTTCCTCGCTTAGCTGAGGAGATAGACCCCACACACACACAGTGTAAACTCAGCCTTTCCTCCAACCTGACAGTTTGTCAAACATGAAAAACAAATACACTTTCAGTGCAAAAACAACTCAATTGTACTGCAGTACAATACACTGAGAACCCACGTTGCTTCTGATGCCGCTCGGTGTAATCTCCTCTAACAAGTGAATCACCCCCTAAATGTGAAGCAATAGATTTTTTAAACTAACCATAAACACACAATACACATTTTTTATTCGGTTGTCGACGAGTCAGACAAATTCACATCCCCCGTGCTCGTCTCCAACAGCACTGCTCTCGCCCCGCCTTCTCCGCAGCGGTTAATCAGCCTGTCACAGTCTCCCCCCACCCACCCTGTCCCATTACTGATCATGAACATGATCTTCTAAAAGCACGCCTAACTGCCACCACCACCACTCCTCACCCCAGCACGTAATTAATAAACAGACCAGTATTAGTCCCCTGAAGCTTACTAGTGACAGGAGGGCAGCACCAACTCTATGGAGACAGCAGAACATCGGAGCAGGCTAGAGAGACGTGCTGCCTTTTGAAAACAGTAATTCTGTTCCCAGCCCGAGCTCGGAACTGGCGGCCTGATGCAGTGCAGTCAGCATGTCTGAAATCTCAATCATTACAGTCCAAAGACGGCCAGTACTCCTGTAAGTGTTTATGAATCACCGCTGACTGCCACCCTGCCACCCACTTCCCGGTCACTTACAGTCATTCCGTGATACCCTACATTTGGGGGGGGGGAGCATAAATAAAACAGAATGGCTGTATTTGGGGAGGGGGGACAGGATACAGAACAGCACAAACGGGACTACTTTACAACCCAGAGCTAAACTGCATTCCTATTTCTTAAATATTTTCCTTAATTTTTTTTTAATTCCCATATAAAAAAATGCCACACAGACCATTTTCTAAGTGCAATAATACCCTCCAGGGTGGGCGGTATGGGCAATACCGGACCTTACAGGGGCTATAAGGCCCTCCGCCTGCGGCATCGGGCCTCATTACACCCCTGGGCGGTCCAGTATTGCCCAATACCGCCCACCCTGTCAGGTATTATTGCTTGCTTATATAAGCTAAAAGCTCACATATGTAACATACCATTTTGTAAATTAAATGACCCTGCAAATAAACTGTACTTAAACTGTGTACTATGATAGCTACATATAGGATAAAGTATGGGCCTGGGTGTGTAACGAGAATTTACACACACCCGAGGGGTTTATGTGAAGCATCTAACCCCTCGGGTGTGTGTAAATTCGAGTTTATACACCAGACCCATATTTTATTTTATATAATTGCTAGGTTTTCCTTTTTTCGCCTCAGCAATTGTATAAAATAAAATATAGCTGTGCAGCCGGGGTTCGGTGAAGGTGAAGTGCGTGGCCGCAGTCAGCAGTTTGATTTTCTAATTAGTTTTTTTTTATCTTGTGCACAGCACTGACTGAGGCAGATTTTGCTTGTTTTTTTTTTTACGTACTTACCACCTAGCCGAGGTGGTGGTTTGCTGTCCGTTAGCGGTTTCCCGAGCAGACACGGTGTTGTGAAGCGAGGAAGGGGCGATAAGCGCATAGTGAGGGAAATCAAGGTGTTTGTCTCTAATGAACACTCCTTCACACGGCAAATTACACCACGGTTTCCCTATGGGAAAAAAGGGAAACTGGTAATTATATAAGATTTATGTTTAAAAGTAGGTCCTAATCTGAGTCCAACCAAAAGGGCTCTTATACTTATGTGCCACACATGCAAGGTCAGCTAAGTCACTCAAAATGCGTGTGGTTTTCATTTCATCAGTTGACATATACTTTAAATATAAAAGCTGAAGTTCAATTAGAAAATGTAAAAAAAAGAATAATAAGGTCTCCCTCAAACCAAATGCATAGTTCATTTGGTCCCTTTACAAAGCTGGCTCTTGAAGTCTGAAGTTCAGTATTATGATACAATGCTTCACTTCCAGAGCCAGTCTGTAAAGGGACCACATTATGCAACATCATCTTCTGCAGTAATGAGTCTGGCAGATCAAGCCACCACAAAATACTGAAAATTTAGTTGAGGGAGAGTTTTTTGTTTTGTTTTGTACATTTTCTAATTGAACTTCAACTTACATTTAAATGGCATTCAAAGTATATTTCAGTTTAGAGCATCCGATCCATTTGAATCTAGTTTAGGCTAAAAACATTTCAAATCATGAGACTGGCATGGCAGTATATACACCACTCAAATGCAGGTCAGGCATGCTTCAAAATGAAGATTTAAACAATGGGCAGAACTGAATATTTGTCTGCTAGCTGATTTGTCCTCTCAGTGTCTTCTATGTCACAGGAACTGAAAAATCTAATCTTACACAAGAAAGAAACAATGAACAAAGCATTCATTACAACAAAAAGTAGATGTGTAAACAAATGGTTTACCCTGAGACACAGGAGGGTCTGGACACAAATACCCACGCTGTCATTTATTTATTTAGTTTTTTTAGCAATAAAGCAATTGTAATGCAATGTTCAGAATTAATTGAATCACATTAAAATGCAGCTGTCACTGACTGTTTCAGGTTTCAGAAAACCACAGGATCTGTGTTCAGTTTCTCCATCACTTCGTAAACATGAGATCAATGGTAACAGTTATGAATTAGACGCTGGCTAGAGGATTTTTTCCAGCCAAATTACACAGGTGTCCAAGTTGATGCCCACTGTCTAGGGCAGCAGCAGACGAGTTTGGCACTAGAAGTTTTTTGTGGAAAGGCTCGTGAGGGTCTGGAAGAGGTGAGGAGCTGTTTTTGAGGCGATGGGGGAAATAAATTTATGACTGGCTGCCAGTAGATGGGTAAATGGAACAGCACTTACACCTATGCTATATATTTAAGGTATCAGGTATATGAAATGTAGAATGAAAAGTAGTGTTGGTATTATGTCAACCTGTACTAATCCCAGTTTGCATTCCCTTTGTATGTAATTACGGAATTTTAAAATGTCATTAAATATACAATAGAACAGAATAGGAAAAAACAAGTCTTGAAAAAATAGTGTTATTTGTCAACATGAAGCTTTGTGTATCTATGCCTTGAGCTAGCCTAGACAGAAAACTAAAACTACTACTTCTTTTCTCACTCTTCATAAATAACCTTCCCTCAATATGCCATTCCACTCAAATTGTGCTTTACGTCGATGATGCGGCCCTTTTCTGCAGTGACAAAAACCTCGCCACGATATTCCACAATCTGCAGTCTGATTTCATGAAGCTTCACTCCTAGTTCTCCGGCAACATCCTTGTCCTCAAATCCAAAAAGGGCAAGCTCATGATCTTCTCGGGACCCAGGAAAGCCCAAGTCCCTGCTTTTAAACTCCTTGATGATTCTGGCAACCTCGTTGAACAGGTGTCAGAATTCAAATATGTATGTCTCCATCTTGACCCCCACCTCTCATACAATCTCCACATCGGTAACCTCATGAAGAAGGTGCATGTCAGACTTGGTCTGCTCTACAGGATTAGAAAGTTCCTCATCCCTGCAACCAGACTTCGCCTCACTAGCGCTCTACTCCTGCCCCTTATCGACTAAGGATCTATTGTCTTCTCTCCCCCTACCTCATCCCTCCTTTTCTCCAAACTTAGAGTCACATACAACAGCATAGCACGTTTCGTCACCGGTCTCCTATGGAAGACACACCACTGCTCATTTTATTCCTCCCTCGAGTGGCCCACTCTAGAAGGGAGGCTCCATCTTAAGATGCTCTCCTTCCTACATAAGATATACCTCAATATCCCCCCCCCCCCCAGCAGTATCTCCCTATTCCCACTCGCAGTGCCTGGGCGTTTGACTAGAGATGCCTCAAGTCTGTTTTTTTGACACCCCTTTCTACAGGACAAAGCATGCCCAGAACTCCAATACCTTGAAGGGAACAAAACTTTACAACAATCTACCCCCCAAAATCCAGGCTTGCGGGTCCATATACTTTTTCAACTCCTCCCTAAAGGAGCACATCCTCCTATCGTCCACCTGCAGCTGCCCTGATAGGCCTCCTCCGTGGCCCTCTTGGTAAATCCCAGCGACTCTCTCTCCCCCACATCACCTGCACTTTTCTTCTCCCCACGAGTGCACTAAAACTTCTGCCCTATACAATACCTGAAAACATTTCTGTTTATCAATCTGCCTTCTGGTTAACTCTTATACAATTTTACCCATGTAATATGCTAGTTTTATTTTGCACTTGTTAGTTCCTTGTACTTCTATACATCTAAATATATAATGTACTTCTGTACACATGTATATTTACTTCATTGTATGTCGTAGGTAGTTCATTGTATGTGCTATGTATTCCATTGGCCTATGTATTTGTTCATCTGTTGTGTTTCCTACACTGGACGTTTGTGAAAATGAACATTTTTGCTCACATACCTTCCAGTATACAAATAAAATTGATTGATTGATTAATTGATTGATGTTTCCTGGACTAAAAAGAGTACCAACCTGACAAGGTGAGTCACCAGAGAATTGTAAAATAAAAATTAAAAAAATAAAAGCACGGAGTAGCAGGTGGGTTCAGCGGCTGGCAGGCAGCTGGTTCTTAAGCCCTCTGCCCTTTGCTGAGCTTCATTCAAAGCCAAGGAGGCACTAATTAATGCGCCATGCAATCAGATCCGCAACTTGGGGTGAATCAGTTAAGCAAGCAGGGCAAGTGAGCAACAAGCATGGGGGTCGCTGTGGCACTGTGAATGAGCTTGGTACATCCCACACACCTGGGTTTGATTCACAGAATCTCCAGTTCATGCATACATACTGTGTGACTGAGGAAGTCATAACTACTTCCTCAAAAAAAGGCACTTCTTGTGCCAATGGGACTAGTGCTAGTGGGCTTTACTCAGGTCGGTTACCAAATAAATAAATACAGTAACCCCTCGCTATAACAAATTACTTGGATCCATATCGAACAATCATTATAGTAAGTCACTTGTTAAAGTGAGGGACGCCATTCCGCTTCCGTTTCAGCTATACGATTACAGTTTCTGAGCGTGAGATGAATTTCACCAGTCAGGGGGGAGAGTTTGTGAGCCATCATGTTTTAGTTGTTTATATTTAAGTTCTTAATGTTGTATACTTGAGCACACTCCAGCTCCAAACTCAAGTACCACTGCCTCGAGAAAGAATATTGCTAAAAGATACAGTATGTAGTGTTTTGGGAGGGTTTTGTTTTCTTTCCAATCCCCCACTGTGGTTAAATACCTGCTGGACTAAGCTGTGTCAAGACCTCTAGACAGTCCGATTCTTCAAACAAGTTGTTTTTGTTTAGAAGAAATTCCAATTTTTAATAATAAATAAAAGAAGAGTTCTGTATTGCAGCATGTCAGTTCGGGAAGAGCTGTCGTCTTTTGCTGCCTGCTTTTGGCTGCTCCGCTCCGCTTCACTTTATACAGTACCCACTTTATACCTAGGCACTTCTAAGGTACATACTTCTACAGTATTAAAACTTATTTTACTATTATTATCCCCTAATGATTTTCCATTCCCCTTTCTTTACATTTTTCCAGGACTAAAACTGAAGGATAGTGCAGCCAGATGGAGAGAGAGAGAGAGAGAGAGAGAGAGAGAGACAGACAGAGAAGTCAGTCTTCTGCCTGCAGCTTTCCATTCCAGTGCACTTTGTCTCCGAGTGTTTCTATGTGCTTAAAATAGAGTCTTATGGTTTACTGTCCCTCAGACCACTTGTTTCTGTAAGGAGGCATATGGAGAGAGCAATATGCATGGAGTGTTTCTGAGCAGCAGCCCAGCCTCGGAAAATAGCCATCAACACTGTACAATAATAGTGTCAGGAGCCATGACGAACGTTCGTTATAGCCCATTGTTCGGTATAACGAGGTTCATTACAGCAAAGGGTTACTGTAAATAAAATAAAATGGCAAGCAGCTAGCAGCAGAAACTGACAGTTCATGTAGCATGCTGAGCGGGGTCCAGGCCGGGAAGCAAGCCAAGCAACTTTTTTTTTTTTTTTAATTCAAGGCAGCTAATAGAGTTGGAGTTGGGCTAAGAACCCTAATAGGACGGGGGTAGCCAATTCCATCAAGGGCCACCTCTGAATCGGATCTCACCGTGCCTCCTGGGCTGGCAGGCAACTAGAAAAAAAAAAAAGCAAGAGCATAGGCTGCTAGCCTAGCACTATGCAGCCCATCAAACAAAGCAAGGAACACACAGTCAAGTCACTCAGAGATGTATTACGCCTGGTGCCATAGCTCAGCGCCATTCGATTTGTTCACACTACACCTTGGGATAGCTCCAAAAGCCCAGGATCGGTTCGCTAGTTCCAGCTGGCATTTTTTAGTCTTTTAGAGGACAGCAGCTAAGTAGTGTGCACTGCAGTGCAGACAGCACTTTGAGCTTTTTGAGAATTGAAAACATTTTATATGAGCCTTGAAAAAGCGTAAGAGCTACGTGAAACGTTAGTGGAGGGTTGCCACTGTCACCCTGTATGGATTTTTAGCTTTTTGTTAAATAAATCAGTTTTTTACTTAGACCAGTTTTCGGTCTTTTTTTAGTGTGTCTTGTGCACTGCTCTCTGGTACTGGATTTTATATGAGCCCCCAGTCTGATCGATGTCCAAATTCTATCCTAGTGTACTCCTTACCTAAATGAGTCGGAGTGCATCCAAGTGAGTAAAAGGCAGTCCACGGCCACAGAGTCTGGTCCGAGTGGCAAGCAGAGGAGGGAGAGCCTGGCCCAGCTGGCAAACACACAGGAGGAGCACAAGGCAAATCAGCATTCAAATCGGCAACCAATCTGTCAAAATGGTTAGCCAAAAGAGAGGAATGGACTGTGCGTGGCCCTATACCTGCCTGCTTGACTCATGCTTCTCGTATCCCTTAGGTCCCCATTATTTGCTTGCGAGTTTTGCAACAGAAATTTTTTGCACCAGTGAAGGGGGCACATCAAACAGGTTCCCAGTGAGGTGAAAACTAGGGTGCTTTTTTTAATGGGATGCAGGTAGCTGGACTGGAGAGTCCAGTACTGCATGGCACAGCTTTTGTTTTCTATGTAGCGGAGTGGGGCGCAAGGTACATTCAAAGGGACAGTCAGTTTCAGTTTGTCAGTTCCCCAGGTTTGCAGCAGGGCTGGACACTTGTAACTTAATTAATGGGACAAGCTGGAAACTGGGGGGGGGGAGATGAGTGGGGGATGGGGATGAGCGGGGAAGCAGTGGCAACTTGACGGGACACTGCAGGACATGTGGACTGCAACAGAAGGTCCTGCTTTCACTAGCCAGAACACCGCCGAAAGAATGTCACTCGAAACTGCAATCTGGATGCACTGACAGACTAAGAGATATATAGAGAGGGAGAGACAGACACTGTGCCAGAACTGCTCAGTACCTCTCCCGAACTTGCTGTCACAATTCATCTCTGTGATCGGTCTTGTAGCCATTTGACACTCAGTTTGTTTCCCTCTCTCTCTCTCTCTCTCTCTCTCTGTGTTGGTCCATGCGCTGTGCAGTCGGCCCTTGAGAGAGAACTGCTGGGCTTCTTCATGACATGAGAGAGAGAAAGCCAACTCGGATGTGCATGCCGCACTTGCAATTACTGTGCTCTCTCTCCTTTTCTGTCTATTTCTGTGACGCTGCCCGGGGAAAATTACTGAGTTTACAACTTTATGGCACCCAAACCTACACTACGGATTGGAAGTACCTGTTATAACAGCCACAGTTCACTGTGAAGCTGACTGGTTTTATGCTAATAACTGCAATGACGAGTAGGGACGGGGCCAGTGTTATGCAAATTAGAGGACTCAAACTGTCCCTAATTTCAGTGGTTAATTTCTTTCAAGTAGAGACCGTTTCTGCCTGTTGCACTCAGATCACTGTCATAGCCAGCTTGCAGACTGTTTGGTGCATCAGGGACGAGCCCAACGCAGCTTCAGCTGCACTGGCCAGGAGAGTGACACACCTCTCAAATGCTGTACTGTCCCAAGATGTTTCTTGCGCATGTGCACAAGCAAACATAAAAAAGATTACTGTCCCCTACAATTCACTTAGAGCTGAGGCTGTGTCTAGAGCAGAAGTCATCATCTCTGCTTGTGACATCACAGTTTATTGCCACGGTAAAGGCTGTGATGTCACAAGCAGGGAATTATGATATCAGCTCCAGAATGAATCCCAGCTGTAGATGAACTACAAGGAACACGGGTTCTGGTTTTAATGTACACACACTCTGTAATGAAGAAAGGACTGAACTGAAATTCAGTTTTTGTGGGAATGTTGTTTCATTGCGTTCTGCTGATGTTATCTGTGATTTTTCTTTTGCTGTTGAATGGGACACCTCTTTAATTTGGGGTAAAATGTGCCCCAAGTATACTGAGCTGCCAAACCAACAATTCTCTGGATTCAATATTTCAATATTTAAAAAAAAAAAGGGGTCAGATCCTGTGCACCCAGCTGGCATGACACTGGCAAATTATGCCAGAAATGGAAGTGGACTCAGTTCTCTTGCACACTCAGATGGAGGAGGTGGGCAGACCACTGAAATAATGTACTGACCCTTCAGAGAGGAAGGGCTAGAACACGAAACACATTGTACTGTAGTAACATAGTTTTGTGATGACAGAAGGGACTTGAGAGTTCATCTTGTCTTCCCCTCCGGCTGTATGACAGTGCTATACTGAATTTAAGTATGGACAAACATACAGTCTTATCAGTCGGAATACTAATGACCTTACAGGGCAGTCCTTGCTTCAGCTCTTTTGCACTGGGTTCTTTTCTTTAAACGAAATGTCTAAGATTCTGCAGCACTAATTTCTGCACTTCTTCAGAGAATTACAAAGCTCCCTTAGCTCTTCAAGAGTCAACCGGGCATATTTTCAACATTTTTCATGTACTCTGCTTCAGGATGGAAGGGATCGCAATTTGGTCCTGAGGGGGCTGCCAGTCAATCCCTTCACTTTCCAGTGGAGCACCCCCTGCCCTTGGACATTTTGTGACATTTAACTAGGAACAGAACAGGTAGAAGTCAACGGGGCTGTGTTTTCTAACTTTATATGTTTGTTTACGGCATGAATTAAAAGTCACTGCTCAACTAACAAGGTTCTCGTACTACACGAGGCATGGGTACATCCTACAATAATGCATGTGCAGTAATGCATAACTGCTTGACTAATCGAATATACTGTCAATCCAGCATGGACTATGGATGCAATTTTTTTTCATAATAAAACAATGACTAAAAATGGAGGCATCTGATTGACTGACATATATACTAAAATGAGTATGTTAACTACTGTAAATCCTCATATACAACATAACAATTACAAAATGAAGCTAGAAAAACATTCATTCTAAAGCAATGAAAACATTTAACAATAGCATAAAGGAGCTCCAGGGGTTGGATAACCTTCATTAATCAAAGGGAGGTTATGACGCTCGAGGGGAAGGTAAGCCAACCCCTCGTCATGCCTTATAACATTTAGCTCCATCAAATTATAAAGAGGTGAATTATGTCTTAAAATTCTGAACAAACGTTGGTTATTTCAGACTCATAAACAGCACAAGGTGGCAGCTCACAGATAGACCTCTTATTGATTCTGGCATTTTCCATGATCCTTGGAGCAGGCGCAACGTTTTCATGCAAGCATATTTTGCATCAATTTAGATATATGTTTCTATATCGTTCCTCGTTGTCAATGGGGAGTTTAATACATAAGGGTAATGAGCTCCCCTACTGGGAATATTGGTACAGTCCAAAGTTGAGACCTCAGCATAGAACCCTAGGACACGAACATTCCAAATGCAGCAGTTACTCAAGTTTCTGCTAGCCCACTGATGAGAGAGCAGCACAGGCAGCGCTCTCTGAAAGATTTTAAGTTTCAGCCTTTTTTGTCATTTTGTGAGGAACTGTGTGACTCTGAGGCAGGTTGGGGCAACCTGGTGATATGGAGCACTCCTTAATTTAAAAATCCTTACCCATTAAACTGAGGCTTTTAAACAGTCTAACCTGCAAGTTAAGTGCCTGTAACTAGGGATGGGTGAACCAGTTCGGAAAAAAACTCGAACCGACCTGAACAAGCTGAAACATTCCAAAACGAACAGCTTCTGAACATTTTCGGCTGTTCTGATCAGTTCGGCATAGACCCCCACCCCCAGTTTTCCATTTCCTTGGTGTCTAGCGGATCCCCCTCCCCATCACCGACTGATTCCTTGTAAGTTAAAAAAAATACAGTCATAAAGCTTCCTTTTGAATCTGCAGAGCGTTTGTCAGTGACACCATGGTTTATCATAATCTAAATGTTGCAACATTTTTTGCAAGACTATGAGACCTTCACCCAAGGGGTCTCACTGTCCTTTCTGAGTAACCCAAACTAACATGTCTATTTTGGTTCCCCCAGTCAGAGGTAAAGCTGAGTTTCACAAATCCATATTGATTCTCTTATATGACATGCTACCTGCTAATGCCCCAGAGGTATTACCTGCAAAAACACTTGACCAAAAGACCCGTCCCTCAGATCAGTGTGGTCCATGCAAGTATGTCCAGGTGTACCTGAGAAGAGTGACTCAGCTTACCCAGATGGCCCAGCAGAACCAAATCCAAAAGATGATGAAGAGTATCCCTCTGAGGAGGAGGAGGAGATGAAGTGGACAGAGCCTACAAATAAGATTTCAATCCCCCTTCCCCCCATTTCATTCATTCAAAAATGCTATCCTAGCTGGTAACTGTGGCTTGCAGGACACAGAGAACCAGAGGCATACAACCCTTTCTGTGTGCTAAACACATCTGTTGTAACTGTGTATGATTTTACAATCTTGGGCACAGTTACAACAGTTTACCCACCTTACGACAACTTGCGCACATCTCGGGTGCAAGCTCCGTGAAAAACGTCCCCGGTATTGATGCATGCTGGACCACAAAAATATGGTCTAGCTTGCGTCAATTACTGCGGGGGATGGAACATCCCTTTAGACTGCCACAAGCCTGATACGCCATAGGGCTTGTGACAATCTTAGGCATTCAAAAATGTGGCCCAGAGATTCTAGATGCGAACCCCATCATTTCAACCTCAGCTTCCACCACAACATGTTTTCCTTCCTAAGCATTCTCCAGATTATTTCTCCTTACCTCCCTTATATGGCCCACCTTAGTAAATTTGCACATATGTTATAGTCTTGCTGTAAATATTGAGTTTGCTGTACATAATGCAGTTTGAAATTTTACCTACTTGTATGAAATTGTGTTTGTTCATTGTATATGTTTCTCCCAGTGCTTGTACCAAATTGTCCTGCTTCGTAAATTTGTCTCTAACTGTATACAGATTTATAACCACGTGTTTGTTACAAATTACATCTAGCCACCTCTGTTACAACCTGGACAACTGGACACTTGTGTAAAATGGGCAACTGGCCCATATGCCTTTCCAATATAAAATAAAAATGAAACATGAAAAATGAAATTTCATCACTGTGACCAAATCACAGATTAAGAATGGACAGGGGTAGACAAGGAAAAGCAGCTACCAACACCCAAAATTCAGTGTTATCCTTTCAGGGGGAAGTTTTTAAGAAAACAAAAATTCCTCCAGTGACAGATAATGCCATATGCAGTGCCACGAAGCACATCACCATACCTGCAGAAGAACTGGTGGTCCTGTCAGATGCTCCTCACAAAGAAGTGAACGCAGCATGCAGACATGCCTTTGTTTCAAATGGCATCCATCTGCAAACTATGTAGACCTCCCCTATTTCTCCTAAGGCTTTATGTTCATGGGTAACTGCCACAGGTACATTTGTCCCACAGGCTTCAAAGGGGACACTTTTTTTGCAACTCATTTAAATTGCTTCTCCCTTTTTGGGAGATGCAGCTGTGGACAGTTTATTTACATTGGCCCACTCTGCCTACTCTACAGTGACAACCATATAAGGGGTGTGGCTGCACACTGAGCAGCAGGTTATAATATGCCTTTTGCCAGGGATTTGCTTTTCGGCCCAGAACTAGATGGGATTTTGAAGGACATCCAGAATAAGACAAGGCTAATGCAGGTTTCTCAGCAGCAACAAGTCCAACTCTGCACTAGGGGGGGTGGGGTTTTGGCTGCCCAAAACAGTTGAGGGCAGATTTTGGCTCTTTCCAAACTTCAATAATCAGAGAAGCAGAGGACCTTAGTCTGGGTTCAAAGGCAACAGAGACCCCTTTGCTGACAGACATAATAGAGGTACAGGCAGAAGAGGCAGAGTTTTACAATGACTGCGATGTAGGCAATCAAAACAGTCCCCCATAAAATGGGGCAGGGGCTTTACTCCATCTATTTTATAGTCCCCAAAAAGTTGGAGACCTTATGTCCTATCCTGGACTTGAAACACTTGGAAAAATTTGTCAAACACATGACATTCAAGACAGAACCCCTGCAGTCCATCATTCAAATAGTCCAACTGGGGGACTTCCCAGTGCCCACTGATTTGAAGGTTGCCTATCTCCACATTCCAACCCACAAGTTGCACCAGAAATATCTGAGATTTGAAAACCTGGAGCAACACTTCCAGTACTGAGCTCTCCCCTTGGGTCCGGCATCAGCAGTGAGAGTTGAGAGTATTTTTGAATGTTCTGATTGTGCTGGTTGCACAACTGAGGCTAGAGGGGCACAATGTATATCTCTACCTGCATGATCTCAACAGGGCTCTAGCGGTGTCGATGGCAGAAAGGCTGGTGTCAAGGAATCTGGAAGTCCTGGAAAAGCATGGCTGGATAATCAACAGAAAGACAAGCTTCCTGATGCTGTCACAGATGTTAGAACACCAGGGAGCCGTGTTCCAGACTGACAAGCAGAAGGTCTCCTAACCACAACCAGGAAGGAGAACCTAATCCTGGAGATTCAGTGGCTGAGATCCCAGATAGTTGTTTCTGCTCTCAAGCTGCTCCATGTGTGGGGTTTGACGATGGCAGCAATGGAACAAGTACCCTGGGTCACAATTCACATGAAACAGCTCCAAGCAAGGCTATCCCCAAGCCTGGGAAAGAATGAACTACCTGTTCTTCATACAGGCCTATCTCAATCCTCCACATTGACTATAAATTATTCACCACCATAATGGCTAAACGCTTGGTGTCCCTGCTCCCCTTTCTAATTAACAAAGACCAAACAGGCTTTCTGTCATCTTGTCAGACACAGGACAATTCAAAGAAAACTTTGCATTTTCTCCACCACGCCACCCATCCAACATCTCATTCCTGCTATTATGTTTAGATGCGGAGAAGGCCCTTAATCAGGTGGCGTGGCTATTCCTGTTTTACACCCTCACACATCTGGGTATTCCTTAGCAGTACATCACAATGTTGGAAGCTCATAATCAACTAACAACCTATATGAAGGTTAATGGTCAGGTTTCTCCAAACTTCACCCTAGAACAGGGCGTACCTTTCTCTCTCCTTTTTGCCCCGCAAAACCAGGAGAACAAGTGAATATACTTCGGGAACAGAGAGCAAAAATTAGCGTTATATGCTGATGATCTGTTAATACATCTCACACATTTCCACAACTGTGCAAGGCTGTCTCTTGCTGTGGATAGCTGGCAGGCTATAGCTTTAACACCACAAAAAACTGAAGTACTACTACAATTGAATTACATCCCCACTGCCACCACCAAACAACAATTCAGATTCCTATGGGACCTGTCTCATCTGAAATACTTAGAGATATACCTTTTCAGTGAAGCCTCACAGGTTTCTGCCCTCAACTATGATGCACTCACCCAGAATATAACTAAAGATATCAAAACCTGATCTCCTCTTCCCCCTTCCAGTTATTTAAGCAATAATACCTGACAGAGTGGGAATTATTGGGCAATACTGGACTGCCCAGGGGTAAATGAGGCTGGATGCCACAGGTGGAGGGTCTTATAGCCCCTGTAAGGTCTGGTATTGCCCAATACTGCCCATCCTGGAAGGTATTTTTGCACTTACAAAATGGGCCTATGTATTTTATATGTTTGAAAAAAAAACTTTTATGTTAAAAGTATTGAAACTGTTAGTTTTTTTTTAATTTTTTGTAATGAAACAGTTCCTCCGCCTGCATATGAATTCTGTGTTTTATGTTATACTTAAGGAGTTTTGTCCTACTGGGGCCTTCGTAGTTGTAGCTGCTTGTTTTGGTTACCTGCCCCCAACCAGTCACTGTTTTAATGTTACCGGTTTTTTTTTTTGATGTTCATTGATTCTTTCTGTTTATTTCCGTCACTCGCTCTTTTTTCACTCCGTTTTCATCTGTGGCTCAGAGATGGGCTAACTTTGATAAGATGGCCAACAGAGTTAAGCTAGCCCTGGCAAAAAGAAACACAGATGAGGGGATACAGGCAAAGTGGGCAAGCAGTAAGGATGCAATACTTGAAGCAACATCCCATTGTGTTAGACAGAAAAGCAAGTGCAAAAGAAGAAGGAAACCACTTTGGTTCTCAAATACAGTAGCAGAAAAGGTCAGAGCCAAAAGGCTGGCCTTCAGGAAATATAAGGGAATACAGCGGGATGAAGATAGGGAGGCATACCAAATTGCCCTGAGGGAAGCAGGGAAGGCAGTAAGGCAGGCAAAGTCCCAAACTGAGGAAATACTAGCACGAACAGTAAAAGAAGGTGACAAGACTTTCTATAGATACATTAGTGAAAGGAGAAAGTCCAGAGGTGGTATAGCTAAGCTCAATGGAGAAGAGGGGGCATGTGAGGAGGAGGACCCTGTAAAAGCATCTATCCTAAATAGATACTTTTGCTCAGTATTTACTGAAAAGAAGGTAGGGCAGGGCCCACAGCTCAGCACCATGGACACAGGGGGGAGGGAGGTGAGCACTACTCCATTCACAAAAGAAAGAGTTCTACAGGAGCTTGCTAAGCTCAGAGTGGATAAGGCAATGGGAGCTGATGGCATACATCCCAGGGTACTTAAGGAGCTAAGGGTGGAACTGGCAGAGCCATTAGCAGAACTGTTTAGTAAGTCTCTGAGCACAGGAGAGGTCCCAGAAGACTGTAGAAGGGCTCATGTGATCCCGCTCCACAAGAGTGGTAGCAGGGAGGAGGCAGGGAACTACAGACCAGTCAGTCTTACCTCAATAGTGGGCAAGATTGTGGAGGCTCTCCTTAAGGAAAGGATCTTGCAACGCCTGGAATCAATAGGGGCACAGGATCCAAGACAGCATGGGTTTACAAAAGGATGGTCCTGTCAAACTAATCTCATAGATTTCTTTGACGGTAACCAGAGTGGTGGACCAAGGGGGAGCAGTTGATGTCGCCTACCTTGACTTCAGCAAAGCTTTCGACACTGTTCCACTTAGAAGATTGATAAATAAGCTGGGTAGGCTCGAGGTGGGTCAGAAGTTGGTCAACTGGGTGGCAAACTGGTTGACGGGCAGAAAACAGAGAGTGGTGATAAATGGTATACAGTCAGAAGAGATGCAAGTCACAAGTGGGGTACCTCAGGGATCAGTCCTGTGGCCAGTCCTCTTCAATATCTTCATTAGTGACCTTGCAGATGGACTAGAGGGTAAGGCTTGTCTGTTTGCAGATGACACCAAGATCTGCAACAGAGTAGATGATCCGGATGGGGTGGGCAGAATGAGTAGAGATCTGGATAAACTAGCAAAATGGTCAGAAGAGTGGAACTGGGATTTAATGCAAAGAAGTGCAAGATCATGCACATAGGGAAGAGAAACCCAGAAGCCACCTATAGGCTGGGAGTGGAGTTGCTGGCAGTTACAAAGGAAGAAAGAGACATGGGCATCATCATCAACGATGACCTGAAATCATCCAAGCAGACCTCTAAAGCAGTAGGTAAGGCTAGGGGGATGTTAGGGTGTATTAGTAGGGGTATCACAAGTCGTAAGAGGGAGGTAATAATCCCTCTTTATAAGACACTGGTTAGGCCCCATCTGGAGTACTGCGTGCAGTACTGGAGGCCACACCTTCACAAGGACATTAACCAAATTGAGGCAGTCCAGAGAAGAGCAACCAAAATGGTGCAGGGACTGCATCAGAAGACATATGAGGACAGATTAACGGAGCTCAATATGTATACCCTTGAGAAAAGGAGGGAGAGAGGTGATATGATCGAGACATTCAAACACCAAGAAGTGTAAGGTAATGCACCTGGGAAACAAAAACCCAGGGGAAGAGTACACAATTGGGGGGTGAGATACTAACAACAACAAAATGGAAAGGGACCTGGGGGTAGTCATATCAGATGACCTAAAGGTGGGCAAGCAATGTGAGAGGGCTGCAAGGAGGGCTGGGGGGATACTGGGATGCGTAGGGAGAGGCATCACCAGTAGAAAACAGGAAGTTATTATCCTCTGTACAGACATTTGGTGAGACCCCATCTGGAGTACTAGCGGCAGTTCTGGAGACCCAATCTCCTGAAAGACATAGACAGGATGGAGGCTGTCCAGAGGAGGGCAACTAAAATGATGCAGGGTCTGCACCGGAAGACACATGAAGAGAGACTTAAGGAGCTGAATATGTATAGCCTCAAGGAAAGGAGGAGGGGGACATGATAGAAACTTTCAAGTACCTCAAGGGAATCAACAAAGTCCAAGAGGGAGCATCTTTCCAAAAAGAGGTGTGCAAGAACAAGGGGCACAATTTGAAGATAGAAGGGGCGGCTCAGAGGTAATTTAAGTAAGTATTTTTTCACAGAGAGGGTTGTGGATGCATGGAACGGCCTTCTGGAGGAGGTTGTGGAGTCAAAAACAGTGGTGGAATTCAAGCATGCATGGGACAGTCATAAGGCAATTCTAGGGGGCGGGGGTAGGAAGAAGTAGGCTGCTGGTTAACTAGGATCTGCAGCTTATCCATTAGGTAGGGAAATGGGCAGACTGGGTGGGCCAAGCTGTCCTTATCTGCCATCAAAATCTATGTATCTATGTATGTACATTAAGGGCATTAACAAGGTGAAAGAGTCTAACATGTTTAAATATAAGAAAAATTGCAGGACAAGAGGGCACAGCATGAGATTAGAGGGAGGCCGATTAAGGGAGGATGTGAGGAAATTCTTTTTCACAGAAAGGGTGGTGGATGCGTGGAACGGCCTACCTCAGGAAGTGGTGGCTATGAATACAGTGCAGGGCTTCAAACAGGCATGGGATAGGCATAAGGGAGCAATACAGATGAGTATGAATAGATAGGCCACTGACAGAACAAAGGCGATGGCACATTTATAAGGTAGAAAAGAAATGGGCAGACTGGATGGGCCTTGCGGTCGACCTCTGCAAGATCCTTCTATATTTCTAGAGTCACCCCCCAACTGGATCACCTGCCGGCTACAAGACTTGGAAAAAAAAATTGCAACTTATAAATAGCACCCCTCTGCCCAGCCCGACAGTGCCCAGTGCCCAGTGCCCACATCCACACAGTCCAAATGTCTTTATGCCCTGGTGGCTAGTGGTCCCTCCCCTCCACCCCTTGTGTACAGTGATAGTAACCCCCCCCCCCATGTCCACAGTTAAAAAAAAAAAAAATTCCCTGGTGGTCTAGTGACTGCTTCCCCAATAGCTCTCCCCCTCCCTATCCCTAGTCCCATTCCAAATCCTTCACAGCTGGCCTGCCCACTGAGCTTTTTATGAATGCGTGTGTTCCTGTACAGGAACGCACTCATTCATTAAAGCTCAGTGGGCAGACCGGCCATGGAAGAGAGGAGGGATGTTCCAGTCCACCTGGCGCCCACTGCGGGATTTAATATGGGTCTGGGAGCGGGGTGGTTGAACGCCTACTGGGGTGGGGGGCACTAGACCACCAGGGAGGTATTTGGCAGTGGGACTGGGAGATAGGGAGAGGCGCTATTTATAAATTACAAAATTTGTTTTCCAAATCTTGCAGCTGGCGGGTGATCGGGGGGGAGGGGGCGCTAGCCACCGGGGACTTAATGTTCTGTACCTGTGGAGTGATTGGGGGATGGTGCCACTAGTCACCTGGGTTCTTTTTATATGGGGCAATTTCACCTAGAATTGGTCGAGGCTCTTCCCGCTTCACCACAGGCAAAGGTTCAGAAACTTCTCATGAAAGTTTCTTTATTTTCATGGATGTTCCGCACAGCAAAAAACTGCACTTTCGCCCACCCCTAGGCAGTAGTGCAGTGGCAGTGGGTGGCACACAGAAGAGCAGCCTGGTATGGACGAAAGGTCCATTACATTTTGTACAAAGGAGGTCAATGATGAAAAAAACTATCTATGGGGAGGGTTATGCCATATTTGTGCAGTGGTGCTGACTTGGAAGTCTACATGGTGTATTAGGAGGTGACTTCTCAGGAGGGAGGGCTGTGTTGTTCGGTCACTGGTTACCAAGAGAAAAACATGGTAGCTGCTCGGTTTGAAAATTCAGAGTGCTCAATGATATGCTAAGTAATGGGGCATCCCGAACTGGCACTTGTTTTTCATCGGGTGAATGCATGTCTGACCACGGTTTTCAGCCAATCAGGATGCTTTTTTTTCCCCAAGCCCATTTTCTAAACAAAAGGTAGATAATATAGGCATAATCCTACTTCCTCGACTACTATACGTAGCTCATTCACTACCTGTAACCCCCTCCCAACCTTATTTCCATGACTGGAATAAGCTAATTCACAATTTAGCCGGCCTGTCGGCACAGCAGTTGGATTTCCACTTGCGACACCGGCAACCCGAGTTCGGAAACGGACCTGGGTCATCATGAGGGCCGGCTGGGGGAGAAGGATTGAGCATCCCAGGGACTGCTCTCCTTCTCTGGGGAGAGGGAGGGGAGTGTGACTGGTGCTTGAGGGACCTCTGGCGGAGGCCAGGGGTACCACAGCAACTGGCATCAGATAGTAGTACATGGGGTGGACGTGGATATCATTGCATGTCCCCATCCCCGCATACAGGGGAAACAACACTGCTGCCCGCCACCTAGATGATGCCTGCCCCTCCGCTCCAATGAGCTCCCAGGCCGGCTCCCTGACCTATCCCATCTACTGCAGCACTAAGGAGGGCTGGTGCTGCAACCCCGCCCTAGGAGGCAAGCCAGCGGGTATCAGGTGAGTCGCGGATAATGAGAGAGTGGGAGCAAATGGGGCCATGACCAAGGCAGAGGTAACGGCGGCAGGTAGCAAGATAATGCATAGTAAATAAATAAAAAAAGTTAATTCACAATATATTTGGCCTGGGATGAAAGCCAGGATTAGGCTTACAGTCTTTTATACCTGTTTTCCTTTGACCTTGTATGTGCCATCTTTATAGGCCCGGTCATACCTGAAAACAGCCCCAGGGATCAGAGTACCCACCCAGTTGCCAAATAAAGACAGACATACATAAATAAATAACACTGCTCACATCCCCGCAGTGACCTGAAGCCCAATCCATAGACAACCTGTATACTAGAAACACCATTTCCATTTGGTTTAAAACTCTCAGTCTTGGGTGGGTACTCCCATTCAGATTTCTTGTCCTCTCACTGGCAGGTACACAGTACTTTATGCCTGCCAAAATATTTCTTCAGATGAGCACAGCTAGGACTTAAATTTTCATTTCAATTGGTGCAGGCTAATACAGTTGACGATATGGTCACTACTTTTTCTTTTCTAAAGCATTTAATGTTTAGATGAATATTTATAGTTAAGGTTTTGGTTTTTTGTTAGATTTGTATTTATTATGTGTAAGTTATATATTTATTATGCTCAAATGTTTGTTTTAAAGTTTGTACGGCGCCCAGAGCCTCCGGGATTGGGCGTCTTTTAAATAAATTTTGCCTTGCCTTGCCTTTTAATATACCTCAATCACCATTTTATAGATATATGCAAGCAAGGGATTACCTGCGCCCATTACTACAGCATGACAGAGGTTCCAAAAGAGATTGCTCCAGTTTATACAAATGAGGAACAGACCCTGAGAGTGGATGGGTTCAACCAGTCACCTTATATCCCGACTCTACCAGGTATTACTATCCTTACAGGGCACTTCTGTTAATCACATAACGAGAGCATGGGAAAAGATTTGAATATCATATTGTCAGACCAATAATAGGAGTCCTGCCTTAAGAATGTACATAACGTCACCTCCTTCCACATTTGGAAGCAGTATTTGTGAAAGACACTAGTGTGATTTTTTTCTTTTAATAACACCTGACAAGAAAGTAAAACATCTACCCCAGAAGGGGTCACAATGCTGGAGGCAATGTGGTTCACCTATCGCAACACATGGCCGTATTTTCTGGTCATGCCCACAGCTTGCTCCTTTCTTTTAGGCTCTTCATAGAGTCCTGCAGGAGATTTGGGACAATGGCCTAGTGCTCACACTATTCTTTCTAAATATCCCAGAAGGCCAATGTTCTCCAGACAGCAGGAAACTCCTTAATATCACACTGGTGACTGCCAAGAAGGCTATTACTAAATTATAGCTTACTCAAGCTTTCTCTGCATTAGAGATGTGTACTGATCTGATCTGCAATTTATATTTAATGGAAGATTTAATAGCCAACTTAAATAAGTTCCCAACATCTCAACGGAGATGGACAAGATGCCATGACAGCAACATCAGATTCTGTGCCACGAAATGTCTTTATTACAAAGTTTTTTTTTTCCTGCTAATTTCTTTCTGCCCCTGGACGACTGGCCCTTCCTCCACTAGTCCCCCCAGCCCCATCACCCCGACATCCACTGGCACTTGCTTCTGTTGCTGTTCCTGGAGGTGTCCAGCTGGCCAGGTGCAGAGCCTGCAAGGGACTGGTTTAATTCCGCCAGTCGCCACGGTTTTTCCTGGTTTCTCACTCCCTGAGTGCAACGTGGAGTGTGTAATGGCACCTGTGGCCGAGCTGCACATGCTCTCACATGCAGCACGCCAGGCATCTGTTCTGCAACTGTCCCCTCTGTGTGGATCCACTGTGCCAGCCCCTAGCTATTGCTAGGGGCCAGGGAAGCAGCAGACTCCATCCCCAACTCTCTTCAGGAGAGGAGAGCTGTCCTGTGGATGCTGAATCCTCTCCCTCCCTGGCTGACCCCCAGCGGCCCACTTGCACTGTGAATACGGGTCACCGGTGTGCCAGGAGGTACGGCAGTAATGCCTCAGCCCTCCACACCACTGGGCCGGCTATAATGTAATTTTTAGATATGTACGATGATGTATATACTCCAAAAGAAATGATGGCAGAGTTTTTTAGCTTCATGGGGGAGAACTGATCTAATACTATGTAAACTAGGCTGGCAATGAATAAGAGGTATATCGATTTCCATTCCTTTGTTCAGAAACGCAGCAATGGTCATGTCCTGGGTCATGTTGTATTGATTGTTTGGATTATTTCTCATATATTTGTCTATTGTCACTGACAGGGGAAAACAATAAAAAGACAAATTTGCAGAAAGGAAAAAAAAAAAACTCTCCAAGACAATGGCCCCCAGCTTCAGAGGATGACCAGGCTCCAATTCAGTTATCCAGACCAGTGCTGCAATCACTCAGGTAGACTCTCCTCAGAGCTTCCCCAGAGCTAATTTTAACCACCAATGCCAGCCTTTTGGGCTGGGGTGGTTCTAGATCAGATTCCAGTACAGGAGTCTCCAGCCCTCAGGAACAGTGTCTGTAAGTCAGTGTTTTGGAAATGAGGGAAATGTATCTAGCTTTGATGCACTTCCAGGACAGAGTTCAGTCAACACCATCACTGTGGCATACATAAAAAGTCAAGCAGACACAAGAAGTGCAAGCATGCACATGGAAGTTACTAGGGTGCTTTAGTGGACAAAGGACACCTACTGACTCGGATGGCAACTCACTTATCAGGGGAATTGAATGTCCAGGCTAACTATAGATCCAGAAGCAAATGATTTGATACCTTTTAATGGACCAACATAGATGTAACAACAAGAACAAAGTGCTCTAGCTTTCGGACCAACCAGTCCTTCTTCAGAAGCTCATGGCAGTTGTTTAGAAAATACAATACTTATAACAGCTAGATAATGCAGAGAAAAACAGAAAAAAATCCCCATTGGTTTAAAATACTCATTTAAAAAAAAAAAAAAAAGAAGATGATGTCAGAGAAGTTAAACAGTACAATACTGCCCTCAGTCCGAATGAACCTTGGGTTAAGATGTGCTTGGTGCAGCAAACATAAAGAATCCTACTACACATAAATTTAATTGACATAAGATAACACTGCTGAAGCAGATAACTCCCAAATCAAGCCATGAGTGTCACAGTCAGTATAAGGATGTGATTACTGAAATGCAACCCCCACCCAGCTTAAAGACAAACTAAGATAGTTATAGGGCTCATGAAATTACAATGTATGCATTAAAGACAAGAATACCAGTAAAGTTGTCTAAAAAACATCAGTGCACACTGTGTGATGTGTAAAACCTAGCTAGACATGTCACTCAGCTGTATTCTCAAGCTAAATAAAAGGCCCAAGAAATTACAAAAACCTCAGGACTATATAAATGATAATATAAATATAAATTGATAATATTAGTGTTAAACAAAAAACTCTAGTAGAGGAACCTCAAAGAATTAAGACTATGCATCCTGATATGTACTGATGTCAATATATACTGAGAATGTAGCAACAGGCTAACTATGTCATCACAAGAGAGTCCAGCCAAGGCAGTGGTCACTGTACCCGGAAGAGTTTGATCTGTTGTGCAGAATGTTCAGGCAAACTCATATCGATCTATCTGCATTGAGGGAGCATGTCCAGGTTCCAAGGTTCATCAGCTAGTTTCGGTGCCCATTGGTGGACGAGGTGGATGTCTTGTCCCAGCAGTGGGACTTCAACATATCTGTTCCTGCCACTTCCACTGTTGCTCAGGGTGCTGCAGAAATTCAACAGTCAAAAGAAGTTTTCTTTTGATAGCCCAGAATGGCTAAAAAGACCATGCTTCTCAGAGCTGGACAATCTGGCAATACAGGTTCTGCTCTATCTTTGCAGGGATCTGCTCAGTCAGGGTGCAATTCTGCATCAAAACTCATAGATGATGCAGTTGGCAGCATGATGCCACAGGGGAGGAAGCTCCACGGCAGGGATTCTCTGAGAAGGTGGTGGACTTGGAATGGCATCTTGGAAGGCTTCCACCTTGGCAGCCTCTAACAAAGAGATTGGGAAAACTATTTAGGTTCATTCCCACTTGTTATTAGAGTCAAATTGAAATGTTCTTTTTATGAAAAGCTATATGTTACTATTGTTGAAGGAAGTCTTGAACACAAGCATTAGAAAAGTCTGAAGATCACATGGTTTGTATGGTGATGCTGCTGCCTTAGATCTGAAGATCAAACAGCTCGTGTGGTGATCTGGCTGTGCAAGGTAAGGTAGGCCTGTGCCTTTTCCTGTTACAGCTCTGCTATGATCAGGGCCCCGAGTTTTCTGCGGCAGATCGGAGCAAAGTTCTGTGACAGGGTTCTCATTTGCCACAGAACTTCTGCGATGCTCGACACTAGTTTCTGCAGCAATTCTGCGGCACATTTTTACCCTTTTCTTTGGTTTTTCGCCATATCTGACACAATGCGTGCTCGTAACACAGTCATTTTATGGACTTTTGTCACCAAATTTTAACACAGCCAGTTTAAGACCTTTGCTCATGAACAGTGTCACAGTGATTTTTTTAATCTGTCCCGAACATTGATTTCGCACACCAACCATGCCACTGTGTGCTACATGTGTGAAACACACATTTCAGGTAAGGTGTGAAAAATGACAGTTGTACTGTTCATAAGGAGGTGTGGTAAAATGTCAACGCTGAAAAATATGAAGTGAAAATTTTAAAAATGCTCGAGAAGTTAAAGGCGTGCATAGAACACATAGCCTTTTCGTAAACAGTCATTTGGGGAAGTTTTTTCACCAAATTTTCAACATAGCCAGTTTAAGACCTTTGCTCATGAACAGTGCCACTGTGATTTTCTTAATCTGTCCCGAACACTGATTTTGCACACCGATTGTGCCATTGTGTGCTACCTGTGTGAAAACACATTTCGGGTGAGATGTGAAAAATGACATTTGTACTGTTCATAAGGAGGTGTGTTAAAATGGCAATGCTGAAAATCTGGACTGAAAATATTACAAATGCTCGAAGTTACGAGCTGTGTAGGAATTGCACAATGCACACTTGTAAAACAGTCATTTTTGGGAATTTTTTTCACCAGATTTTCAACATAGGGTTTTGGGGGAGGCCTACCTCATGGACTGTGACACTGTCATTTCGTTAATCAGTCCCGAAAGGTGGTTCTGCGCAGTGAATGCGAAATCACCTTTCGGGACTGAATAACAAATTGACAGTGACTGAGTTCATGAGGTGGGGTCCCAAGAACCCCATGTTGAAAATTTGGTGAAAAAATTCCCCAGAACGGCCGAGATATGTACCAAAGTTGAAAAAATCCATTTATGCCATCATACAGCTTACCGTCATTTCTTCAGTTCACAGTCTGCTTTGAAGAGTGCAGATGTGTTCCTGGTCCACTGAAGATTATCGCTGGTCTCTGGAAGGAAATATGAGGTGAGGTGGGGTGGGGAGGTGGAGTATACAGAGGGTGGGTGTGGGTTGGGGAGGGGCAAGAGAATCAATGAGGGACTTTTTGGGTCTTTTTATTTTTAAAGACAAGGAGACTTTTGCCATGCTGGGGTGGGCTCCAGCATGGCACCAGGCATTTTGGGGGCAGTGAAGCCGACTAGGGATCGGGCACCACCATCGGCAAAGAGAGACTTTTGCCACGCTGGTGTGGGCTCCCAGCGTGGCATATGGACATTTTGGGGGGGCAGTGAAGCTGGCGGAGTTGGGCACCTGTGCAGCAAGGAAACTTTGCCACGCTGGGGAGGGCTCCAGCGTGGCTATGGACTTTTTAGGGGGAGGCAGCAGCTTCATAGGATTGGGCAACTGCTGGCAAGGAGATTTTGCCATGCTGGGAGGGCCCAGCATGGCATTTGGACATTTGTTTGGAGGGGCAGTGAAGCTGACTGGGGATTGGGCATCCCCATCAGCAAAGGAGACTTTTGCCACGCTGGGGTGGGCTCCCAGTGTGGCATATGGACGTTTGTTTGGGGGGGGCAGTGAAGCCAATGGGGGATTGGGTCCCCCCATCAGCAAAGAATGTTTGTTCTGCGGGCGGCTGTGAATTCCACCGGTGGCCATGGTATGCCGCGGAATCACAGAAAACTCAGGGCCTTGGCTATGATATGTGACATACACGGGGCTCACTAGGATATATGTACATTTATAACTGTGTATATTGTTATGTTGCCTGCGTGTGCGCAAGACAATGTACTGTGGCAATAGGGGATTTTGGAGGAGTGTCACTGCCAAGCCCATTGCAGTTCACAGAACCACGGGCTCCGCAGTCTACACCAACGACCACTCAGTGTGGTCCTGATGCAACTCTCTGCAGGGTGGGCTGAATGGTCATGCACTTCAAGGGACTGAAGCCGCTCCAATCAGGGCTTCGGTTCATTGATTTGCAAGAAGCCAGTCAACAAACAGCAGAGTGGCTAGCGAATCACCACAACACTGTGTAAAAAGAGAAAAAAGTCCATTGATATTTGTTGCTGCCCACCCTTCCATAACTGTACCCCTCGCAGTCGACATTCCCTCGCACCACTTACTCTTTCCTGTATGTTGCCGTCTCACTAATGATGTCCACCGTGCAACGTTTCAGGTTTCTCAGATCACGTGATTAGCACGGTATAGCCTTGGGCACAGAACTCGGCGATAGTGTAGATTCTGTAGGTTTGGAACTGATTCCTGATAGGAGAGCTCAAGCTTTATGGCACATTCAGGTGCTGTCACTCCCCGCTCAGGACAGCTGTCCCCACCCCTTTGAGTCTTTCCTACTGTGTTGCTTGAGGAAGCCCCAAAATGCCTGAGTGGAACAGAACAAAGGAAAGGTGTAATGGCCAAGGTTAAACCTACGCGAGAGAGGTCAGTCACCGCAGAAGGTGTCTGATATACTTTGTATTGACAGTATGTGGAGATGGGTGGTTATTAATAGTGTTTAATGCAAAACTGTGCTTTATCAGTTGTGTGCCTCTGAAGGGATCACCTCTGCTCAAGTGCAAGATAAATCTGTCCAGGATACGAGACACCCAGCCAAAAAATAGTTATGTTTCTGAACTTTGTTTCCACATTGTAATCTGTAAAGCAAACAGGTAGTTAAAGCGTGGCTAAATAAATGACATACCTCAAATGTTATATGTAGTACAGCACAGTATAAGCTGGCACTAGTAAAAACCTTTTTAGATGATTTGTTTTTAAAATTAACAGAAATCTGTTTGCATTTCGAGTCGTTTCAATTGCATCACACAGTGGCAACTAGCTGTGTAAATCACTGTCTAAGGTCGAAATAAAGGTAAGAAGGGACCCTTGGCCATCGTGACCTCCCCCCTCCCCCGCCTTCCATAAGCAGAGAATAATCAAAGTATCTTTTTTGATCATCTACATCAGTTTTCTGTATTTGGCAGCAGGCTGTACCTTTACGGAATTTTAAACTTATGTCAAGTGATGCAAAAGTGTGTCTACTGATTGTATCATGAATTGCAATTTTAAAGTACATTAATTAATTTATTTATTAACGAGATTTACCAGATAAGCATACTGAGTGGGAAAGCCACTCGTTTCCAGATGCGACCTGGGTGTACATAACATAACATATATCAGTGCTAAAAATTAACATTTGAAATGCAGTAGTTAGTGTTACAATAGAATATGTGCATAACGTTCATATTTAGGTAAAGTAGGTTCAAGCATAGGTGAAGCAAATCAAATCCAAGGATGATTACAATCAGGACAATTAAGCAAAAGTATGCAGGTTTCAAGATTTGTATTCTTAGTACATACTAGCAATGAGGACAAAGAAGATGGTCATACTTGCAGTGGTTGAGGATGGGGAGGGCATAGGTGACGGAGGTAGTTAGGATAGTGTGAGGGTTTGCATTAATACATCACTAATGATCACATTTTAAATTGATTAGTACGCACAGGGAGTATTTTTGTAGTGCAATATTGTGTCAACAATTATTTTGCAAAAAAACAATAGATCTTGCCAGCCCAGTGGCACTGAGGGTTGAGGCGCTGCCACACCTCGTGCCACACCAGCGACCCGTGTTCAGGAATGAGCATGGGCCGCCAGGGATCAGCCGGGGAGGGAAAGGATCGAGCGTCCGGAGGACTGCTCTCCTTTCCCAGGGAGGGACACTTGGCTGCTCTGCTGCATGACTGCCCCCAGGTGGAGGCCTGAGGGCAGGATGGCACAGGACGCCAACAGTAGGTGGGTGCTGCGGGACTCCACAGACACACATGCCTCCATGTACACATCTAACATGTTGCACCCCAGCAACAGGGAGGGAAAGAAAACAGAAAAACACCTTGAGGCAGTAGGGTGAAAACTGACCCGCCGCAGGCTCCGCAGCAGTGGCCAGGCAACCGTTCAAGCCATGAATGGCTTAGGTAAGATCCGGGGGAGCCAGGTTACAGGGATGGGGGGTTGGTCATATGGAGGCTGCTGGTGGGATCGGGAGAAAAAATGCACATAAAAAAAAAACAATAGATCTTCATAATAAAACAAAAATTACCAATATTTCAGTCACAAAAAATTAAACGTTTTATACTTTCTCTTCTGATCAAACGTCCGATTCTTATGAAATGGAAATAAACTCTGGTGCCTTCTCTTTCAGATATTCTTCAAAGCCTCTCTCAGTATGCCTCTCTAGACCGATTATTTCATGTTACTCATAACCGACTCATTGTATATGACAGATGTTGGCAAGATTACTTCAAGTACATTGAACCTAGTTCTTCCAGACCCTAATTCTTACGGATATTTAGCCCTCCTTCTTATTTTGCTCTTAGATTAGATTTTCTTGAAACTTCTGTGCACAGATTCCTCTTCCTTTTTCCCTTCTTCCCTGTTTTCTCCCTCTCTCCTTCCATTCCTCCTTGAGTTTTTCTCTCTTCTTTCTTTCCTTGCACACTTTTCTCTTATCTTCACCTCTCCATTACTGAACATTGTTCATATTACCACATTTATCACTTTTTGCAATTTACTGAATGCCTTGCCATAGCCTGCCTAGCATGTATTTCTACATGGTTGCTATTTCTGATCCTATAATACCTTATTGATTGTAACCCTTCTGCTCTCCACTTACATCCTGTCTAGGTTTGTGTTTTATTATCAATGCATGTATATAAGGCTTCTCCAATATGTTTACCCTAAATACTGTGTTTTGTTAAGTGATATTTTATACCTTACATGGAGGACAGTCTTCTATTGTATTAGATGTGTGCTTTCTTATATACTCGAATTTCAATAAAAAGATAAAGTGGAAAAAAAAATTAAAGGTTTTGTACGTGTGAGACAACAGCTGGCAATTTGATATGACGCATTTATCCTATCTACTTAACGATGCAATATTTCTTTCAACCTTGAGATTTCTTCATTAATCAATATAAACTGTAGGGAGTGTGGGGGGGGGAGGAAATTTTGACAGATTGGTTTCTGCTTGTCAGGCAGGAGCAAAACCACGCTGTGGTGGAATGGTCTAGCCCAGCCTCTGCAAGTGTATGGAGTGGAAAAGTATGGGATACTGCGTTGAAGACTTTTGCCAGATCGACAAAAATGGCAGAGGTTATGTGACCCAGCTCCATATTGGAGAATATGGAGTCTGTGAGGTGTATTAGTGAACTGATGGTGGAATGGGACTTGTGGAAACCAGACGAGCAACTCTCTGCTGGGTGGGCTGAATAATCATGCACCTCAAAGGACCGAAGCTGCTCCAATCAGAGAGGGCGTTGGTCCCTTGATTTCCACGAAGCCAGTCTACAAACAGCTGAGCGGTTTGCAAATCACCATGTCACTGTGTAAAAACAAAACAAAATTGTCCATTTATGTCTATTGCTGCCCGCCCCCTGTAACTGCAACCCCCCTTCAGTTGACCCTCTGTCTCAGCACCTACCGCCCCACACCCACCAAATGTGCCCAATCCCCCAGTGTCGCAACCGTATCGTTTTTTCTATATATATTATTAATAAAACCTGAAACAAAGGAAACCGGCCCATGAATGTCTGTAAATGGTGCCCTAGAACTATCACCCCCACCCAACCCTCCCTGAACTAACAGGGTCCCTATTATTTTAGCGGTGTCTTTCTTTTTTATCAAAAGGTGGTTTGAAGTATTAAAAAAGGTTCTGAAAATAAGCTCCATAGGCTTGCACGGGGCGTGTCCCTGCGTTCTCCCTGGTACCTCATCACAAAATGGGGGAGCGCGTGGGCGGAGCAGGCAATCTAGGAACTGGGAAGGGATCGACTAGCTCACGGTTTGAAGAAATTATGATCATTTTCCAAACTTTGATCTGTGAGTAAAATAATTTTTTTTTTTTACACAACGGGGCTATCGCCGCCCCAGGATAACAGGCTATGAAGCCCAACATGTGACATAACACGATTCCTTTAAGAACAATGTCATGATTTATAATGACAGATTTAAACTGGAGTAACTGCTACATTTGAAATATTCATGTCTCATGGCTTTATGCTGATGTGAACTACCAGAAAGAAAAACTGGCACACTAGACCTAGGTTAGTACAAATTTAATATAGCTAAAGTGCAGATACTTGACATATAGTAAAATTCATAGTCAGTCATAAAAACGCCACTCACTGGCAATACAACAAAAACTCATCTTACAGGTTCGACTACAAAATAGTCTTCTCCAGGGGCGGAGTTTGTATGCATAGGTATCATTTAAATAGCATCTGTGAATGTGTATTTTAAATAATTTCAAATGCCCCAATCACTGCATTCATTATTAAATAAATCACTATATTAATTCTGTGGTTCTATGGTGAGGGCATAGCTTTGGCATGTACTACTATTCCCCAGTAGGGGAGCACTACTCCATATATATTGTCTTCCCCGCTGACAACATTTCTGTTTTTGCTTGTATGCTGCGTGAGGCCAGATAAACTATACTCTACCATACTTTCCAAGCCAAACATGCTGCAAAAAAATGGGACTTAAGAGTTGCAAAATGTGGACATACAACCCAGTAATATCATACAATAGCATGAATACCATGCCATTAAATATGCAAATCAGTAACATTTTATCCCCCCCCCACAGCCCTTATCCAAATGACTATTAGTTCCCACTTCTCCATGTACAAAGGCATTAAAAAAACACACATTCTTTCATTTGCAAAATTATGAACTTTTCTGGATCACAATCTTGGTGGGTAGGTCTGTTCTGACAAATTTGCAGCCCTATTCAAGCCAGAAGTTGGCAAGGCCCATAAAAATAGGTTACTCACCTGTAACCGTAGTTCCACTAGTGGTATGTAGTTCACATCCACACATTGGCAGTTACATTGGAAGTGCAAATTTGTTGGAACATCTTCAAGTTAAGCTCCTTCCACCACCCAGGCAGTATATCCTCCAACTCAGCCCGTGATGTCAGATCATGCACATTGGAAGCAGGAATCTGTTTGCCATTTGACAGCAGAGGCTGAGTGGGTGGTGTGGATGTGAAGCTTTCATACCACTCCTAGAACTATTGTTACAGGTGAGTAACCTATTTTTCTAAGAGTATGGATGCAGTTCACTATCCACACATTAGCAGACTTCCAGCTGTTCTCAGGAGGAAGGTGCAAGGTGCACACACCTGTTTGGCAAATAGAACTTGGAGAACCAAGGTCTCAAATGAAGCATCCCAACAAGACACAAGGTCGATTCCGTAATGGGAGATGAAGGTGTGTGCTGACTTACAGGTGGCAGCCCTACAGATCTCCTGGATAGGAATGTCTCTGGAAGCAGCCATCAATGCAGCAGTATCTCTGGTGGAATGAACTTGAAGTCCTCTGAGAGGCTCCTACTGGCCAGCCTATGCAGCAGAGGTTGATGCAGGATATTATCCATCTGCCAATCATCCGCTTGCTGCCAGTCTGCCAGGTGTGGCTTCAGCATACATTGCAAACAGCTGGTGAGCCTCACCCTGGAACTCCAGCCACGTCCTCTACTTAGTAAGAGAGTGCCTGCCGCAAGTCCACAGTATGGAGCCTGCAGGCGGCCTCTGAAGATGGGTTGGTAAAATATACCAGAAGGTTCATCAGCTGGTTAAGGTGAAACTCCAATACAACCTTTAGGAGGAACTTCGGGTGGAAGCAAAGGACATCCTTGTCCCTATGGAAGACCATATATGGAGACTCCACTGAGAGTGCTAGGAGCTCGATGATCCTTCTGGCTGATGTGACGGCCACCAAGAAGGCCATCTTTCATGATTGTGCATAGGCTCAAATGGCTTGCCCATGAGCATACCCAGCCGTAGGTCCAACAATGGTGGTGGTCCATGCACCAGGGGGATAGGTGGTCCAGGCCCTTGAATAAGCACCCAACCACCTTCTTCTGCGCCACCGTTGACATGCCAGCCCACGCCTCATATGCAGAGATGGCTGCCAGATGCACTTTGAGGGTTTACGCTCACAGCGCCAGTTGGGGAGAGACCAGTGGTACTCGAGGATACTAGCCATGGGGCAGACATGAGGATTAAGCTCCTCACCCTGACTCCAAATGGAAAACTTTTTCCATTTAAAGGCAGAGCACTAGTGAGTCAACTCTTGTCAGGAGGCATCCATGACATGAAGCACATCTTCCAAAACACCCAAAGCCTGGAACTCTAGCCGCTCAGAAACCAGGCAATAACGTGCAGTGACTGAATGTCTGAATGCAAGATCTTCCCCTGTTGTCTGGTCATCAGGTCCAGGCAGAGGCAACTGCCACAGAGGCCTGCTTCTGAGGCTGATGCAATCCAGGTAACAGAACAACATCCTCAGACATCTAGTCGAAGGGGTTGAGAAAAATCTTGACCATGTGATCGACTGGTGTTGAGGTTGGCAACTGGGACATGGGCACCACGGAGCTTGCAACCTGGCCCTCAACCAAAGAAGGCTCGACCAAAGTCGAGCTCTCGACACATCGAGCGGTTCGAGGAGTTAAGGGAGAGGGAGGAACATGATTTTTCCTGGTCCCATGACTGGTGCCGACTGCATTTGTTTCTTATCACAAATGGCAGGCTCTCTCTGAACGCCTTGAGGACCCCACACATCTCCCAGAATTTACTGGTGAAGGTTGCTCCAATTCTGATCCCAGCCAGAAGCAGCGCCAAGGCTAATGAAGTGCCCATTGCAGCATTAGTCGTCACTTCTTCCATGGCCGGGAGTTGGGCCATGACCCCAGCACAGCAGAGGCCTCCTTGTGGCCATTCAGCTGTAGTTTTGGATCCTGATTGGCCGACTGGCCAAGGAAAAGTCAGACCATGCGATTCTTGAACCAAAAAGGGAGCATTGTCTGGCACAGGGCACGGACCAAAATATTGTATACAGCCTCAGACAGTAGAGGCAAGACATGTGTGAGTCCATCCACGACATCTTCCAGTGGCACGTGACACAAAACATGAAGCTGGGAGCTGGCTTTGCTTCTTCATGTTCCATCTTCCATCACCAAGGCAGGAGCAGAACTGGGGAAATACAGCCAACCGAAGAAATTCTTCAAAAAAAGTAATAAATTTGCCAATGCCACACTTTATGACCTACAACGTGCGGAGCTGCGAAGGAGGAGGAGACTGAACTTTTCCAGCAGAAAGGAAGATCTGACACCACAGGGAGGAGCCAGTGGCTATACCACCCAGGTGGTGGGAGGAGCTTAGCTCAAAGACGTTCCCACAAATCAGCACTTCCAGTGGAACTGCCAATATCTGGACATTGAACTAAATCCATGCCCCTAGAACTGTTTCCCCAATTAGTACATAATATCGTAGGAAACTAACATTTGCAAGACTTCCCCACCCCCTCAGCTTGCCAGTCTAATCAATCAGTACGCTTGTACCACATTTGCACCTCTTAGACTGTTACCTACTAGTTCCTGTGTGATGGCTGAAATTCCTGCAGGTCGGTGAAGCTCCTCCTGTCCTGTTATTGCCTCACCGCCTTGCATTTGCCCTGCTTAACTAGAATTGTAATTTGGTTTTGTAAATGCCTTGACTAACATACTATTGCCTGTATCTGTAATATGTCATACCCTGAATTGTCTCGTACAATGTTGTCTCTGCACACCATGTTGTTGTACTCTCGACTATTTGTTGCCAAATTCTATATGGTTTTAGTGTACCGTATGTTCTCAGTTCCTGTCTATATCTTGTAATATGTATTGTCTGAAGTGGAGCCTTTGTAAATGAGTCTTTGACTTGAAGGTTTGTAATTCCAAGACTTGAATAAAAATAAATAAATAACATTTTTGCAGCCAGCTTGACAAAGCTGGGAAATCTGGACACTGAAATAATGCTACAAAACACTAACATAAGGACCAACAACTGGCCAAGTAGTAGCCAGGCCTTGTGAGCCCGGGGAGAGGGTAAGCAGGGTTGAGGGATAAGCGTCAGAAAAGTCATGAGTATGGAGATGGGTGGATGTCACTGGGAGGGGGGGCTGTACTGGAGAAAGGAGCATAAACAAATTTAAACAACAAATGACACAAAACAGGCACACAGTTGAAAGAAAGATACTTGAAGGAAGTTTCTGCTGTAAGGTATTGGGCTTCATAGCCCAATACCTTATGCCAATGTGAGCTGATTTCTACAAAAAGTTAAATTTTTAACTGAGTCTATATAGTTTTAGAAGGGATCATACCTGGCTCTGTAGCCACTGCCAGCAGATCCCTTCCAACTTCCTAGTATGTCTGCTCCTCTTCCGTGCTCCGAGGTGTTGTGACATATCAGCAGGCAGAGCTCGGGGTGTGCCCTATACTAGTCTATGGTTTTTTTTTTCCAGTGGTGGTTTTTGAAACTCTACGCAATCTGAGAGGGAAATGAAAGCCACTGCACTACTAATGGTGTCTCTATTAGCAGAGCGGTGACTTTTATTTCCCTCTCAGTTTGCTTAAAGTTTCAATAACTGTTTCAATTTCATTAAATTTCAATAGTAGTGGAGGCATGTGAATGGAGGCAGTGGCAGTGGTTTAAGGCACTGAGCTACAAACCTGGAGACCTGGGTTTGAATCCCACAGCCCTCACTTGCATTTTGTGTGACCCTGAACAAGTCACTTAACTTCCTTGTGCTTCTGCCTGTAAACAAGCTTTCAGCTTAGTGTCTCTCTCCTGGTAAAAAAAAAAAATACCTTAGCCCATTTAACACAAGTAAAACAAGGTTGACTGTTATAACTACAGAATGTGAGCCTGAAGGTTTAAATAGCAGCAAGCAGGCCAGCCCAACAGTGCTGCCACTTGAAATGCATGCAAGCCCTGGAATGTGATGCAGAAACCAACAGGGGAAGGGGTCACATTGCACAAGTAAGGTGCTCACCTGCTCAGCTCCCAGGGAAATATGGTACAGGCCATTCAGCGCCCCCGGCTGACCAAGGAGCATCACTGGCATCAGCTGTGCAGATGCCACTCACCTATCCTTTGCTAGAAAAAGAAGACTGCCATGGTGACTCCAGGGAGGTAGGGGGGCTCGGCGGGGAAAATGGCAGCAAACAGAATAAACCAAAATGCATTGGCTTAGTGGATATTCCTTCTTAAGCAATACTATGCATTGTGTTAACAAGCAGCATTTTGTTTTGCTCTGTTTGTCATTTCTAAATGTGTAATCTAAACAGCCTAATATGGTGCCATTATGCAACAAACTGCACATTTATTGGAGTGAAATCTCTTTGGAGTGCATAGCCATCCCAGGTTTACTCAGCCATCATATTCTTTTAGATGCAGTCAATAGGCAAAAAGAGGCCATTCGTTGCATCTGTTTTTAATTGCCTGATTTTAATCATGCCATTTTACAGTGTTTCATTATTTATAGAGTAATAAGAAATATTAATTGCATTCCCTGATACATAATGCAAGCGATCATTAAACAGAATCATTAAACAAAGGAACACACTAGCCATGTGACAGAAGAAACCTCCGGTGTCTTTATGCAAACTGATGGCTGGAATTATCCAGCTACAGCTTGGAGATATGGAGGACCCTATGTTTACTTTTACTGTGGTTCCTAATAGAGCCTTCACTTCAGTTGTCTCCACCATCTGGAAAAACTTACCTACTGTTGCCCCCACCCCCACCCCCAAGGTATATGACTCAGCTGAGCAGAGATCGGGGGTGGTTTGACTTTAGACCTGCGGGTATATGGTGCCTGGATTCCATCTTGGCAGTATTAAGGTATAAGTACGGTGCGGTGCCTCCAGCTATGGAGGTCCTTCTAACTCTTTGCTACCATAGGGCTTCGCTGCAGGAAATAAGTATATCCCCCAATGTCAGAGGACCTGTTATGATATACTTTGATATCCCAGATAACTAACACCATTAACACAGATTAATAACGCCACAAGGGAGACAGTAAATTCAAAACAAACAGGATAGTGTTTTTTTAGTGATGAGAGGAATTTAGGAACAGGGTTCTGGAAGGGAAAGGTAGGGCAATGCGAGTAAGCAGGTTAAGAACAGCTATACCACCATCCATCAGGCACAATACTGTACTCCCCTAGTTCCACAACAACTTCACCACTGGTGTACCAGTCCAAAAGTCCCTTAAAGGGCTCCCACAGTCTCAAAGAGTTCCTTTCTTGCTCTTTTTTTACACTTCCCCCCCAGTAACGCTGCAGGAACCTTACTTGCTTCAAAGTCGACTGCTGAAAAACCTACAGTTTCTCTGTGACCATAATCTGGGAGGGAAAGGACTGTAATTTGGCTCAGTGGAGCCAAGAGTCCAACCCATTCCACTTCATGTGCTAATGTTTTGTGATGTTATACTATGGACCACGTGGGTGCGCACTCCATGGACTTCTATAAGGACCCATTTTCAATTCCTTTTTTTTTTTTTTATTTGAGGATCGAGTATCCCAGAGAATGTTCTCCTCCTGGGAGGGAAGAATGGCTGGTCCCTTTGCTATACTGCCACGTGGGTGATCACAGGTGGTGATGCACAAGGGACAACATAGCAGTGAGGCAGGGACATCAAATGGCATCATGTTCCACATGCCTGCATGCATGAGTTTCTGATGACATTCAGTTGGCATCTCACTAACAGGTGAAGGGAAAACCCTGAGCAGTGAATCATGATGTTCCCGACCCCTGTAGGCTCGGCAACGGTGGCAGGGCGCTCTCCCAGGTGACACCAGATCCATTCCATTGGAAGGTTCGAGGGGACACGCTGACCCCTGCCATAGGTGGCAAGTCATGGAGAAACATGCCTGAGGTTACACGTAAGCCCCTGAGGAGACGGGTGACAGGGCTGGGGCGAGACAGATCCATAGCCTGCACCTGAAAGAAAAACAGCATAAGAACAACAAAAAAAAAATGAGAGAGAAAAAGCCAGCCCAGGAAGCCTTGATTGACGAGCTCCCTATGCACTCCCCCATGCTACCCAATCCCCATTAGTGGTGTATCTGCTACCCTGGTAATGTAATCTGTGGCATGCTTCTCTCTCTTTTTCTTCACCCCATGGAAGAAGGTGGGGCCCCCGGGAGGGTCACAGTTGATCTGGACACCAAAGGGACACAGTGGGATCTGATGGCTGTTGGTGCCGGCGAGACTGAGTACAGTGAACAGAGGAGTGGTACAATGTGGGGCCTAAAAGAGTAAGGCTTCAAAGGGCACAGAGGGTGGCAAAAAAAAAAATGAAACTTTTAGAACTGTTTTAGGGTCTAACTAAAATCCAGAATGTCTGCCCATACCTAGTACTCTCCAAACAAGCCAATAATAGTGCTAAGGGTGCAGAGTTCTGGCTGCCAGTATTCAGTTTAAACTCAAGACAATTTAGAAAAAAAAAAATGTGGAGCTGCCAAATGGCCCAACAGGTAGCATATCATTCTCTCTGTGCCACCAACCCGAATTCGGGAATGAGTTGGGGAAGCCGGCTAGGTGGCTCAGGGTGGGGAACGGTGCTGCCACTTGGCAGGGCTCCCAGCTTGGGAAGGGAGGGTACAGCACTCTGCTACATGGGCAGCAGCTTAAAGTGGGCCAGGGAGCCTTCCCTCACAATGGTGTGTCATGTGTGCAAGGTCAGACTCGGGGCCATGTGCTGTGTCAGGGGAGGTGGGTGGGTACAGACAATAGGGGAGAAAATGGCACTGACACAATGATTTCCCAGACCCTGCAGGATCTGCACAACTGATAAAGCTCCAGGACCACTTCTGGATGTGAGTCACTGGGGTAGGACAGCCCTCCCCTCCCTGGCCCTGCCATGGGGGCTAATCCATAGGGGAATATACTGTAAGTCCTGTGTAAGACCCTGAGAAGGTGGGTAACAAGGCTGGGAGGCCATGGGTTGAATGGGACCAAGACGCCATGACACAGCATAAAAACCTTTATAATTAAATAATTTAGCAATGTATGCACAGTGCACACGTGTGGAAGAACTGTATTTAGCCTGAGGGAGTACACCAGATGTTTGCACGTAACACCAAAATTACAATGCTGGTATTCCATTTCCAGCTGAAAGACTAAATTTAAAACTGTTTTGCTCCATTGACTTACACAAAGGAACAGAAGACTTCAGTTTCCACCCCTTACCTATGGCCATAGACAAGCCGGATAGGCACGCTCAGTCCATCAGCAGCTATAGGGTGATGATCTACACCGTGGAAATCCCTCACCTGTTTTAATGGCATTAAGGTAGCACCATCAAACCAAACATACTCGAGGATGAAAAAATAAATGAAAGGACGATGATTCAAGGGGAATGTCAGGAGAGCTACTTCAAAGAACGAGTGGCGGGCACTCTGCCGAGACTGCCAGACATACCTTTCACCTGCTATTAAACCGCCAGAAGTGCCTCTCAGCTGCTATGAATTTCACATAGCACTATGATTTTTACATTCACATTTACCCTTGCTCTACAGAGGTTTATTGAGGTTCCTCATAATGCTAGAGTTAGTTTTCTGGACACACAAACTATTATAACACTGAACTAACCTGATAGAAACATTTCCTAAAACTAAACATATGGGACCCACTATTCTTAGATATATTATTCTTCAAAATTAGAAAGTGCTACACATTCTGCCCATTTGCTCTGAATGTTGAAGGCCAGTGCTATGTATTTCAACACTGACAGCTTGAGAGGTATGCTGCCAGTGCAGGTGGCATCAGATGATTCTGTAATGACCTACAAGATCGGACTTGGGAAGTGCTGTACTTCGCAGAGAAAAGGATGGCAAATTCCCAAGGAGGTGGCGAGAGGGAAGAACTCGATGGACTAGTTAGCTTCCTTTCTACCTAAAGCAGTGTGTAAATTCCATCGCACAAGTCACAGATGGTAAAAACACTTAATCAAGGACAAACCGTGTTGTGGATACCAGGCTTTCTGTATTACACAAGACAAACATCCCTTCCCCCACCCCCTGGCCCAAGAAACCATGCCTTCCAACAGAATAATTTGCAGTGAATTAAATGAACGCCGCAAAGGGAATCACAAACATAAAATTAATTAAAATCTTAAATTAAAACCAAAAAACACACCTGCCTTGATTACAGTTTTCCTCCATTCTCTCAAATGCTCGGCGATTACACCACATTAACCTGAACGCTCAGTGCATCCCAGTTTCTCAACCCCAAACAAGAAAAATATTTTTTTCTTAACAGCTCCCTGCAAAACACAACGCATACATTACTAAGGTGCAATCTGGTTTGTTTTCTTGCTCAAACCTTTACCTTCCTCCTTCTATCCTTCACTCCCCCTCTTCCCTCTCTAAGAGTTCAACCCTCCCTAACACAAACAGTCATCAAACTATTTTTTTTTTAATTGTCTGTGTACTGAAATGTAAACAGTTATTGTTGTTCCCAGACGTCACTTTGTTATGGGCAACAGTCAGCCCTAATGGGAACTGAAGTGAAACACAGGGAAGTCAGTAAGTGTTGGCAGTGTTCCAGACCACAGCTGGCTGGGAAAGGCAAAACTGTCTTTAACAAATGAATCTAAAAGCAACAGGACATTTTATAAAATATTTATCCTGGGCAGGACAGTGAAAGGGGCGCTTATAGATGTAACAAAATCTGCAGCACACAGCTTAGCACCAGTTCAAGGAAGTTACATGATGTCTTGATAAACGTATTAATGTTCTTATTTGGGTGATTGAATTCTGGGCTGGTCAAGCGTTGGGGTCTGACATCAGAGGAGACTGAAGATCTCTGTTTGCAGTGCACTGCAGGTTCAATGCAGCCTTCCCTTTCCAGTGACAATAACAGCTGCTGTTTATCCCTGTATGCCCTGGGGGCAGTGTGAGAGGCCGAGTGTCTTCAACCACCTGGAAAATGTAGCGACTACAGCTTAATGCACACCCTGGAGTGATTCACTGCACGTATAAAAATAAGTCTCTAAAGCAGCAATATTTGTTGATCGGTAACAATTACCATATAGTTTTGCAGCAAAAATGTATTTTTGATATTCTTAGTTTCATAATAAGTATCTTCTTAATTACCTCGGGTATTTTAAAAAAACACCTTTTATAACTATCTTTGTAATTAATGACTCAAGTCATTTAAGATGACTGCTACTCTAACGTTTTTAAATCTATGGTTACCTGATGAATGTCTACACTGAATTGGTACAGTGGATGTATTAGCATAGTGTTACCACTTATTTCTGATGGTAAATAGCACAGCACCACACCAGGATATTGATTTTATTCAGGTAGGCATGGCAACAAAGCGGGAACTTTCAGAGACTTTAAAATCCTGTATCGCAGTTTAGGAATGAAGGAAAATGAAAAACAAAAAGGGAATGTTCATGTTTTTTTCAGAAAATACTTTATTGCTGAAAAAAAAAAAAACATTATAGAGATTAACACCTACTGCTGCTCTAAAGGCCCTTTTTAAAAAATGCGAAAACACGCAAAGAAAAAAATATAAATAAAGAAACCAATACACCCAGGATGGAGGGAGCTCACCAGATCACCACGGACTTATCGTGATGAACGCTAAGGGCGAAAAACACCATTCCATAGTTACTGTGTGAATGTAAATGACTTGCTTGCAAATGCCGTAAAGTGGAGCTGCCCAGAAACTGTGCGACCACTTCATAAAACGATCACTCCTTCAGCCACAGAAGTGATCTGGATGACTTATGTGTGAAGCAGTGCTGGTTTGTAATACTGCGATGCCAGTTCATTGGGAACTTTTCACCTTTAAAACACATTTTTTTATTGTATAATCCTCTGACAGCTGATTCCGCTTCGGCAATTCTGACAGAACAGTGTGACAAGTGAGAATCACCTCGGTGGGAATCAGCTGTGCAGAGCAGTGCGAGGCAGCAACAGTACGCTCAGGAAGAGGTACAGTAATGCTGCGCTCTGATTGGTCAAGTCAGTTCCACTATTTTATAATACTCAAAGTATGCCGGTGCGCAAGGCACTTGTTTTCTGGGGCTCTTTTATGAGCTGTGTTTTCTTCGCATACATACATGGACAGCACCGTCTGTTTTTTCTTTGCTGCCTCTGCCTTTCTAGACTCTGAGGGCTCCCCACTTGCTTGCATCTCTTGTACACAGGGTCAAGTTCATCTGACCCACTGATGGCACAGGTCTCACAATGATGTTAGCCCAACTTCCTGCACCCTCCAGTAGCAAACCCTCTTTAGTTCTTTGCCACTGTGCGTATGCACTGGTGCCGCAATGATTTTGGTGCCAATTAAGTCAAATGACGATGGTGATGGTCCATGATTATAGCTTGTCCATGGGCCAAGCATGCAAGTCAGAGTTGTCGGAGAAGATCCCAGGAGAAGCAGAGAAGCTTAGGATGGCCCGGGTCTCACCAGTCGGGTCAGGTTGGAGCGGACCGTGGTCAGCACCAGAAACAAGTGGGTCCATCCACCTGCTAGATGGTTGGTATGAAAAGGAAGGAGCCCTGGTCAGGAGGAGGCCCCAGGAGTGGTCAAGGTGAAGCAGAGTGACCAGTGAAGTTGGAGAAGGAAGGAGAACCAAGAAGCTGTGTAGCCTTGAGAACAGGTCAGTGGGAGTCACAACGACTGGACAAGAAGACTGCATAATTAAACTTAGCTTCTGCCTTCTTCTAAAAAATATACCACTAAGGCTATGCATGTCAATCAGCTTTTGCTAACTGTAGCACATTCTGTAATATAGGAACTGCTGGTTTATAGGAATCATAAGTAATATACAAGTCATAAGCTGCTAACCATAGAGACTTGACCATTTATCCCAAGAATCCCACAAACCCCACTCTTCCTCTTGCCTTCATATGTATGACCAGTAGCCTTTTGAACTGGTCCATGCTTGCACTCTGCACCACTTCCACTGGAAGGTTGTTCCATTCTGAGACCACTCTCTGGTTAAACCACTGCCGCCTGCCATTCCCCCTGAATCTTTCTCCTCTAAGTTTCATCTGGTGTCCCCTAAAGTCTCTTTCTGTTTCCTTTCTTGGTAAACCCAAGCATTCCCACAAGTCCAAGTTATTAAATGCTTTGTAAACCAGGCAAAAGTCACCTCTTAACCTCCTATACTGTAATAAGAACAAATTTAGTTCTCTCAGTCTCTCCTTGTAAGTCAGCCCTCTAATCCAATATACCATCCTCGTGGCCCTCCTCTTCAATCCCGCCAACAGCAGGATAGATGTCCTACTGTGTGGTGCCCAATTCATTCTAATAACAAAATGTGCCTTATAATTATTAGAGATATAATATGTACAGTATATGAAATGCTATCTTTAACAGTAGCAGCACTGCAAAAAATTCTTTATTTCAAAAGTTTTACAAGGAAAGACATACTGAGCTGGTATAAGCTTATTTCCAGAGGCATCCTGGTGGAGGGGAAAAGAAGAGAACAGATACGAGTACAATGTATAAAAAAAGTACAATAACATGGAAGTAAATATAACAAATATACAATTTCAAGAACGGCAAAAGAATATTAACAGTAAGCAACATAATAAAAGAAGAGGAACAGGCAGAAATTATTGAAACTAAGGGAGCGGGGCAGTGCGGGTGTCAATGTGGGGTGGAAGCAGGTGAACAGAAGTCCACGCCAATATCAAAAGCAACTGCAGGAATGAATAGCGAAATCATGGAGGAAAGATTTCTGAGCAGGAAAGGAAGGAGCAGAGTGAATGGAAGGAGGAAGAGAGCCCCACAGTTTAGAGAAGCGGAATGAGAAGGTAGTTTGGCCAGCAGTAGATTTCATGGGTGGGACAGCAAGAGAGTGAGAGTTAGTAAGAGGACGAAGGAGGGAAGAGAGGAGAGAAGCAAGACACGAGGGGAAAGAGGTAAACCAGTATTTGGAGATAAAGGAGACACAGCAGTTAATCACCTAGCATCAAGAGAGGGAAGGGAGAAGGATGTGCACAAAGTAAAATGGTAAATATGGGGGGGATGGCTTATCAAGGGAAAAGTGACACAAGGCATGAAGGAGGGGGTCCAGTTTAGTTAAAGTGGACTTTGGAGCAGCACTGTAAGTAATTTCTCCATAGTCAAAAATGGGGAGAATCACCTTAGCTAGGATTTCTCTGCATGCAGGAAGTGGAATGCTTCTTTTATTTTTGTAAAGTGCTCCAAGTTTGGGGTGGAGCTTTTAATTTTTTATTTATTTTAGTCTTTGTAACCGAGTAAGGCCCACTAGGCACAAGTGCCTGTTTTCAGGGGCAACCTGGGAGCACTAGGCGGTTAAGTGACTTGCTCAGAGTCACACAATATGCAAGTGGAGGTTGTGAGAATCAGACTGAGGTCTGGTTTGCTGGATGTATCAAGCTCGTTCACATCTCGTTCCTCTAACCTCTAGGCTATACTGCCAGCTTCTTGTGGATAGCATCAGCATGAACAGAAAAATCTTGGTGACAATGCAGCCAGACCCCAAGGTACTTGAAGGAGGAGATATCTTCAATAGTTGCACCATCAAGGGTATGAAGTGAGAGAAGGGGGCAAATCCTAGCAAACCTTTGCCTGGTGCCAAATGTTACAGAGACTGCTGTCTTAGCACTGAGGGGATAACTAAATTTCTCAGAGACAGAGAAAGCTGTTAAAATCCAGCTGGAGCTGGCTCATAAGGTATGGGGCAGAACAGCCAGAGGAAAAGAGTACCATATCATCTGTGTACATATAACTAGACACAAAGGAGCAGGCAGTGGGGAAGTCATTTAGAAAAACAGAGAAAAGACAGGCCCTTGGGGGATGCCTGAGCTGATAGGGAATAGGGGGAGAAAGGGAATCCCCAATGCAGGAAGTTTGCAACCTGCCCTCAAGGTGGGAGTGGAACCACTCGTCTGAGGAAGCCAAGAGTCCATCTGCCTTTAAGCTTGTCCAAGGGAATTGGATAGGCAACAGTGTCTAAGTCAACAAAAATGATGGCAGTGACAAGGCCCGATGCATGCCAGAGAAGATAGCATCACTGAACTGGAGGAGAGAGGCAGAAGTGAAGTGTGACTTTCTAAAGCCAGACTGGAAAGGAGTGTAAACAAGCATTTGTCAATGTTGAATGTTGTTGCACTGGCATTGGCAGTGGGAGTGGCGGAGCTAGAGATGCATAGTGTTGTGATTTTGTGAATGTGTCTCAAAAGGTGATTTTACACAGCGAGCACGCCACTGTGCGCCACAGCTGCGGAAACACGTTTTGGGCAGGCTGTGAAAAATGGCAGCTGGACTGTTGATAAGGAGATGTACACAAATGGCAGTGGTGAAAATGTGGCATGAAAATATTGCAGATTGACGAAGGTACAAGGGTGCGTGGAAACTGTGCAATGCACGCTTGCAACACAGTCCCTGTATGGACTTTCGGCACCAAATTTTCAACATAGGCATTTTAGGACCTCTGCTCATGAATAGTGTCACCGTCATTTCCTCAAAGTGTCCCGAAAACTGATTTCACAGACCGTGCAATTCTGCGCTGGACGTGCAAAAACACATTTCAGGCAGCTGTACTGTTCATAAGGAGGTATGGAAAATGCCAATGACGAACAGCTGGAGTGAAACTATTACAAATTCACAAAGTCACGAGCGTGCGTGCAAACTGTGCAACGCACTCTCGTAAAACACTAATTTTATTGACTTTCGTTCCCAAATTTTCAGCATAGGCATTTTAGGACATCTGCTAATGAACAGTGTCACTGTCATTTTCCTCATGTGTCTCGAACACGAACTTTCCACAGTGAAAATGCTGTTCTGCGCCGGAACTGTGAAAACAGATTTTGGTCAGGATGTGAAAAATGACAGCTGCACTGTTCATGAGGAGGTGCAGAACAATGGCACTGTTGAAAATCTGGAGTGAAAATATTAGAAGTTTGCGAACGTACGAGCGTGTGTGCAAACTGCGCAACGCATGCTCGTAACACAGTCAGAGGTAGAAGACTTGGTTTGCTGGCCAAGGCACCTAGCTTCACCTGAGCTCTTTCCTTCTAAGACTGCTTGAAAGGCAGAGTAGAGAAACTTACCAGAGCAAGGGAAAAGGATTAAGACTTAGTTTGGCTAAGCAGATTTACTGTGTGGTGGTGTTTTTATTTTTTACTCACAGGGATTGCTACTGTTTGTTGCAAAACATTTCATTGCTTTATTTTTTCTCTGATTCAAATTGTTTGTTGCTGGTATACCTTCTTCTGCATTATTACAAGGTGTGCCTACAGGTGTGTGCTAACAGATTACTCCTGTAATCTTCTGATTCAAATTGTCTTTGCAAGGTATATCTTCTGTTACTGCTTTATTTTCTCTGGAGCAAAGTGTTTCTTACAGGGTATATCTTCTCTGAAATTACTGTATTACAGGTGGAGCTTACATTTTTGTGACTTTTTTATCATTGGGCTAAGCAAAATTACTGTTTGACACTGTGTTTTATTTCATTCTTGTTTGTTGAAAAGGTTTGTTGTCTCAGAGGTGTTTGAGTCTCCTTCTCACATTGAAGGAGCTAATTGCTTTTCCTCCCACAGCTCTTCCAAAGGATTAGGTGTGTATGTGGGAGGTGGAGCTGGCAAACTGTCAGTAATTTCCAACAGAAAGAAGGGTTAAAAAGTCAGGTTAGTTGATATCTTGGAGGTAGAAGACTTGGTTTGCTGGCCAAGGCACCTAGCTTCACCTGAGCTCTTTCCTTCTAAGACTGCTTGAAAGGCAGAGTAGAGAAACTTACCAGAGCAAGGGAAAAGGATTAAGACTTAGTTTGGCTAAGCAGATTTACTGTGTGGTGGTGTTTTTATTTTTTACTCACAGGGATTGCTACTGTTTGTTGCTAACATTTCATTGCTTTATTTTTTCTCTGATTCAAATTGTTGTTGCTGGTATACCTTCTTCTGCATTATTACAAGGTGTGCCTACAGGTGTGTGCTAACAGAATACTCCTGTAATCTTCTGATTCAATTTGTCTTTTGCAAGGTATATCTTCTGTTACTGCTTTATTTTCTCTGGAGCAAAGTGTTTCTTAGCGTATATCTTCTCTAAATTATCACAGGTGGTGCTTTACAGGTTTTACAGTTTTATCTAACATTAGATAAGCTTTCAGGGTTACTGCATTTGTTGTTGACTGATTGTTTCTGCTCTTACCTCCTTGTTCTTTCATCCGTGGTTCTTCTTTTAGGCAGGGAAGGGCCCAGCCACCCCACACACTACACTTCTTTTATAGGGTACCACAGTTGTGACATTTCCTGTGGCAGAGCAGGAAGGGCGGATCAGTGGGGCCTCCACAAGGTGATCTAATTTACAGGGCACTAGTAATTTAACTTGTTATAACAAGTTAAACAAAGCACAATTAAACCATTACTTGCATTTTTTTCCTTTTTTTTCCTTCTAATTATCTGACTAGGTTACAAACCCAGCAACTTATTTGGAATGGATTTCATTAACTGCAGGTACTGTGGAACAATTTTCAGAAGGACAGTCTTACAGGATTTAGGACACTGTCCTCATGCTGGGCCTTTGGAGATCTTAGGGCTCAGCTCCGGCAGCATGGGCAGAGATTGCATGCCTCAAATTTCATATTGAAGAGGAAATACATTATAAGAACCACCGCCATTTCCTAAGCATCCAACAGAAAAACCTCAACCGCAGAGGGTAGTTGGTCCAGGAGGTTGGCAGGTGGTTAGGAGGAGCAAATCAGGTGCCCCATCACTCTGCTCTCCAACACATTACCTCCAAAAACATATAAACACTACAAACAGGTATCTGCCTCATCTCTGAAATCAAATAAAGAGGCAGAAGACACTGCAGAGCAGGACACTGCGGCACAGGAGCTAGCACAACAAAACTCACCCAAATCAGGAACCAAAACAAAACAAGCACAAAGGAAATCCAAAAAACTTCTGATCATAGGAGACTCCATGATTCGGGAGTTGATACCCATCTCCAGCCAGGGGTGATGGTCAGATGTCTCCCAGGTACATCAGCATGGAGAGACACTGACCGCATCGCTAAAATTGTTCACAAAGCAGGAGAAAACATTGATGTCCTAGTACACATAGGGACTAATGATCTCGCCAGCCGGTCAATTATGGAGACCAAGGAACACCTGACTAGGCTGGGTGACAAACTATCATCTATTTCGTCCGGCATCTCCTTCTTTGAGATCCTGCCAGTCTGGGAGAGGGGAGCAGATGGACAGAAGGTCAGAGAAGGGGAGATAGGGGAGCTAAACACGTGGCTCAAGGGCTGGTGCCAGGAAAAAGGACACAGATTTGTAGGGAACTGGCAACAGTTCTGGGGCCGAAAGTTCTTTAAATTTGATGGACTGCATCTGACTAAAGAGGGAGTCAGTGCATTGGGGCAGAAGTTTGACGTCTTTGCAGAATATTTAAACTAGCAAATGGGGAGAGGGGTGCAGCACCCCATACGTCGAATGGGAAGAACACCCTCCCCTCAGCTAGTGGTCAAACAGGAATTCAGCATGTTTGCCATTCATTTGCATCACCAGGTAAGAAAAAAGGTTTGTCTCCCCATACGACGCACAGGGGTAATGCCAAACTTCACCCAACAACTAACACACCAAAATCTGGCCAATGGAAAATCATATACACAATGCTCACAGCCTGGGAAATAAGATCCCAGACCTGCAGGCAAAATGTCAGAGGCTAAACTGGACATAGTAGCAATTAGTGAGACGTGGTTTACCAGTAACCACACTTGGGAGACTTCAGTACCTGGCTATGTATTGTTCAGAAGCGACTGAGGTGCAAAAAGGGGAGGAGTGGCCCTGTATGTTAATGAAAATATCAAAGCTACAGAAATTCAGAATACACGTAAGGAGCCAGAAGAACTGTGGGTCAGCCTGGAAACAGGAAATGGGACAGCCATAAGAACTGGAGTTGTCTACAGGCCCCCAGACCAGAGGGAGGACATAGACACATTACTGTTAGAAGATATACAAAACATGACAGCTAAAGGGAGGTTCTGATAATGGGAGACTTCAACATGCGGATACAGATTGGTCAATACCAGCAGGAACATCTGCCAGAACTAGACTCATAGTGGATTCCTGCAGGGAGGGCCTCAAACAACTGGTACAGCAACCCACAAGAGACAGGGCTATCCTAGATCTAGTACTGACTAACAAAGAAGGGATCACAGATCTCCAGGTAGAAGGTCACCTGGGGCCAGTGACCATCACATGGTATGGTTCAATTTGGCTACTACATCTAAATCATCCCATTCCAAGGCAAAAATATGGGACTTCAGAGGAGCTGACTTTGATAAGATGGCCAACAGAGTTAAGCTAGCCCTGGCAAAAGAAACACAGGTGAGGGGCAGGCAAAGTGGGCAAGCATTAAGGATGCAATACTTGAAGCAACATCCCATTGTGTTAGACAGAAAAGGAAGTGCAAAGAAGAAGGAAACCACTTTGGTTCTCAAATACAGTAGCAGAAAAGTCAGAGCCAAAAGGCTGGCCTTCAGGAAATATAAGGGAACACAGTGGGATGAAGATAGGAGGCATACCAAACTGCCCTAAGGGAAGCAGGTAAGGCAGTAAGGCAGGCAAAGTCCCAAACTGAGGAAACACTAGCACGAACAGTAAAAGAAGGTGACAAGACTTTCTATAGATACATTAGTGAAAGGAGAAAGTCCAGAGGGGCATGCTATGCTTAATGGAGAAAAGGGAGCATGTGAGGAGGAGGACCTGTAAAGGCATCTATCCTAAATAGATACGTTTGCTCAGTATTTACTGAAGAGAAGGTAGGGCAGGGCCCACAGCTCAGCATCATGGACACAGGGGAGGGAGGTGAGCACTACTCCCTTCACAAAAGAAAGGGTCCTACAAGAGCTTGCTAAGCTCAGGGTGGATAAGGCAATGGGACCTGATGGCATACATCCCAGGGTACTTAAGGAGCTAAAGGAGGAACTAGCAGAGCCATTAGCAGAATTGTTTAGTGAGTCTCTGAGCACAGGAGAGGTCCCAGAAGACTGGAGAAGGGTTCTATGTGATCCGCCTCCACAAGAGTGGCAGGGAGGAGGCGGGAACTACAGACCGTCAGTCTTACCTCAGTGGTGGGCAAGATTATGGAGGCACTCCCTAATGAAAGGATAGTGCAACACCTGGAATCCATAGGGCACAGGATCCAAGACAGCATGGGTTTACAAAGGAAGGTCCTGTCAAACTAATCTCATAGATTTCTTTGACTGGGTAACCAGAGTGGTGGACCAAGGGGGCAGTTGATGTCGCCTACCTTGACTTCAGCAAAGCTTTTGACACTGTTCCACATAGAAGATTGATAAATAAGCTGGGTAGGCTCGGGTGGGTCAGAAGTTGGTCAACTGGGTGGCAAACTGGTTGACGGGCAGAAAACAGAGAGTGGTGGTAAATGGTATACAGTCAGAAGAGATGCAAGTCACAAGTGGGGTACCTCAGGGATCAGTCCTGGGGCCAGTCCTCTTCAACATCTTCATTAGTGACCTTGCAGATGGACTAGAGGGTAAGGCTTGTCTGTTTGCAGATGACACCAAGATCTGCAACAGAGTAGATGATCCAGATGGGGTGGGCAGAATGAGAAGAGATCTGGATAAACTAGCAGAATGGTCAGAAGAGTGGCAACTGGGATTTAATGCAAAGAAGTGCAAAATCATGCACATAGGGAAGAGAAACCCAGAAGCCACCTATAGGCTGGGTGGGGAGTTGCTAGCAGTCACAAAGGAAGAAAGAGACTTGGGCATCATCATCACTGATGACCTAAAATCATCCAAGCAGACCTCTAAAGCAGTAGGTAAGGCTAGGGGGGTGTTAGGGTGTATTAGTAGGGTATCACAAGTCGTAAGAGGGAGGTAATAATCCCTCTGTACAAGACACTGGTTAGGCCCCATCTGGAGTACTGCGTGCAGTATTGGAGGCCACACCTTCACAAGGACATTAACCAAATTGAGGCAGTCCAGAGAAGGGCAACCAAAATGGTGCAGGGACTGCATCAGAAGACATATGAGGACAGATTAACGGAGCTCAATATGTATACCCTTGAGCAAAGGAGGGAAAGAGGTGATATGATCGAGGCATTCAAACACCTTAAGGGCATAAACAAGGTGAAAGAGTCTAACATGTTTAATTATAAGAAAATAGCAGGACAAGAGGACACAGCATGAGATTAGAGAGAGGCCGATTAAGGGGAATGTGAGGAAATTTTTCACAGAAAGGGTGGTGGATGCATGGAATGGCTTACCACAAGAAGTGGTGGCTATGAATACAGTGCAGGGCTTCAAACAGGCATGGATAGGCATAGGAGCAATACAAATGACTATGAATAGATAGGCCACTGACAGAGCAAAGGCTGATGGCACATTTATAAGGTAGAAAAGAAATGGGCAGACTGGATGGGCCTTAGGTCCTTATCTGCCGTCAACTTCTATGTTTCTATGTTTCTATTTTATAGATATTGTCACCAAATTTCCAACACAGGCATTTTAGGACCTCTGCTCATGAACAGTGTCACTGTCATTTTCGTAATGTGTCCCAAACACTGATTTCGCACAGCGGCCATGCTAATTCTACGCCAGAAGTGCAAAAACACATTTCGGCAAGGATGTGAAAAATGACAGCTGTACAGTTCACAAGAAAGTGTGGTAAAATGTGAATGTTTAGGGCGTGCGTTGCGCAGTTGCTACGCACACTCGTAAAACAGTCACTTTATGGAATATTGTCACCAAATTTTCAACACAGGCATTTTAGGATCTCTGCTCATGAACAGTGTCACTGTCATTTTTGTAATGTGTCCTGAACACTGATTTCGCACCGTGACCGTGCTATTCTGTGCCGGGATTGCGAAAACACATTTGAGCCAGGATGTGAAAAATGACAGCTGTACGGTTCACAAGAAGGTGTGGTAAAATGCCAATATTGAGACTCTGGCGTGAAAATATTGCGACTTCGCTAACTTACGAGCGTGCGATGCGCAGTTGCCACGCACACTCGTAAAACAGTCATGTTTTGGATTTTTCCCACCAGATTTGCAACATAGGCTTTTTGAGAGCCCCCCTCATGAACAGTGGCACTGCCATTTTGTTACGCGGTCCTGAAAGGTGATTCCATGCAGTGACTGTGAAATCACCTTTTGGGACTGAATAACGCCATGACAGTGCAAGAATTCATGAGAAGGGTCCCAAAACCCCATGTTGAAAATTTAGATAAAATTACAAAAATGCCTGAGATATGCAGCAAAGTTGAAAAACCTTATTTATTACATTATACAGCTTACCGGCATTTCCTCAGTTGTCGGCTTTGAAGAGTGCTGACGTGTTCCCGGTCCACGAAGATCATCGGCTGGACTCCGAAGGTAAGTATGGGGTGGGGGTGTGGGGAGGCAGGGTGCGCAGTGGGTGGGTGCGGATGGGGAGGGCACGGAGACTACGAGGGACCATTTTTCGTTTCAGGTTCAAGAAAAAAAAAAAAACGTGCAGGACAGGTTTTTTGCAGGGATGGCACACTGCAGTGGGCTCCTAGCGTGCCACCTAACTGTTTGGGTGTCTGTAGCCGACATGGATTGGGCACCTTGTCGGCAAACAACACGGGGGGAATTTATGCAGATGGGGACTGAGCACCCTCGGCACACAAAGAAGGATAGGGGTGCAGAGCAGAGTGGGACTGGGCACCCCTCGGCATTAAACAATTGGGGGTTCTTTCTGCTGATGGGTACAGGCTCCCGTCGGCACACAAGGAAAAGGGGTGGGGTAAGAGCCGAGGGGCTTGGACACCCCCTTGGCATGCTAATGGGGAGTGGGCTCTGCCAGCACATTCATAGGGGCAGAGGCAGCCGACAGGAGATTGGGCACTCGAGGTTGGCAGTTCAGCTGCCAGTGTGCCCCCGAGCACGTCAAGAAAAGGACTGCTGTGTCTGACGAGCTTTGCTCGGTTTGCAGCAGACCTTTTCTTAGATGTGCTTGCCACAATATGTATGCATGGTGTGGCGCAGGCATGCAGGCTGATTGGGGAATGCGGGACGCACCTACTGGTGTGTGCCCTGCATTCGCCCAACAGTGACCGCGCCTCCAAAAGCTTCACTGTCCCAAGATGTTGGCTGCACAAGCGAGCCAACATAAAAAGAGGTTGAGCCAAGAAAAAGGGAGAGTTGGAAGAGAGCAAGGTGTTCCTGGAGTTTAGTCAAAGTAGGGAGGAGAGACAGAGGATGTATATTAGTAGGGGAAGAGGGTCACCTTTTTAAGGAAGGGGAATGACAGTAGCCAGCTTCCAAGAGTAGTGACACAGGTAAAGAGAAAAGAAAGGTTGAGGAGGTAGGTAACAGGGACAGAAATGGCATGAGAAGAGAGAAATAAGAGTCTGGAGTCAAGACCATCAAGGCTGTCACCCTGAAGTGGATTTAGAGCCAAAAAGGGCCTTAAGAGCAGCAGCTGGGCTAATGGGTGAAAAAAAAATAGGGAGGAAGAAGCAGTAGGACAGGTAGAGGACAAGAGTGAGAGGGGAGGGAAGTGAAGAAGAGAAAAAGTGAGGATGGAGGAAGAGAGGAGTGAATTGACACAGGAGGTGAAAAAGGAATGGAAAGATGAGGTGACTCCAGTGCAGTCAGAGATAGGAGTTTCACCCAACTTGAGAACAGGGAGAGGGGACTGGGTTGAAGGGGGAGAAAAGTGCATAAGTTACCTTCCAGAACCTCGAGGGGTGATTAAGGTTGTTCTGGAGTGTGGATGCAAAGTGTTCAGATTTTGTAAGCCGAGCAGCATTAATGCAGGTATTATGAAGGGTCCAATAACTGGTAAGTTCAGATGTGGAGGCAGAGGACTTGTAGGTCCTCCGTGCAAGGTCATGCAGCTCAGCTGAGATCCATGGGAGGTGTGATCCTCAGACCCTGATTTTTCCAAAGGAGGGGGGATGATGATCCCAGAGAGACATAAATTTAGAAGTGAAGAATATGAGACATTGTCCTCGTTGCCAGCTGTAGATACAAGGGACCAGTTAGTGTCTACCAGGTCAGCATGAAGGTTGGACAAGTCCAGTGAATGGAAAGACTGAATGTGGATGAATCTGGGAGATCTTTGGGGTGATGAATCATATGTACACAACAGACCAAATGGTGGTCACTAAGGGCATCGGGGAGGGTACCAGCATCCACAGTACGATGGGGGTGAGAGGAAAGAACTCAGTCCAAAAGGGAGTGATTTAGAGATTTGAAATTAAAGCAAGTAGGAACAGAAGTTAGCTGAGCAAAAAGGAGGGACTTCATGTTAAGGCAAAACTTATGAAGCAAGGGGGAGAGCCAATTTAAATTGAAATAATCTAATATGAGCAAGTCACTAAAGGAGGCCTGAGAGGAGATGGTGGTGACTAAATCAGGTACTGTAGGGACATGCCAGGGCAGCAGTAGACACCAGCAATAAATATGGGTGCAGAGTAGGGGTGGGGAGAGCTTGAGAAGAAGCATCTCATAGGCAGAGGGGACAGAGATGAAGAGCACAGGCTCAAACTTGAATGTTTAAGGAAAGGTAGATGTTCTTATCAATCAGATCTTTTAATGGCAATGAAAACAACAGCAGGCAGAATACCAGCTTTAACAAATAGTTTAGTAATAGGAAAGCACTGTTGAAGAGGGAAAACCAAAAAAATCATTTTTTTGTTGACGGCTATCAGACTGCTGGTCTGGAATGCTTCTTTAAACAATGGCCATTAAATGCAGTAAACCATTAATGTAAGGTTGTCTGTCATGTCTGTTATACTTATTTGTGTGATATGGTATCAGATCATTCTTTTTATTTTTGTACTTTATTTGTCTATAATTAAAAAAAAACTTTCATTTGAGAAAACTAAGTGTTAGGGTTGGGGAGGGGGTTAACTTGAGTGGATCTGAGTCCCTCAACCCCCAGAATAGAAGGAGCTATAGCTAGTTGACAGGAGCAGTTACTGTCACATAGGTTGGTCAGGCAGAGCAGAGCCCTCAGCCCTGATTTGTACAAGAAGAGCCATGGCCTGGAGTGATCGAGGCCCAGCCTTTCAAGTCCTTTAGTAGTGCACTAGGAGTCTGGAGAGGGCAGGAGACAGATTCCGTGATAATACCATGGGGTGAGGGGGTGCTCACTGCTCTTTGTGGTAACTTCTGAACTATAACAGTTTTTACAAACAAAATGGGAACTAAGGTAAATGATTTATATCACACTGGGGGAGTCTAGATTTGTGAGACCAATTCAGCAAAAGCATTTGACTTTGTTTTCTTGTTAAAACTTATACATAGTTTGGGGGTTGGCGACATGGGAGGGGGCACATGGTTCCTGTTGTACATAGGGCCCATGACATGGCAAATCTGGCCCCACCTAAAGTTCATCCTTTTCAGCTGTTTATATCTGCCCAGAAGTGGCAATCTGTTAATGTCATCAGAATCATTTTGGTGGCAACAATTTGTGATGTTGCAAGCTGAGGATTTTAACTTGACGGCCGTAATAGGCAACCTGAACAGATGAAGTCTATGGGGAAGGGAACCTGGTTTAATGAAAATGACTTTAGTAATGAAAAAAATGAGTAATCTGAAATGTTATAGAAGGAGGGGGGGATTTTGTGTAACTGATTGCTGCTGATGCCAACTGTGATTTTTTTTTCCTGGAAATGCACAAAATTCTTAGAAGCATGAGAGTTAGCTCATTTGCTCCCCTGCACTTGGCTTTTCCGGAAAAACAACTTCTCTTTTAAATTAAATTATTTTGTTTAGGACAGTCATCCTGCTGTGAAAGACTCCCTGGATAGGACTGCAGAGCCGTCTCATTCTGAGAGTGTGTGTGTGTGTGTGTGTGTGTGTGTGTGTGTGTTTTCTTCATGATCACAGTGAAACTGACAATGCCCTTGGAAAGACATGAGATATATTAATAAGTACATACTAGTGTGGGCTCCGTCAAAGACCAAAGGTTAAACAGATTGATAATGATTAGTTGCCTCAGTTGAAACTACTGCTGCCTCATGTTACCATAAAAACATGGTAACCCTCTGCTTTTACATGTAGCAACACACATTGGAACAGTCAGTCCTTTGCTCTCAAAGATGACTGTTGCATCTCCCACCAAACAAGCTTGGAATATATTGGGGTAAAAGGTCACCAAACCTTTTTCTTATTCCAACCCCATTTCATCCCTGGACCCACTCTCTGCCTTGTGGTACTCCTTACCTCTGAACATAGCTCTGAAATGGCCTCTTGTGGTGCCAACTGGTGAGGTGGGGTTCTGGTGTTTATCTGGACATCTCCATCCACTGCATGACTGTCCCCTGTTGAACCGGAGTAGGACATGTCATGTGAGAGGGAACAAGTGGTCCCTCTGGAGTGGCCTTATGTTGGCACACACCCACCCGCCTGGTGCATGAGGTGGAAGTGTCACCCCCCCCCCCAGAGTGGGGCCAGCAGGAGAGTTACAAAGGTAGGGCAGTGCTCATCTGCCCCTGCAACAACCCTGATGGGCACTCTGCCAGGTCACTTCTCAGGACTATACCTGGGGAGGGGGGAAGGATAAGGTGGGGAGCTTAGGGGCAAAAATACCCCAGCAGAACCAGGCAGATGAAGTCGCCCCAAGCCACAGTAGGTTCCTTCTGACTCCTTCCTCACCTTGCTGGCGCCTCTTCCCATGCTTGACTGTCAAGTAAAGTATCATTCTCCTGGCTTGGGGAATTGGGGGTCCCACTTGCAGGGGACAAGACGTGGGTTACAGTCAGGTTTGTGGAGAAGATGCTGAGCAATGGCTGGGTGAGGAGAAATGGGGGAAAAAATAGAAAGAAAAAAAAGGCTTACTGAGTGGTATGTATAATTGGTTGTTGCATGTTCTGCTAATCTGCACACTTAGGCATTTTTATTGCACATGAATACAATAAAGTGCTAAAGTTATCTGTGTAGCCAATGCCTCCATGAAATTTATTCAGATGACAGAGGTAGGAGATTTGGGGCTGAGTGTTGCCTTTTGCAAAAGTGATGGTGTCTGATATTGTGACTGGAACAATGTCCCATGGGGCAGCCATTCTGATTTTCAGTATCAGTTAAATGTTGTCTGAATACTATTTTAAAAAGTTTTCCAGGATACTAGAAAAACATTTTAAGTACTTGTAAGCACAATTTGGGAGCTTACTACTTAATTTATTCTGGGAGCTCTAGGAATACAGAGGAAGTTTGTTGCCTGTAGGTCTGGTGCTTGGTGCCCTGCCCGCCAGCAGGCAGGGGGGACCTCAGCCCAGAGGGTATAAGTAAATAGTGTTTTGGATGGTAAGGGGAAGGGAGAGGAGTCCCGAGAGAGAGAGAGAGAGAGGAGAAGCAGGTGTGTGTTTCAGCTGTGAGGGCAGAAGTTCAGGGCCGGGGTGGGTCGCTTGTCACCCTGGCCCACTGCCCTCGAAGACCAGCATAGTATATAGTTGTCAGGGCCAAGAGAAGTCTGGAGCCTGGTTGGGGACTGCCTGTGCCAGCGGGAGCCAGAGCTCGGGTAGAAGAAATGTGTCCCACTGTGGGACACTTGGGCACGTTGGTGGGGCAGCACAGGTGAGTCCCCCAGAAAATCCTCATCTACGGGCAAGTGGAGGTAGTTCTGGGGCCTTTCCAGCCATCCATGCACCAGTCCGAGTGCGCCTCTCAATGGGGCGCCAAATTTAAAAAATCATCGCCCCTTCCCCGAGGTCCGCCCCCCTGAGTTAAAATAAATAGTTTGGGGGGGCGTGGGGGTACGGGGGCACAGCCCTCTGCATGTAAAGTGGGAGGCGAAATGAAATCCCTGGAACCCTAATGATGGGCGCACTCGGTCGGGTGCATTCCGGTGGTGGAACCATTCTGGGGCCAGGTCATTGGGGCAACATGATGGTAGCAGTCCATGTTATCGGGGAGTACAGTGGTGGCAGCCTGTCTCCCTTTCTGGCGGCACTTCTACCTGGCCTAGAGGTCTGGGGAACCTATTCAGTCCAAAAGCAGGGTTGTACACGGGTCTCCAGGATGATCAGGGCTAGCAGACATGCACTGGGATGCTCTGAGCTGCACAGAGGTTTGGAAGAGGGGACTCAGTGTTTCCAGGTAATTGGATGCTATTCCAAATATTGTCACCCAGTGGGAGCCCGGATTCAAACCCCCAGCGTAGGGAGGCCAGCTAAAGTATTCCACTACTCTACACCCTGTAGCAGGGAGTGTACTGTGTGGCCAGTGAGATCTGCCCCAGAAACCTGGAAAAACAGTGAAGCAGTGCAGGAGGGAGTCCTTGGAAAATGATGTGCCTGCGGCCTGCATTTCGGCCGTGTGTGTTGCTGCTGCCAGGATTGTGAGCCTTCTTCGGCTCTAGGGAGCACTGCAGGGGAAGAGCTTTTAACAACTAAAAGTATACTACAGACTGCATTGGGCAGTTTGCCCTAATTTTTTTTCACTGTTGTGATTTGCACCTGCTGCTCCATGGAGTCAGACAATCAAATTTGATAAATTAAATCTATTTTTTCTTCATCTTCAATTTGGAGTGGACAATGGACTTAACCATTTGGTTCAGTGTGTGTCTGTGCTAACTCCACTTGCCTCCACAGCAGCTGCTCCCCTCTGTTACAAGGTAAAGCTGGCACCCCCTCGGACACATCATCAAGGAACCCAGATAATGAGTTGTGTTTGTAACCCCCCCCACGAATGGGGGTTCCCAAAAAGTCTTCCTTCAGCTTACCTAAATGCTCACCGCCATGCTGGTGTCCTGCGTTTTAGCAGTTTAAATGTGATTACCAGAGCCTGTATAGCCTCTGTGTACTGTCTCTTTAAGAGCTGCCTGGTTGCAACTTAAGTAATCTGAGAAGGGATTTGTTTGTCTCCACTATCTTGGTCCTGGACTGCAAATTGGACCAATCAGTACTGGTGGGATCTAAAATGTAGCCGGACTACAGGAGCTGTATGAATTCAAAATCAGTAGGAACTGTAGTTTGAACTTTTTGCGCCTTTTTTGCAATGAAGGGAGAGCTATTACTTTGACTGACAGCCAAATCAGCCAACCAAATCTTTTGGATCTTGGGAAAGTCCCGGGCAGCTTGCAGTTTTCAGTTAGATCTAAGCTGGAAGCTGAACAAGAAGGAGCTGAAGTGATTCTGAGCAGCAATCCTGAGTGGATTCGCATGGGAGAACTCTGAAAAGGCTACATTTTTGGCCTGCATGTCAGTGTGCTGCTCCTGAGAGGGAGAGAGGAAAATTATTTTGGACTAAATCCAAGTCTGTATGACTAAAGTAAGCTACTGAAGTGGGCCAAGCTCAACCTGAAGAAGACCGAAGATTTTGCTGAATGCCATCGGCCTGTCAGGAGTTCCAGCTACCCCTAAGCTCACGGTGTGTGCAAAGACTTTGCGATTGTGACCGGGAAGCGCTTTGCCTGGTACAGTAGAATTCCCTTACATGTAAATGTGCTATGAGCTGCTAGTGGGTCATGAGTTAGTCCCACACTGTGTGAACTGTGTTCTACTTGCTGGAAGCTGTATCCAGCCCAAAATGGACTACATCCGAATTTGTCTCCATCTGGTCTGGCCTTGTCAGACTGGCCCAGCCAGACTACCCACTGCACAGAGAAGCCATCGAAGCGAGACCTGCCTCGGCCCCCTGCTCCACGCTTGAAAAGGAACGACACCTCTGCGACTCATGTGGGCCCTGCTTCTCCTGGCATTCCAGATCAACCACCTGCAGTCTCGATGTTCGTCCAGCCTGTGTCCAGTCTTGGGTATCATGAGTAAATACCAGGGTAGCTCCCTGCAACAACAGCTTAATCTGAGTGTGTCATCTGATTGTCTTGTTGTTTCGTTTCCTTTATGATTTGAGCCCTCTGGCTCCGGATTACAAATATTGTGTACTGTGCATGTTGTGTTTTCCATCACAGGGCCCCAACCCCGGGCAATGGTCCTGGCTAGCCCATCTCTTTTCCATCTGGGTACCCAGAGGTGGACTGTGTGGGGGGACTCAAAAGGCATGCATAACTGCTTGATTGATATAACCTTTAAGCTAATTAACCTGATTTTGCCCCTCCCTTGTTCAAGTCCTCTGAATAAATCAGATCTAACTTTTTCTGCATGTAATCTGACTGGGGTTCCAGTTTGTGCTCAAAGTACTGTACTGTTGCTATTTGCTGTGCATAACCTTGTTTTACAGGGGGTCCCCAGGGTCGAGCCAGAGGAACCAGCCCTGGTGGTAAGTGCAAACAGTGTGGGTATTTGTGTGGTGTACCAGGGGTATTGTGAAAGTGATTATTGTACAGTGTTCAGGCCACTAGAGGGGAAAGAGGGGGGTTACAGTGTCCCGGAGGGCTATGCCCAGGTTAGCTTGACCACTACCAACCCTGATCTCCATGTGGAGGCACCTGTTTCAGAACTCAGGCCCCTTAACCTGTTACTACCCAAGCAGACAGGGGTAGTAGCCTTGGGATAGCACCACCTAGGGGTTATATGTTATTTTCTAGACTGTGTTTCTAGCTGCAAGTGCCCTCCTCCCCCAGAGTAACATCAGGCATACCCCTAGACACCAGAAGTGGGGGCTTACATACTGATTAATATGAGAAGGTTTACAAATGAAGAAAATGACAATAATTGCATACATTGCTCTACAAGAAAACAGTATTAGACCTACAGCACCCTCACTCAGATGATATCATCACATATTACGTCTGGACCCATTTTATGGTTGGAGCATTGCGCTAAATTGAAAGGATGGCCTGGTTTGTTTAAACATTTTAAAATGTGGTGAAACAATATTAAATCATGGATTCCAATGTAATTTTCTAAATTTAATATTTATTAATTATGTATGTATGTATGTACAATTTTTGACCAGGAAAGGCAAACTAAATTGTGATAGCTTGTTTCCAGGTGTGTCCTAGGGACTAAATTACATAGGCCTGCATTACTTATGCAGGGATTTTGGGCATGGCACTGGAGAAATGTCCTTGCTCTTCCAGCAGGGGGAGCCTCTGGCTGTCAGGCTGTCGGCCAAGATGGCCACCTGGGAGGGAATAGGAGTGGATGCATCGGGTGTCAGAGAGCCAACCTCCTCCCCTATTACCTTTCTTCAAGCTTTTGAACCTGAATCGGTATCTGAAAAAGTTAAGCCTAAAGATGTGAACGCAGTGGAAGCAGATGAGCAAGATCTGGTGGAAAATGCAAATGAGACAGAGTGTGGGTTCCGTACCAAACTACAGGAGGAGGAAGAAAGATTAAAATAAGCCAGTAAAGAACAGAAACTGCATTTACTTCACCTGATGGCTGAAGAGGAGGTGACGTTCTTAGAGGAACAGATGCAGCTCTCTGCATACTGTCTTCTTTTTTTTTTTTTCATTTACTGTACTTTGCCCCGAGACCCTGACAGATCCCCATAAGTCCCGCTGCCCCACCCAGCCCTGTCACCCACCATCTCTGGGACCTACCTAGCTTGACCTTGCAGTTCCGTCGTGAGTAACCCTTCACAGGAAGGAAGGACTGCCAGGGGGTCAGGCCCTTACTCCCCTCAGGCAGAACTGAAGTGTCATCGTCAAGGATAGAACCAAGTCGCCAGTGCGGGCAGAAGGTGGATGACATCCTGCTATGGACAGGGTTTTTTTTGTTGTTCTAACCTGCCATCTGATGTCGGAAAGGCCTCGCTGATGTGTCACTTCACACGGTTGACTTTCCCCTCCCTAAGTCCACGGCTCTGGCTTCATCACCACCTGAGGCTACCCAGGTGGTGGTCTTGCAGTAGAGACCATATTCCCTCCCAACCCTGAGGAAGCGGGTGTCCATGGGATACTCAGCCAGCATCCCTCCAACTGGCCCTCCGATGACTTAGGCTCACTTCCCAAACCTAGGCTGTTAGCGTCACAAGCGATAGTGCTACCACACTGCGCTGGAGGGCAAGCCTACTCTCTGCATACTTTCACTGCCGTGCTGAAGAATGTGTATCCCAGTGAAAACCTTTGACAAGCAGACTAAGTCAGTGTTTGTACCTCCCACTAAAGTAATATCATCAAAGAAACCACCAGACAGTGCAGCTGAGAAGTTGTCAGTTGCAATGGGAGAAGCCCGACAATCTCCCGTGAAGTCTGGAACTGCTCCACTGGGTGTTTTGCCTGATACAGTAAAGAGTAACTCTCGGGGAGATGCTAAGGGGATAGAGAAGATCTTCTTGCTACTCCTGATGCAGTGCCCTAGAACTGACACGGGCCCTCCATAATCATTTTCTGAACAGCCTACTGCCCATGCTCAGAAGCAGCGTGTCATTAGCACTGCAGCTCCCGATGGTGAAGTTCCTACCACGTTGGCTGGCAGGGCATTTAGTACAACTGGAAAGGGGAAATCAGGCAGGATGATCCATCTGAGGAATGGATGCTCTGCTCAGCAACAGCAAGTGGCCCAGTATCTTTCAGCTGCTTGGTCAGTAGAGCCTTCCCTGCAAGCTGCAGGGGGAATGAGAGCTCCCGATGGCATCTTCTGGTTATCTGGGAACACAAATTACTTTAATATCTCTCCACAGACACCTGTGACTGTGAGTACTGTGGGGAAGAGGGTTTGAACAGTGAACAGTGAACAGGTGGGAGGCATGCCTGGCTCCAAGGAGGGAGGGATCGTGACTGCATCAGATTCAATTGCTACATAAGAGATAACAGATATTCAGGTGTCCTCTGTTCCCATACAGCTCAAGCATAAGGTAGAGGAAGCCATGCTTTACCAGGGACTTTCACAAACTCTGTGCCTGTTGCTGATGCTTCTGCAGTTTCACATGGAGATCCCTCCATACCCAGGTCCAGGGCCCCCCCCCCCCACACACACACACACAAAAGTCCTACTACACAAAGCAAGGATGATTTAAGCTCTTCAGTGTCCTTCAGTGTCCTCAGACTTCTGAGTATTCAGATACAGAGACAGTTCCACAATCAGAACCTCACAGAGAAGAGGGGGAGAAAAAGCAGTTTAGGGTCTCAGACTTGTTTGCAGCCCAAGGAGAGCCAGCCCACCAGAAAGTAAGTCTCAAATATGGGTGCCCTGGAACTCCCTCCAAATCATGTTTATGTCATTCATAACCAAATTAAAGATTTAGTGGAGTTCTTTTCTTCAGAGTTATATGCAGTCATTCAGGTTTTGGGAGAACCGGTTCCAGGTGTTAATATCACCCACAAAATAGAGTGGAGCAATATACTGCAGGCAGCACATCGTGGATGAAGTGATCGCAGGGTGCATAACATCGCAGGTCGGATTACTGTGTGAGAAGAACCCACAGTGTGCTGCTGGACCCCACAGGGTCCAAACGGACAAGGAGGCACAGAAGGACGGCAAGGGATGTGATCCCGGTGCCACTACTGGTCAGTGTGGCACTGGACCTGTACAGCTGGGACAGCAGTGCCACACCGGCACACAGAGGACAGCCAGGGTATCATGGGAATGCCTCACCGACAGCCATACCAACCGTACACCGGCCAGGCGCCTGCTGCTATTCTGGGGCAGGCATAGTAGGACCACCACAGGGGGTCACGTCTGCTGTAGTCATGGAACCCGATGCCCACACCCCTTGACTGCAGGTGTTCCCGGAGTCCCCCCCCCTTGCCCGGAAACCCCAAGTCCGTTGTCCCACCTACATCCCCTGAACCCGCCCATCCAGCATGTGGCCTACTGTCCCCACGGACTGTGCCACCAGTGACTGTGGTGCCCCTGCCTGTCACACAGCACATTACTGGGCTTGCCTACCTCGACCGCATCCCATCCCGGAGTCCCTCAGCCTGCATCCGTGTCCAGTCCTAGACCGATCTCCCACATCCAGCATGCAGCCCCAGAGGCGGTTCTGTGTCACATGACATGTGTGCCCCACAATGGACTCCCTGCAGCCTGTACTGCCAGTTCCCTGTCCTCAGAGTGTGGGCCTGCAATATTATTCCATGGCCTTCATTTAGTCCGCGATGTTTTGCCCATGATGTCATGTCCAGCGATGATTTGTACTGCGATGTTAACGTCCGGAACGTGGTTGGGGGCGCCTTTGATGTAAGTTTTAAGGCCTTGAAATCACCAGAATGTTTCTGGATTAAGAACAACAGGCTGAAAGATACAACTTTATGGGCCCCCTTTACTGCGATTCCCCTACCTAAGCCAGCTGTCCGAACTATATGAAATGGGGGTGTTAATATCGCAGATATTTCTCATTGACTAAAACAATGATGTTAAGTCTTGAAACAACCCGTCTCTGTCATTGATAGTGAGTAGGTCTGGACAAATGGATGGAAGTTCATGGTCATACATAGGCAGACAAATAATGGGATATGTCACCTACCAGGGAGATTTTTTCTGAGCCGTAATATGGGTGTCACAAACCCACTCAGCAGGTCAGCCCTCTACTCCCAAAGTGCCAACCTCTGTGCACAGTCTTGTTAACAGAAACAGGGTAACCCTCCTGTCTGTTTTGTGGATCCGAATCAAACTTTGGTCTCAGTTCTGGAGGGATTCAAATTGTGAACCTATTGTTAGCATACCCAATGTACAGGCTCAGATAATTCTGCTCTTCGGGGGGGCAGATATCTTTTGCCTACGGGCACCTAAGCAGGTGTACAAAATTAACCTTTAAAACTCTATTAAAGACCTCAGAATAAATTCTTACCTTTTCCCAGTTTGGTAAAACCAGTAAGCTTTGTGCAGTGTCAGCTTTAACCATGTATGCTTCCCTTGTCAAGAAAAAGAAATTCAAAGGCACACCAAGTAGTCTCTAAAGTAGAGGTTTACTTCAAAATAGATTAAAAAAATGTAAAATGTAAATACAGAACCATATATCACAAAACACTTAAACAAACAGGTTTAAAGTGCAGATTCCTACCACTAATACACTCAGACTTGCCTGTTCTAAGGTATTCTTATCTCACAGTGCTGTAGGTGTTTCTCTTTCAGAGTCCAAACATTTGTGTGTAAATGGAAAACAGAATACGGTTTAAAAACTGGCTTTGCCAACCTCTTTGCATGAGGTCACCTAGCTCCTCCCTGTCAGAATATAAAAAATATATATCTATGCAAAACAGGATGTCTTATCAAAGGTACATTCTGTGATCTTAGCACAACTCATTCTCTCATATGACTTTCTTTGATCTTATGATCAGCTTCCCCTTTCCAGGACATCAAAGGGACTTGTTATGTCTCTCTGCCAGATCTCACGGAGGTGCAACATGCTTTTTATCACCATGTGAATTTTACTGTGTTTCCTCTGAACGTTATAAAAGTTTATGATCTATCTTGGCATCTAGCAAGCTGCAATTAGTCACATAAAAAGGAGATCCTAAATTTTAAGTCTCTTCTAGCCTGTAATTATCTTTTGGCCTTCCAGGTAACACCTATTAGCTAAAACCTGGGAGGGGGGTTGTCATTCCACAGACTGTCAGCATCTCTCATGAGAGACATTCAGTAACACATTTTTATATTACAAAAGCATAGGTTAATCAGAACCAGCTGTCCAAGTGTCACAATGGGTATGTATTTTTAGCAGAGACAGCTATGTACCTGCCACAAGTGTTGTGCACAAAGTCACTTTAGTGCAGCATGTGATGCAGAAAGATGCAATCTCTGCTTTAAATACACCCATTTGAGCTTTAGATGTCCCAACCCCTTTAAATTCAGTTTGTGCCAGGAGCAGGGATACTCCTATAGACAGTACCCATTGCCTTGCATAACCGGCCTGATGGCCTAAAGCAGGAGACTTTGAAAGTGAAAGAGCAGGTGCAGGGATCTGTCCTGGTCTCGGCCTGCTGGTTCACAAAGATGCCCAGGACTGACTCCTTAACTGCCCGTGCAGTGTCTTTGCTTTTAGCAGCAGGGGCTGCTTCTCTGAAAGCTGTTATGAAGAGGGCCCCTGACACCATTCATCATCCTATCCATGACATTGTGGAAAAGGTGTCAGCAGGACAGTCTACAGTGGATAACCACACACCACCACAGTCACAGAGAACTCAGACTGCAGATGTGACGGGACCCCTCCAGACCACTGCACAACATGGGGGTAGCTCCTGCTCAGTAAAATATGTCTCCCTCCCTTGAAGCAGAGATGTAAGTGGTCTCAGTGAGAAGTGCTGTAGACACAGGAAGGCTGACCCCACCCCCCACCCCGGCTACTACCACAATGAACCATTATGTGGCTTTTAAACCCACTAAATAGTGGGGGGACACAGAGAAGGAGATTCAGAGGTTTCCTCCATCTAATCTCCGTTAGAGATCACACCTCAGAGTGTAAGGGGTCCACGTCTGAAACCTCTGTTGCAAATAAAAATAGGAAGACTAGGTCACAAACAAAGGCAGTAGCTGTGTCACACCCATCATGATTAAAATATGTGTATCTGCACAACTATCACTCTAATCACCCTTAATGTGAACAGCATGAAAACATAAAAAAGTGGCTCTCAACCGATGCATTGCTGGGGACCTTGCCACATAATGTTGTCTTTGCATAAGGTCCTAGACACAAGACTATTTGAAACTTCAGCCACAAAGCATCTGTAGACCCATGGACCATCTTTTTTGTTCCTAGATCTCGAGAAATGTGATGGGAGTGGGAATTTTGTTATGAACAACACATTCAGGGTACAAAGACTGGTGGAGATTGACCCTGACAGGGGTTTGCTCCTGGATGTGATCCTGGCAGGGATTTGCTCCTGGATGTGGAGAAAAATAACAAGAATTTTAGATTTATTAACATATGTGCTCTACAAACCAAGGCTGCCAGGGTGAGCTTATTACAGTCCATCAGACCATATTTACACATTAAGAGACTGGTGGTCTTGGGAGGTGACTTTTATTGTGGCCTCTCATTACAAGATAGGGGGGTGGTAATACTAAGAAGTTGCACAGTGATTCAATATATCTGAATGATACCGTGAAGATTTGCAGGACTGTATGATAGGGTTTCTTTTTTTTTCTTCCATATTCTTTTTATTGCCTTCTGCTCTGGCTATCCCCTTTTGACCGACCCCATGCCCTGTCACCTGGCTTCTCCAGGACTTACATTCCCTCCATCATCCTCTGCGACTGTGGGAGGGGGTGTCCAGTCGCCAGTGCAGGGCCTGCAAAGGGTCGGTCATCATCCTGCAGCTGGGGGAAGGTTCCCACCAATTTTTGCCCTGAGCCCAAATATGTGCAATGATTGCGGTGAGTGAGCTCTACCTCTGCAGAGACACCCCCAGCATCTTGTATGTGGGTTCCCTTCCCACTCCTATGGTGTCACATGCACTGACACCTAGCCACGGCTGGGTGGTAGTCCAACAGCAAGCCACATAATCCCCCCCCCAAGGGAGGTGAACAGTCCTATGGATACTCAATCCTCCCTCTCTCAGCCAGCCCCCGAGTGACCTGATTCCAAACCCCTCAGCCCTCCATGCCACTGGACCACCAGCATGATGGGATTTCTATCACGTCAGTTTTCCCTGCACTGCATGGGACTGAGGAGGCTCCAGGAGGTCCTCAGCCTGCATTTCTTATCAAGAGCCATGTGCTGCAAGGGGGAACTCACAGAGATAAAGGGGGATGGTGTCTGCGTTGGGAGAGGATGCTACAGGAGGGACCTCTCCCCCTTTAAGTCCTGATATTGCCGGCTGTGTGCCTGCTGCTATGAGGGTGCTCTAGGAGGGACCTCAAAGGCTAGGCTTGATCCTTAGGGCACTATACCCAAAACTTGTGCCTTAGGGTAGATGAGCTCATTAGGATATTTCCTTTTAGCCATCAAATAATACAGTGGGGTGTTTGGATAGCAGGTTATGCTACAGGAGGGAGACCTGGTCCAGATGTGATAAACACAATAGCAGTCAACTATTTCTTGAATTTTAGGATGTCTAATTATTCATGACAATAGAATAATAGACGCAAAATTCTACGTATTGAATAGCCATGTATTACATTTAAAAATGGGGTATGACCCCTGGTTACCAGGCTGCATTATGAAATTTTAAAATATTGTACATTATGTGAATAAGTTGTTAGTTGTTGGGAGCAGATCTGGATCGCATGAAGTAAACTGGAGATTCTCAGATGGGAGAAGGGGGCTGTTCTCAGCCTGCCCAATTTTGATTTGATCATGCATCAACCTATAGGATGGACATGGAATACCCAATGGTTCTGACTGAGGAGTACTATAAAGGGTACGAAATATAATAGCTGTAAAAACTTCTGACTGTCACAAACACACTCCACAGGTTAGGCCCTCTGCTCCCACAGTGCCAACCTCAGAGTGCAATAGTGTGAATAGGTAACAGACAGGGTAACCCTCCTGTCTGCTTTGGGTCCGAATTAAGTTTTGGGGGGATTCAAACTTTCAACCTTATGCTAGCATACCCAATTAACAGGCTCGGATACATACCCTCTTCATGGGGATGCGGTACAACCCTTCGCCCAAGGGCACCTAGCCAGGTCCCCAAAATTAACCCTTAAAACTCTATAAGAGACCTTAGGTATATTCTCACCTTTTCCAACCTCAGTTACACCATCAAGCCTTTTTTAACAGCTGTCAGCTTTAAACACAGGTTTCGGCAATCACATGCAAAAAAGGATTGGGAAGACAGGCAGTATTTCAAGAACATGGTTATTTACTAAAAATTGCAAAATAAGTACAGTAAAATACAGAACAAATAGCATGGGCTCACAGTCACAAAGAAAACAAGAAAATTACAGAACAAAACTCCTACCACAATACTTTTAGATCTTTGCTATCTAATGTATTACCTTTTTTTAAGTGCTTTTTAAGTTACATGTTTCTGTTTTCAGAGCCCAAGATGATATGAACTCTATTTCCAAGATACTGGATCATTTTCATGGGGCATCTCCCTTCCCCTTCTGTGAGGTCAGTTAGACCCTCCCTTAGTGTTAATTCACAAAATTTCTACTAGGAGGTGTTTTAATAAATGTGAACATCAGCAAAAAGTCATTGCCTACATATGACAGTCTTTAATCAAATATTTCTTTGAACTGGTTGTGGTTCCTGTTCCCAAGGCAGATCACAGATTTTATGGCTTTTAACACAATGTTGTTATCAAGAGGTTCCTCTAGGAAATCATACAAATTTATGAGGCGTATCCTCTGGCACATGGCCAGAGTCTTAATTAAGAACAGAACAGGAAACTCTAGGTTTTCCCTTCACTAGTCAATTTCACACATCATCTGGTCACTTTACATATCCTGTAGCTTCACTGTAACCTGTGTGTGTGTTGGGGGGGGGCACCCATGGAAGCACAGGCTGACTTATGTGAGACAATCACATACTATATTTTTATATTACAAATATCATACATAATAATATTAGAAGTTTTTTTCCTGTGATACTGACTGTGACGCTTGGCCAGCTGGTTATGACTGTTCTTTGATATTTGTAATATAAAAATGTAGTGTGTGAGTTGTCTCCATAAGGCAACTGTGCCATGGGTCAGGTTTTAGTGGAAATAACAGGATATAGTAACCTGAAACCAGGAGGTGATTAAAAAGACTAGAGAGGGTCTCCTGTTTATCTGACTTAATTAGAACTGATCCAACTAACAGGATATAGGGATCATAAACTGTTATGATATTTTAGAGGGGAAAAAAACATTGTTATAGCACTATGGTGCTAAAAGTCATAAAATCCTTTGAAATGCCTGGGAACAGGAACTGCTCAAAGATGAAAGAGAAGGAACTGGGAAATCACAGACCTATAATTTGGGAAATAAGTTTTGCTGAGATCACAGTATTTGAAATATCTCCTGACAGGAAGATAATTGTTTGTATCATTTTTATATTCTAAAAGGAGGAGCTAGATGACCTCATGGAAGGAGTAGAGAGAGAGACAGTTTTAACCTAGGACTGTATCTGATGTTAGGGACATTTCTTTGTGGGCTCTTAAGAAACAAGAACTAACTTAAGCACTGTAAGAAGGCAATACATTAGATAGAAAAAGTCTAATTGTATTGTGGTAGGAGTTTATGTTTGTACTTTTCCTTGTTTTTTTTAAGTGATTGTATGCTTTGTGATATAGTGTTCTGTGTTTACATGTGACCTATTTATATCCATTTTTAAGTAAACTTTTCACTTAAAAAGACTGCCTGGGTGTGTCTTGGAAGTTCCTTTTTGCATGTGATGTATAGATGGTTAAATTCGACAACTGTTCATAAGCTTGATGGTATTACCAAACTGGGAAACAGTAAGAATATACCTAAGGTCTTTTATAGAGTTTTAAGGGTTCATTCTGGATACCTGGTTAGGTGTCCTTAGGCGAAAGATAGCTGGCAGCCCCCAAAGAGCAGATTATCTGAGCCTGTACATTTGGGTATGCTAGCATAAGGATCACAGTTTGAATCCCCCCCTCCCCCCAGAACTTAAGACTAAAGGTGATTCGGACCCACAAGCAGATAGGAGGGTTACCCTGTTCTGTTACCTGTTTACAATACTGCGCTCAGAGGTTGGCACTGTAGGAGCAGAGGGCCTGACTTGCTGAGTGCGTTTTTAACACTGACCACATGGCAATCCTATGTCACTGGGTAGCGGCCCCGATCAACACCATGGTAGATGAATACTGCTCTTTTAGGAAATTAAGTTAAAGAACTAGTGGAGCCAGAACAGGAAAATAATATAAAATTTAAAAAGTAGCAGTTGTAACTTTTTATTTCTGAAGTACAGTCAGACCTGTTTAATCCATGCCTCATTAGTCCGTATGTCTCACATTATGAAAGAGAATCAATGCAAACCGATTTCATCTCAGGTTAATTACCACTTTAATATGTAAAACTGAGAATCCGAATCTGTTTGCAGTTCTTTTAAACAGGCTCATTAGTTCACATTGCATTCGAACTCTATAATCCATTTTTAGTGAGTTCAGGTGGAGGTGTTAATTGCTGGTGCTTTATAATCCCTGCTAATGCTTTGGCGTGTTACTGTTGCCTAATACTGAATGTTGAATGCAACACTATCTCTTAACTTCTATAGAGTGTTCTCCTGCTGCTGGCTAGCTAAGTGTAAAGCTTTATATTTAATCAAATGCTTTTTAGTAAACTGTTAATTTTTTTTGTTAATGATCCTTCTCTCTTACTTTTCAGCTGTAATTCCCTAACAGATTCCACTGCCATCTCATCTACTGTTGTCTCATCTGATTTCTCCTCCTGACTAGGTTAATGAAGCTCTGCTTTCTTTGTTGTTTAAACGATCAGCTTCAGTTCAAAAAGCTCCCGTTGTGCCCTCTCAGCTCCCAATTTTTCTGTGTTTAAAAGCTCAGCTTCGTGTTTTAAAAGCTCCCAGTCTCTTTTTTGTTGAAAAGCCAGCATTCTCCCATTGTGCCCATTCAGTCCCCCACCCCACCCCCGAACCATGCTCCTCTCAGCTCCCGATCTGTCTGTGTTTTTCCCAGCTCCTCTCAGCTCCCGGTCCAGACCCTGCCTGTATTTGAAAGCTCAGCTCCCATTGTGCCCATTCAGTACCCCCCTAACCCCTCTCCTCTCAGCTCCCGGTCTGTCTGTTCAGTGTCTCCCCCTCCTCCTCTTGTGTTCTAAAAGCTCTCCTCTCAGCTCTGTTTTTCTCAGCTCTGCTCAGCTCCCAGTTCAGACCCTGCTCCCCTTCAAGTGAAAACAACCCTTCAGCCCGCCGCTGCAATATCGGGCTGCACAAGTGCTCGGTCTTTGTGTTTTTAAACTGAGCTTAAAAGCTCCCATTTGTGCCATTCAAACCCTCTCGGCTCCCGATTTTTCTGTGTTTAAAAGCTCAGCTTCATATTTTAAAAGCTTCCAGTCTCTTTTTTGCTGAAAAGTCAGTATTCTCCAATTGTGCCTATACAGTTCCCCCCCACCCCGAACCCTGCTCCCCTCAGCTCCTGATTTGCTCGGTCTGTGTGTTTTTAAACTGAGCTTAAAAGCTCCCATTTGTGCCATTCAAACAGTTCCCTTGAACCCTGCTCCTCTTTAAAAGCTCTCCTCTCAGCTCCTGGTCTGTCTGTGTTTTCCCCGCTTCTCTCAGCTCCCGGTCCAGACCTTGCTCCCCCTTCAAGTGAAAACAACCCTTCAGCACGCCGATGCGATACCGGGCTGCACAAGCCAGCATTCTCACGTTGTGCCTGTACAGTGTCCCCACCCCACCCCCGAACCCTGCTCCTCTCAGCTCCCAATTTTTCTAAAATGTGTTTTAAACTGATTTTACAAAAAGTTCTTGAAATGACCAAGATGACCAATTTAAAATACATTTTTTAGATTTTACAGTTTATTTCCTCTTTAAATTAGGCATGCTGATTAAAAGCACATGAATGAGATTTTACAGTACAGTATCCTGTATCCTTTCACATTAGCTTTTGGCTAACAACCTTTTTTTTTTTCAGACCAAGATGACCAATTGAAAATTATTTTCTTTGATTTTACAGTTTATTTCATCTTTAAACTGAGCATGCTGATTAAAAGCACATGAATGAGATTTTACAGTACAGTATCCTGTATCCTTTCATATTAGCTTTTGGCTAACAACCTTTTTTTTTTTTTTTTTTTCTCAGACACAGTGTCAGCTACACCTGCAAAGAGGGGCTGGACAGAGATCTCAATAGCACAGAAAAGGTCATTATGTGTTTGGAGGCAGAGTAATCCAAAGGCAACTTACAAAGATATGGCCCTGTATGCAATGTCAGAGTTCCAGCTTACCCTTGGAACCCTCATGAGAAATGGATAGCTTCTGCTGCTGATTCAAGCAGCCTAACCAGGGTCCGCAGTGGTAAGCACCTAGAGGTGGAAGCAGCACTCAGAATGTGGGTAGCAGAAATGAATGCTAAAGGTGTAAGCATCTCTGATGCTATGGTGACAGAAAAGGCTAAATTCTTCGGAGAACAGCTGGGGGTAACAGAATTTGGATATTCTCGGGGTGGATACAGGGATTTAAAAAAAGACATGGGCTTAGTCATAAACTGTACCATGGGGAGGCAGCAAGTGCTGACAATTCAGCAGTTGTTGCAGGGAGGGTAAACTTACAGGAAGTGCTGTCGGGATTCATACCCATTGCAATTTACAATATTGATGAGAACGGTCTATTTTATAGACTAGGTCCCAGTGCAACTCTTGCCTCAGCTCCAGTGGCAGGGATAAAAAAATCAAAGGACCGGCTGACTGTGGCTTTATGCTGCAATGCTGATGGCTCAGACAAGTGGAAGCCATTTGTAATTGAGAAGGCTCATAAACCTCGTTGTTTTTCAGGCAATTTTGACCCAGAATTGTATGCCAGGTACAGAGCCAATTCAAAGGCATGGATGACCGGGAACGAATTTAAAAGAATGGCTCATTGACTTCAACAGAGCAATGCGCCTATGGCAAAAATATGTTATCCTGCTTGCAGACAATGCCTCAAGCCATACCCCACCAACAGGTCTGTCCAGTGTGAAACTTCATTTTTTGCCACCCAACACCACATCACACATACAGCCTATGGATGCAGGGATGATACGAAATTTCAAGTGCTTTTATAAGAAGGAACTTTGTCATCACTTCATTCAGTGTGCTGAGAGTGATGCTGATATGAAAGTTACAGTACACCAAGCACTGCAGTTCATTCACAGTTCCTGGAGGTCAGTGATAGAGGAAACAATCAAGAATTGCTGGAGACATGTCTGCATTATGCCTCATGCTGATTATGCACCAAGGCATTCAACAGCTTCATTAGAGGGCACCATAAGTGAATTGCAAACCTTGATACAGCAAGTACTACAAGTAGGAACAGCCATGACAGCTGAACAGTATGTAGCAGCTGAGGAAGAGTTGCAGACTTCACCCCCCCCAACTGATTCCGATATTATGGGCATCATACGCCCAATCATGCCTGAAACTGAGGATGAGGATTCTAACCTTGAGCCAGCAGCACCAACACCTCCAATAACATCATTAGAGACAAAAAAATGCTTAGATTTCATTATCTCCTACCTAGAGCAAAACCCATCGGATGAAACACAGAAAATTGTGGACTATGCTCTTGATATGAAAAAATTTGTAAATGCAAAAGGGATAGGGAATCTTGGATTATTTTAAATGTAACTGAATTGTTAAAAAGTGACTAAAATGTAACTGAGGCAAAGTAATGTTCAGTACATACTGTATGTTTTGCACTGTATTTTAAAAAGCGAGAATTTTCACAGTACTGCACTGTAAAAACACCGTACAGTAAAAACAGGCTACTCACCTGTAATGGTAGTTCTAGGAATGGTATATGTTGTTCATCCACACTCTTTGGCATGCCCTTTCCCCATTAAATCTTGCCAGAAGTCTTCAAGTTGGCTCCTCCCCACTCATGCGGGTGGTATATACCTCGGCTCCGCCCCATGATGCCAGATCTTAGCCTGCTGGAAGCAAGGTGATGCGCCTAAAGCCGGGGAGGTCGGGTGGGTGCGTGTGGATGAACAACATATACCACTCCTAGAACTACTGTTACAGGTGAGTAACCTGTTTTTCTAGGAGCATGGATATGTTCTTTATCTACACTCTTTGGCAGACTCCTAGCAGTTCTCCGGGAGGAGGGAGGTAAGGCGCACACCCCCTACTTTGGAAACAGAGATTGGAGAACCGAGGCCCTAAAACCAGCATCCCGACGTGACTCAAGGTAGATGTGGTAATGGGTAATGAAGGTGTTTGCTGACTTCCAGGTAGCAGCCCGACAGATTTCCTGGATAGGGATGTCCCTGGAAGAAGCCACCGATGCAGCAGTATGGAGGGTAGAATGAGCTCTTATCCCTCTGGGAGGCTCCTTGCCTGCCAACTCAGCACAAACCTATGCATGATGTAATCCATCTTGCAATGGTCCGTTTGGCTGCAGGTCTGCCAGAAGCGGCTTCAGCATAGTTGACAAACAGCTGGAGAACCTCTCCCCAAATTTCCACCGTCCTCTCCTTGCAGTAGGAAAGAGCACGTCTAAGGTCCAGGGTATGGAGTCTGTACTCGGCGTCCGAGGTGTTGTTAGGGTAATATACCAGCAGAGTCAACACCTGGTTAAGGTGAAACTCTGACACCACTTTCGGAAGGAATTTCGGATGGGGGCGCAGGACAACTTTGTCCCTGTGAAAGACCAGATAGGGGGAGTCCACCGAGAGTGCCCGGAGCTCCCCTAGCCTTCTGGCTGATGTGATAGCCACCAGGAAGGCAGTCTTCCATGACAAATATGAGAGCTCACACTTGTGCATGGGTTCGAATGGCTTGCCCATGAGCTTTGCCAAAACCAGCAGAAGATCCCACGGAGTTGGAGGTTCACACACCGGAGGGGAAATGTGATCTAGGCCTTTGAAAAAGTGCCCGACCACTGTCTCCTGTGCCAATGTCGACTGACCGGCCCGTGTCCGGTAAGCAGAGGTGGCTGCCAGGTGCATCCTTAGGGTTGATGACCGAAGACCCCCTTTGGAGAGAGAGACCAAAGGTAGTCTAAAATGTTAGCCACAGAGCAGGATAAGGGGTCCAGACTCTTACCCTGACACCAAATGGAAAACCTTTTCCATTTGAAGGCATAACATTTCCTGGTCGATTCCTTATGAGATGCCTCCACCACATTGTAGACATCCTCAGAAAGACCCAAAGCCTGGAACTCTAGCCGCTCAGGAACCAGGCTGTGAGGTGCAGGGTTTGAAGGTCCGGGTGGAATACCTTCCCCTGGTTCAATGATATCAGGTCCGGGCATGTACAAAGCTGCTCCGGGGCCCTGCAGCTGAGACTGAGGAAATCTGGATACCAGAACTGGCGGGGTCAATCTGGGGCTACCAGGATCACCTTGGCCTTGTCCCTCCTCACCGTGAGTAACACCTTGTGGATCAAGGGAAATGTAGGGAAGACGCAGAGGAGGCCTGGGGTCCACGGCCTCGAAAAGGCATCCCCCTGCAGCGAGCCCTGCTGAGGGGGGCGGGCATGGTACAGCCTCAGCTTGGTGTTCTCCCTGGAGGCAAACTGGTCCACCAATGGTTTGCCCCAATGGGAGAACAGAGTGTAAGCTACCTCTGGATGGAGAGACCACTCGTGGAATGTCTGGCCTATGTGGCTGAGAGCATCCGCCAGTTGGTTTGAGACTCCTGCCACATGGAATGCAAGGAGATCCGCCTCCAAACGGCTGACAAAGGGCCAGATCCGGAGTGCCTCCTTGCATAGCAGACAGGAGTGCATGCCGCCCTGTTTGTTGAAGTAGTTTTAAACATAAGGTGCAAGTCAAGTGAGCAGAGGGAGGTGGGAAAGTTGTTCCACGGCATAGGAGCCATAATGGACAGGGTTTACTACCCAGAACAGTAGAAATCCTGGGGACTTCCACAGGTTGGACTGATGTTTCCCAGGGGCACCTGGAAATGGTTCTGTGTTTCAGAAAGGAAGAGTATGGGACAGGTTACCACTTCTAATGGCGTTATCTGTGATGCAGCCAAGGGCATAATCATGTCATCCTTGTAAGAGGAGCCAGCCTAAGGACTGGTAAAGGGTGCAGCAGTGAGTGGAGTAGGGTGATATAAGTGCAAACCGGCAGATTCTGTTATAAGCTGAGTTAAGTCTTGAGCGCAGGGAGGAGGAAACATAAGAATAAATAGGTTTTCAGTAATCTAGCAGGGGGAGAAGGTTGCCTTGGGCTATGGCAAGGTGTACTTCCACAGTCAAATAGTGTCTGAGTCTATATCCAGCCCCTAGATTCTGGTTGACCCTACTCACTATGCTGCTGACATGCTCTAAGAAAGTGAGGGAGGGGTGTAGGGTTACACCTAAATATTTGAAACAGGGAATGTTCTGTGGTGGGGAGGGGCTCAGGTGTGAGTACTGTGAGTGAAGAATTAGTTCTGGTGAGTTTAGCAAGACAGAGTTTGGACCCCAGGAGAATTGCCTTTTTTTTCCATTGACTAGTAGCGTGTTGAATGGGAATCACTTATGGTAGGGGTAAGGGTGTAGGATAGGTTTGCTGGGGATTTGTCACTGTGGTATAATACAAGATTTTCAGCATACAGTAAAGCCTCACAAAAAAAAGCTATCAGAAGGAAGGAAGGGAGTTAATAAAAAGGGAAACCAGCAGAAGGCCCAGGATGGAGCCCTGGGGAACTCATGTATAAACAGACATGGCTGGGGAGGTGGCAATGCCGATGTTTACAGACTGGGTTCTGCCCAACAGATAGCTCTGGAACCACATAACTGTCTTGGCTGAGCAACCAAGGTGCAATAGTTTGGTGTGGAGGAGGTTGTGTTCGACAAGGTCGAAGGCCTTTGTCAGGTCTAAGAACATGGCCCCAGCAGTGATCCCTTTGTCCATGCTACTAAAGACATGACTGGTGATGTGGGCCTGGGCTGACGTAGTGCTGTGGTGTTTCTGGATCCCATGTTGTTGTGGGCAGAGCAGGCTGTATTTTTCTAAATATTCAGAGTGCAGGCAGTGGACAATTTCTTTCCAGTAATTTGCTTAGATGGGGGAGGATTGAGATCGGCCACTACTTGACGGGGGATAATGGGTCACCTGCTTTAAAAATTGTGATAACTTTAGCAGTCTCCCATAATGTGGGCATGGTAGACATGGCTAAGGCAAGGTTAAGGATAAAGGTAAGGAGTTTGGAGATGCAGGGATTGATGAGTGTAAGAAAGCGGTAGTGAAGTCCATCGCTGCCTGGACTGCCCCCATTGAAGAGGCTTGTAAAAAGTTTGAGGGTATCTCTGGGGGAGATGGTTCCTAAATAGAAGGGGGGTAGGGTGTGTCATAAGAGGGGGGGAGGGGAGTGTCAGAAGTCCCTGAAGGAATGCAAGCCTGAAACTGGCTCTGCGTCTGGAGGCACCATCCAAACTGTAGTGCTTGAAAAAGGTGTGAACCGAACTCCAAGAGATGGCTGCACAAATATCCACAGTGAACAGATTTTCAGAAGCAGGTGGTAGACGCTGCCATACCTGTAGTAGAATGGCCCTTAACTGACCCAGGCAAGGGCTTGTCATACTTACAGTAACAGTACACAATGCAATTTGCCAATCATTTAGACAAACACTGTTTCAAAACAGGTGCCCCTTCCCTCTTAGGAGCAAATGAAACAAACAACTGGTCCATCTTACGAACATGCTAGGTGCAGTTAGTACAACAGTGTTGCACCCTGTGAACATCTAGAGTATGCAACAAAGCCTCCTCTTGATTAGAATACTCAGGGAAAAAACTGGAAGGTGAATGGATTAATTCAATGTAAACTCAGACACCACGTTAGGCATGAACTTAGGATTGGTACGCAAAGACAACCTGTCTTTATGAAAAAAACAAGTAAGGCTCTTTACACATCAGACCCCGAAGCTCAGAAATCCTTTGAGCAGAAGTAATAGCAAGCAAAAACACAGCTTTCCACAACAGAACGCATAGCTCACAACTCATGGCCTGCTCAAAAGGAGGCAAAGTGAGCTTCTCCAAAATGAAAAGATGGTCCCAGGGCGGGACAGGGTCTCGAATGGGAGGCTTCAAATGAAGAATGCCCCACAAGAATGTGTGGGAAAGGTCCAGTTGGGCAACAGGTTTGCCCTCTATAGGCACATGGTACACAGAGATGGCGGAAAGATGTACCTTCAATGAAGAGTACCCCAGAACGGAGTCCGAAAGGGGGTACTTCAAAATCGGGTTCACTGGGCAGATGAAGAGATCCAAGTGGTGAGCTGTAGCCCAGAGGGAGAAACACGTCCACTTAATGGCAGAGGTGGCTCTCCTGGAAGGTTTCCTGGCAGCCACCAGGACATCAGCAACCCTGGAAAACATCCCAAAGCGGGTGATGGCTAAGTCTGCAGGAGCAACGCATGGAGATGCAGAGACTTGAGATCTGGATGGACCAGGATTCCCTGATCCTGGGAGAGCAAGCCAGTGCACAGGGGCGGGGGGGGAGGCAAATCACAATGAAAATGGAGGTCAACGGAAGCATACGTGGGTCGACGGCAGGAAAAGAACTGAGGTAGGTCTGGGGTACCACCCCTTTTATACCATAGGATGTCGGGGATGGTACCCCGCTGTAGAATGCTAGTTAGAGGTTTTCTGTGTGGTCCTAGTGCCTGGCGGCATATTCCTACCGGTGTTGCCTGCTGCAAGAACTCCATCAATGTAAGATCGACATTGCCCCTGGGAAAGACAGATTGAATAGCGAATTTTATAAGCTGGTGGCCCCAGTACTCCTGCAGGAGCTGCCTCAAGTCTTTAATTTTTCATTGCAACATCCTTCCCTAGGCCATGGAATGAAGGAGGGCCTGTTAACCATTTTATACAAAGCTGATGAGAACAGTGATTTAAACAACTGGTGACCCATTTGTTTCCTTAATTCTGATTTGAAAATCCTTTCTGAAATCATGACCTTTAGATTGTTGTTGCAAGTGGTCAAGCATCTGGTATCCTTGTCACAAGCCTGCTCAGTCCCAGGGAGGACTATATAGGATCATCTCATTCTCTTACAAGAAGTAGTGGAAAGAGGAAATACTGACAGACTGCATGGGTTTTTGTTATCTATGGACCAGCGTAAGGCCTTTGACCTTGTTTCCCCATTACTTTCTATGGCACATTCTAAAAGGCTATGGAATTCCATCATAATCTATAAATAGGATCCACTGTTTGTACCTTGATTCCTCCATTACACTGGTAGTTAATGGCCAGCTGGGTACCCCTTGCCTGCTCTCCAAAAGGCTGCACCAGGGGAGCCCCCTCAGCCACATCCTTTATATCCTTTGCTTGGTTCCACTATTAAGGAAACTTGAGCAGGACCCACTTATCAGGCCTTCACAGAATTCAGATGGGGGAGTTTAAAGAGATCCACCAATATAACTTCCACTGCCCCAGCACCCAATGTATATGTGCCTTACCTCCACAGCAGTAGTATAATTTGAAGATGCACCCAAATAATGAATCTGAGAAAAACTTATTTCGCTTATAAAAATCACTAAACAGGTCCCAAGGACTTCCCGTTTTTTTTGGATGCCCACGCTCCTCCCCCTCTCTCACTAGCGTGATGACGAGATGCTAGGGAGAGTGCGGAGGTGCGCTCCATTATAGTCTATGGGTGCCAGCTTTCTGATTGATTTTTAATATTAGAATGGCCACTTTATAATGAAACGTGAGCACTGGTTAACTAACAAGGCCCTTGTTAGTCGACCGGTGCCCACGTTTCTTTACAAAGTGTCCATTCTAATAAAAAATCAATCGAACTAGCACCGATGACATATATAGAAGCACGCCCCTCGCAGCTCCTAGCATCTCGTCATCATACTAATGAGGCGTGGGGGCTGAGCAAGGGTGGCGAAAAAAACAGGAAGTCCTTGGGGCCCAGTTTAATGATTTTTACGAGTAAAATAACTTTTTCTCAGACTAATTCTTTGGGTGCATCTTCAAATTATGCTACTGCTGTGGAGGTAAGGCACCTATAAATCAGGTGCAGGGGCCAATCTTAGTGGCTCTCTTTAAACATAAGGCCTTTGCTTACGTAGATGATGTGTGTCTGCTGGTCCTGGATACCCCTTCTGTTCTGCAATCTTTACATTGGTTCCGATTGTCCTCTTTTGCTGAGGCACTTTGAATCTTAAAAATGTGCTGGAAAGGTGTGTGGGGGGGGTCTGTCCTCCTCTAAGTCACCTGGAGGCATCAGGCTTCAGACTGAGCACCTCATCGACTTGGGCATAACATTTGGCTCAGGAGAGCTTACTAAATTAAACTGGGAATATAAGATGGAATTGGGCAAACAGAAACTGTTAAACTGAAACAAATTGAGTTTCAGTAAGAAGAAGAGGGTTCATATGATTAAAACATTTTTTAGTACCCTTTTTTTTATATATCATCCAAATCTCCCTTCCCTCACCCCAGTTATATTGGAAACTGCCCTTTTGAGTATTTTTTCCATGCCCTCTGGGGGAGCAACTTAGCCCTGTCAAAAGTGAGATCACTTTCTACCAATTAAAGTTTACATAAGCTTTGATCTTTTGTTTGCTGGTCCTGCTTGTCTCCCTGGACTAATTATAGTCACAGAGGACTGTACTTAGTGCCTTGAGGAAAGCAGACCTGGAAAACATCTGATCGGAGTGGAGACTATAAATGCTCCAGCATGCACTGCAGGCTATTGAATATCCCACTGCTGCCTATTGCCCTGATAGCAGCTGCAAGGGATTCTGGGATTTGTAGCAACAGAAGATGTCAGTCTACAACTAAGCAAAATTAGTCTGATACAGTCTACTACACTACAGTAAACAGTAAGTAAACCAAAACGTTTTTGCACACGACGTGCACATTGGGACCAGCCCTACACTTGAGCGTGGGGAAAATTTGTGCTAATGGTTCCCCTTTAAACACTGTAGTAGAAATCTTAATATTAGAAGGACTTTTTAGCAAGCAAAAAATGGGTTACACTAGTCTTCAACCTGGCCTGTAAAACAGACTACACATAAGCTATCATACAACAATTTTAACTGCTATACTACAAAAGGCTCTTTTGGCAACATTATTCACTGAGAGAAGCCTAAAACATAGAGGATAATGGATGGCTTCAAGAGCTTGTCGTGACAAACACGTAAACCTCGAGAGCGAAGCTCGAAAGGTTTACAGTTGTCATACAACCTCGAGAAGTGAAGACAATGTTGTTTACTGTTGCCCATCCATTGTCTTTTGTAGTGTATGGGCAACAGTAAATAAACAAATTGTCACTTCTTCTGTGATCACACCCGCTCAAAAGTCTGTGCTACCTAGAGCAGTTCTCTTCTCCTCTCCCTCAACAACAGGCAGCAGCTAGCGGTGCAAGACAGCGAGGATGTAACCCGGCTACAGCAACTGGGAGGTAAGTCCTCTACGTCTGCAGGATGCCGCTCAGGAAACCGGCGGCTCTAGACAGGCTGACAGTTTGAATGTAAACTTCAGAGGCCAGACAGTTTTGGACGTGTTGGTACCGCCACTTGCACATGCACAAAGTTGTTTATCAAGAAAGCAGTACCATCGCCAGATGTACCAGCGATAGTACAACAGCTTACTGATGTCACAGCGATTGGTACAACAATACTAGTAAATGATAGATTTTGACTAATAACAATGTTCTACCATAAACTATAAAATAAGTGATCCAAGTCAGGAGTGTTTGTAATTAATGCCTGCCAACAGCCACACCAATGCTACAGAACACACATCTGAAGCTTTCTTCATGAAAATATGGGACAATGACCATCAAAATGTGGGGAAGAGAGGTAACACGTGTTCAGCTTATAACATGGGTAAGAACATTCCAGCTACTGGATCAGCTAAGAGACACGTACAAGAGAGTACAATTATCTGGCCACAGTTACACTCGTATTTATTCAGCCTGTGCACCAGGTTCAGCTACAGTACCAATATACCTCAGCTGTAACTATGTTTTTGTCTTCTGCTCGTCTTTCATGCAGAAAACAATATTTTCTTATCAATAATCATAAAATCATTTTTAAAATATTTTTAAATAGAACCCACAGATTAAGTGCAATAAGACACTTTGCAAATGTATAATTATGGTCAATACCTGCACATAATTATGCTTGTGTGTTTAACGGCACTCTCCGTAAGTGCCTCGTGCCTAACAGGACACTCGAGATGTATGATTACTAAACCATAATTACACACCCTTGTGCCTTATTACATACATATCATGGAGACAGAATCTCCAAGCACTGCGGAAATTGGTGTGTTTTCATGTTCATAAAGTTTGCCATGGACTGCTAGTCACAACTCACATGACTTCGTGCTTTCAGCTATTGGTGTACAATGTGAAACAGCACTGTCTCCATGTGGAACTTAGGACATCAGAGGAGTAAAATGAAGGGCACTCCTCCCAAAGCATGACATTCGGCAGTTGTGTTAAATAAAGTTGCATGTGGTGCAGACGTTATATGCTGCCACATGTTATATTTCAGAAGAAAGGATATGGGATTTCAAAATGCTAACAACAATGGCTGTCATAGACTGTAGGGGAGAGGGCGTGCCATTGTGTTCTTCTGATCTCCTGTTTCAAATCATTAAAACCTTGCCATCCCAGCAGGGATAGATATTCAACTTTTTGGGCGCATACACATGACTGCTTGAAAGATATTCACCAGATTCTGGCCCCCTGCACTTGAGAAAAGAAATACACATATGTATGTATTGCATTTTTGGTGTCATTTTGGTGTAATTGTATGACTTCCCCCCACTTGAAACAGTAGGAACTTGCTACAGTTTACTTTCTCTCTTTCACATCATATAGTGATGCTACTCTAGACACAGGCCACGTTCATGGGAGTGGAACGTACTGCCTCTTGACTCTGTGTGCTGTACCAAGTTATGCAAATTGTTATTACAGCTGCTTGTAAGCCAAATTAATTACATTCTTATAACTACTTAAAGGACACTGCAGACCAGATGTGGCACTCAGCCCCTGCTGTGTGCAACTAAACTATTGTAACTGACGTCCACAGTCTCCAAACCGTATGCTGTAAGAATTCACAATGCATGTTTATATTCCTTTTGGATTCAGCCATGACAAAACACTCTACGATCTATAATGCATTGTTCCCAAGCCAGCATAAAAGCCATTACAATAAAACAATACAGAAGAAAAAAGAAAACATCTGTGGAGCATCATACAACAGGCTTGGCTCAGCCTTTGCTTACATTCCCAAAAGCCTAACAAAGAACAGGTGATAAAACCATGTCCCAAGTACCGGAAATAATAACACTAAAAGATGATCAGACGCCTAGCCCTGTTATGCCTGTAGAACAAAAACAGCTACTGGTGCAAGAAGTAAACACATCCAAACTGGTCAACAGTCATGTGAACAAGTAGAGGCCAGAGGGTCCGGGGACTTGCAATAGTATCACAGCATTTCAGTAAAGCTGGACAGTGAATGAACGCCATTTCTGACAGTCACAGCCAACAGCAGTGTAAAAAATCCAGAATAAAATTAACAACAATAGCTTAACAGTCAAAGGGCATTAATTATGGATGACCAGGGTGGCTGTAACCCAGTTTTGATTCTGATATGGGTCTTAGGGAATCAGACAAGGAAGAGCTGGACCAATCAGAGTCATCCGGATCAGAAACTAAGCCAGATCACATATTATGGTATAGTCAACCCCTCCATGACCAGGCTCTGCTCTCTATTGTCAACCCCTCCATGACCAGGCTGTGCTCTCCAAAAATTTGATTTGTAGGATCCATGGTGCTCTGAGACGCCCCACCTCATGGGGTAGTGGTGAGGGCTTCAGATCTCAGTCTGAACCTGTTCCCTCATCCCAAGCATTCAGCATTCACACACCCCAGCCCTTTGCTGCATTAGCATATCACAAGCCAAACTGCAAAGGGATCCATGTTTACAATTACCACCTTCAGAACCTGAATAAATCTACTAGGGTCTCTGCATACTCTGTAGGTGAGGGGGTCAGAGGTATGGAGAAAAAGAACAGTTATGTAAGAACTTACCATAACAGTAGAACTTCAAGAGAATGTCCTCCATTAGGCCACACCTTTGAAACTATAGCCGTCAGTGCTAGAATCACATTGAAACTTTTGCTAGCCAGGGGCTGCCCATGATGTTGTACCACGTTTGCATCTATATAAGTGTGGGCGGTCCCATTATTCCTCAGTTTCCTGCCACAGATTAGCGGTGGAGGACCTCCAACCATGGGGAACCAGGAGATATATGGCTAGCACAAAGCATACAAGGAGCAGCACGGAGCTGGGCACAGGATGCATGGAGTAGGTTTTAGGCACAGCATGTGATGTAACCCTCACAGATGGGGGAAGAAGGGAGGGACAGCGTGGCCTAATGGAGGAGATTCTCTCAAAGATCTACTGTTACGGTAAATTCTTACACACCTGTTCTATCCTCTTCCAGGCTATCTTCTCCATTAGGCCACACCTTTGAAATGATTCCCAAGCAGTCCCAAGTAAAACTGGGAGGATGGCACAGTCTGATATCTATTCAGGACAGAAGGTCTTGCAGTATAGCAAGTCTAAACCCAGCACATCTATCTACGCAGACTATGTGCAGAGTGCAGGCTGTAATGTTACTGATGGTGTGGACATGCAGCACAAATGTCAGCAGCAGAAACATTTTTGAAACAGGCAACATAAGTGGCCATACCACTTGTGGAGTAACGATGAATAGCACCAGGAAGTTCCTTACCATACTTCCTATAACAGAACATAATACAACGTACCAATCATACGGTTATGCACTGTTTAGACACGGGGCACCCTCATTCCCCAAGCGAACGAAACAAAAAGCTAAGAAGACTTTCTGCAGTTCATGGTGCAATCCACATAGTATCTGAGTATTCTACATGCATCCGAAGTATGGAGCAATGCCTCACCCTGATTTGCATGCTCAGGATCAGAAACAGAAAGGTGTACCAGTCGATTCAGTGTAAATTCAGATACCACCTTCAGTAGAAACTTAGGATTTGTACAAAAAGAGACTCTGTCTTTGTGAAAAATCAATTAAGGAGGCTCACGCATTAGAGCCTGCAGCTTGGAAATCCTCTGAGCAGAAGTGATGGCAACTAAAAATAATGTTTTCCATGTTAGGAAACATAGGCCACAACTTGCAGCCAGCTAAAAAGGAGCCAACGTCAGTTTCTCAGGCACAAAATTCAAGTCCCAAGGTGGGACCGGTTTACAGATAGGATAGGAGGCATCATATGGAGACTGCCTCTCACAAACATATGGGGCACCTCTAACTGGACAACCGTACGACCATCAGTAGGGGCATGGAAAGCTGATATAGCAGCTAAATGTACCTTAAGTGAGGAATACTGAAGGCCAGAGTATGAAAAGTACTGCAAGTACTTCAACACAGCATTTACAAGACATGGAAATGGGTGAAAATTTTGCTAAGCAGCCCACACAGTGAACCACTTCAATTCCAAAGATTAAGCATGTCTGGTAGAAGGCTTTCTAGCGACAATCAGTACATCAGCTACCTTAGGGGATACCCCAAAATGTGTAATGGCTATGTCTTCAGACACTATGCATACAGATGTAGGGAACTCAGATCCAGATGGAGCAGGGACCCCTTGTCCTGTGACAACAGACCCTCACACAGAGGTCAGGGTACTGGTGGCTCCCCTGCCATCTGTTGCATAAGTATAAACTATATCTGCTGAGGACCCAAGGCAGCAATGAAGATGAGTGGCACTCTCCATCTGCAGTATGAGCAGAACCATCTTATTAGAGGAACTGAGGGAAATGCATATAGGTATTCCTTTTTCATCTCACCAAAAAAGTCCAGGCCCTGGAGTAAACAAGTAGAAACACAGCAGTTTTGTGCTGAGTGAGGATGCAAAAAAGGTCCAACTCTGGAAGACTCCATGTTGCAAAGAGGTAATTTACCACAGAGGTCTACAGCTTCCATTTGTGAATTCTGGACTGCGACCTACTTAGCCTCTGCTAAAACGTTTTGTAGACATCTCTATGAATGACTGGAGTCACACAGCACACTGGCAACACCTGTGGTGGCTAAGATGGAGTAATCTGCAGTGTGCTAGATGAACCCATCCACAAGGACTGAGTACCAGAGTTCCCATCGGTGGAATAACTGCCTGTATGGGAAGTCCAGGCAGAATGTGTCCGATCATTTCTGAGAACAACACCAGAAGAGCCTACAAGTCGACAGTGTCCTGGACAGCCCGGGACTACCTGTGTTGATGGACCTTAGCTCTATGATGATGGCATCCTACCATCCATAGAAGGTAAGGCAGTGCCGATGCCAAGCCTCAGTGTTGGTGTCTCATCGAGGTTTGGGGGGGTGCCATCAATGCCGCAGGAGTGGGTGCTGACACTGACTAACCTTACCTCAACAGTGACTGGGATCATGCTGGCGAAGCAGATCTTTCTTTTTCTCTCCTTGTGACCAAACAAGGAGGATTGCAATAACTGCTGCATGTCCCGATCCTTCAACTTCAGTGGCTGTTTCTTGCCCAATGGTAAGGGAGACACAGACCCTGGGCCCTGTTCCTTCTCCATAAGTCCTCACACTGTGAGACAGGCCTACACACAGAAACACAGAATTTGATGGCAGATTAAGGACTGCTTGGCCCACCTGGTCTGCCCATTTTTCCTACCTCCTGTTATACCGCAGACCCTACTTGATCTCCAACTTTACCCCCCTTTCCTTACTACTAAGGTTCCCTTATGCCTATCCCATGCATTCTTAAATCCTGTTACCGATTTCACCCCCCACCTGTGTGCTGGGAAGCTGTTTCAAGTATACACCACTCTTTCTGTGAAGGAGTACTTCCTCACATCTCACCTGAGTCTACCCCCTCCAGCTTCATAGCATGTCCCCTTGTTCTTGAGCATCTTTTTTTCTGAAAAATGCTTCCCTCTTGAACCTTATTTCTACAGGTGAGATTATTTGAAAGTCTCTATCATGTCCCCCATCTCCCTCCTTTCCTCCAGGGTGTACATACTGAGATCCTTTAGTTTCTCATCGTAGGGCTTTTGATAGACCCCACACCATTTCAGTTGCCCTTCTCTGGACCACCTCTACTCTATGTTCTTCCAGAGATGTGGTCTCCAGAAGTGGACACAGTACTCTAGGAGAGTCTCCCCAGTGATCTATACAGCAGTAAAACCACCTGTGTCTTTCTGCTGGTGATACCCCCCCCCCCATGCACCCTAGCATCCTACTAGCTCTCCCCACTGCTTTGTCTCACAGTGTGGCTACCTTTAGGTCATCAGATATGATTACCCCCCAGGTATCTTTCCTGTTTGGTGGTTGTTAATACTACATCCCCCATTTTGTATTCTGACCCTGGGTTTCTGTGCCCTGTGTGTTCTGTGTACAGCACACACAGACCATGTGGGTGTCTTCTTTCTTCTTTGTAAATTTTATCTCTGCACTTGCAGTACTGACATTAAGGCTCATTCAATTCTGGCAGCATACAAAGATGTCAAAATAAGCACTTTAGTACATAAAAGAAAAAAACAGTAATGGCTAGGTTGACAGCATTTCCTTCAGCAGGTTCGATGATGATCGACAGCAAGAAAAGAACTACAGTAGGTAGTAATGGGGCCGCCCATGCTTATACAGACTCAGATGTGATACATCACTGTGGGCAGCCCCCAGCTAGCAACATTTTCCATGTAGTCCAAGTGCTGATGGCTATAGTTCCAAAGATGTGGCCTAATGGAGGAGAAGGCCTCGAAGAAGATTGTTGACTTTTCATGTAAAATGTTTTAATGCCCAGTTCCTGTTTTGTTTAGGTCTACTTAAAAAAGTCTTGTTTACTTATCTTCTAGCAGGAGACATGAACAACTAGCTGAGCCAATCAGAAAACATCCAGGTGGCCAGCCTAGTTATGCTGTGGGCTGAGACATCCGAGTGCCACACCACCCACCACACTGGCAATCCTGGTTCAGGAATGGACCAGGATCACTGGGAGTCGGCTGGGGGAAGAAGAACTGAATTTCCTCAGATAGCTCTCCTCATTCTGGGAGGCACAGTGAGCCGCTGCTTGCCTGCCACCCAGAAGAGGGTGAGTGGCACAGCATTGATGGCCACTTCCTAGAGGGCTGGTGGTAGGCACCCAAATACGTATGGCATCTTCATGCCGTATGCCTGTGCCACATCACACAATCCCAACTTTGGGGGAAGGGCAAAAACTATGGCACAAAACACCCTGAGGGCCAAGATGACAGCTGGCAACCCTGCAGACTCCGCTCTACCACCCATAGTGTCCGCTCACTCACTGAGGTACTGTAAGTAAGTAGTGGTGTAAAGCTCAGGTTGGTGTGAGATGGGGCTGCAGGGGTCACCATCAGAAAGCGGGCCACTCAGGAGAACAGGAGAGAGAAAAACAAAGGATGGGAAAAAATAAAAGGAATAAAATCCTCATGGTAACCCCAATCGCATTTTGGAAAGTCCTCAAAAATGCTAGTTTTGACAGTTTCAGGATTTGGTATCATTCTGCCAGAGTTATGGCTCTGCAGAGATGGTAGATGGCTATTGAAAATGTCTATTAAAGAAAAGGTTTGCTACAAGCACTTGGAAAGTAAGAAAACAACTGTAAACAGCAGCACTTTAGGAAAATCACTGGGTAACTATTGCATAACACTTGGGCCCCCCATGTAGGTGCCCTTGTTAATTCTTTTAAAATGCAAGCCTCTTTTAAACTCTTTTTCAAATCTTTACCCAAAGTGCAGTACCACAAAAATGCCTCCTTTAAAAAATGCAAGCAAAGACGTTCAACTCTACATTGGGAATCTTATCAGAAACAAAGATGACATAGTGTACAACTGTGAAATCTCCAGCAAGTCGCTCAGGGCTTTAAACAAAAAAAGAGCCAAGGATCAAGCATTTTTCCACTTTGACATGCAATTCAGCACGGCAAATGCAACATTTCTCCAAATGGCTGATCACCCAAGGTCTATGTGCACATACCTGCCCGCACACATACAAAAAAAAAAGACACTCTTACCTTTCATCCCAAACTTGGAGCGGCGGCCATATTTGTTGATTACAATAAAAAGCACAACCAGAAGGACACAGGCAAAAGCAGCCAGGCCGACAGCTATGGACACCTGTGAGGGCCAAGAAGGAACAGTTTACTCTCAAAATTATCAGCTAAAATAATTCAAAGCCTCCTGATACCTTACTGAAAACCTTCATATTCAGACATAATTCAGCCAATGTAACTGAAAAAAGAGGAACTTCTGTCCCACAGACTTTGACCCTCATATTCAGACGCAGCTGTGTGTGCCCCATAAACCACTGTACTACACATGAAATGATGTGTGCCCGTCAAGAAGGCATACTCGTACAGGCAGCACACCCTTTCCAGCAGATGCTGCCTTATGAATATCGGGTCATGGTAGCACTGAACATAGTGCATATGTGTGGTGCACCACATACCCCGCTGGCAAAAGACACCCAGGAGCAAAAGGGAGATAGTATGTCCCAAATGGGCTAGTGCTTTTTTTCCTGGGTGCCATAGTCAGAGGATGGCATGCTTATAGCCACAAGTGGCATGCAAGGTGTTACAGGGCTATTTACATACAATTTTGTGGCCGTTAGCAGTTCTGTGCACTGCCGCTGTGCATTTGTATGCATGAAGGTCTCTGGCAGAGCTTTGCCTGTTGCCCTCACCCTAACCTGATCCCCATTCCATAACTTATTACCCTGGCAGTCTCGTGGTACCCCTTTTCTGCCCCGATTCCCATGATATTAGTAAAATATGCCCTGGAATTCTAGAAGTACCCTCCCTCCAACCCTGAGCCCCATAATAATAGTAAAATATTCCCTGGTAGTCTAGCAGTATCCCCTTCCTGCACTGATCCCCCTGATAATAGTTAAATACTGTATAACAGGTTTAATTCATAATCATTATATTTAGTGCTCCAAGCACAACCAGCATGTTCACACCACCTTACTTTCACAGGTGGAACACTAGTGCTGCTATTGTATAGTGAGTCACCCAATACTGTCTTTTAATTTTTGCACTAACAAGAAACCAGCAAAAACGGTGAAAATAAAAAGACAGTGAATATTTCCTGTTATGCGGTATACTCTAGCAGTATCCCCCCCCCCCACGCCCCAGTCCCCATGATAATAGTGAAATATACACTGGTAGTCTAGTAAATGAGTAATTTTTCATTTGTTTTGCATCCAATCCCAGAGGCTCTGGGCGCCGTACAGTAGAAAATTTTGACAGAATGGTAAAAACGTTTGGATTACATAAACAATCAATCAATAAACAAATGAAAATAATTAAACATTTATATAAGTTAAAAAACATCAGCAGAAAAGGCTAGGCTGAAAAGGTGAGTCTTCAGGCCCCTCCTAAATGCTTCCACCAACCCGTAGGGGCCTTCCTCAGAGGTCTTGGCAGTGAGTTCCAGAGGACTGGGCCGGCCACCCCAAATGAACGATCACCCGAGGTTTTCAGCCTGGTACTCGGGACTGCCAGGATGCCCTTGGTGGAGGAATGAACAGAGCGGGCTGGGATGGCAGGAGTAAGGAGGTCTGACAGGTAGCCAGGGCCCGATCTGTGTAGGGCCTTATAGGTGAGCAAGCCCACCTTGAAGAGAATCCTCAACCTGACCAGCAACCAGTGCAAACCCCACAGGACCGAGATCACATGACAGGTAGTTGTACACTGCTCCGACCCCAATCCCCATCTTACAACGTCGCCCCCCCCCCGGCCTACCCACTCAGTACCCTCCACCGCAGCTGTGCAATATCTTTTCAGATTATTCAGTAGCCAAATATTCAGGTATTTGGTATCTGGTATTGTATTAGTTAAAAAAAAATAGCAGTCTGTCTCACTGCTATCCCATCCCAAATCCCAGTAAAATGTACAACCCCTCCCCAACCCTCTGTCAGTAACCTAAGCCCACCCTCCTTCCCCCAGCACCCCACAATGAGCGACTGGCACAACCCACCCTCCGCCACAGCCGGACACCATCTTTTACATTTCAAAAGAGTTTATAGCGCTAAAAAAAAGGATTAAAGAGCCCCCGTCCCTTACCATAGGAGCAGAACCCAGTCTCCCACACTTCCCCCAGCACCTAATTCTGTTAGATGAATGTGACCAGCACAACCCACCCTCCATCACAGCCAGCCGTCATCTTTTACACTTCAGAAGTGTTTATAGCACTGAAACCGATGAAAGTGTCCCCATCTCCCCAACCTAGTAGCAGTACCCACTTCTCACCCTCCTCCCACCAGCACCAAATTCTATTAGAAGAAGGTGACCAGCACAACCCACCCTCCGCCACTTGAGGGAGACTGCCTCTTGCCACAGCGATGCTGTGACATTGGAGGTCAATGTAGGCACTGCTCATGCCAAGGGGTGGAGGGGGACTTACGGGAGAAAAATGGGGACGAAAAGAATGTGCACCAAGCTGTCTATATATCGGTCATCAGTTACCTTCAAGCCCCGCTCTGTGTGGATTCCCACTGGCTGGGATGCTGGGACGAGCAGCTGAACTGAGAAGTCCCTGACAGCACACAGCGAGACCCAAAAGACAGAGGTAAGTGACGGCTTCAGAGCCAAAACACGACATTGAAAAAAAATAAAACAAACAATTCATAAAATATTAATAAAATAAAAATATTTGAATAATTAAAAATTCTACCCCATTCCAAAAAAAAAGAACAACTACCTTGTTCTAAACTTGCATGCAAGGGCCTCCTGTGGTTTTCAGTATACTCAATGCTGCTTGGTGGAATTAGCACCAATGACTGGTAAATAAGATGTTTCCAGTATCAAAGATGTCAAATAGTGCTCCATTTAAGTGCTGTTCTTAGAAATCTGACTCTTCTCCCATACCCCAAAAATCATCTTCGTCTTGTACACTAAAGTACTTTTAAAAGCATCCTGTTATATGCAGTAATGTGCACCCCCGTTCATCTACCCGCCATAGCAATGTTAAGTAGAGACATGTCTGGAGCCATCTCTGGAGTCATGTCCTCATTAGCAATGCTCCCTTGGGCGTTCTCCACAATTCCTTCCTGATTCACCCCACGATTAACTGGAGCCTTGCCATCAAGGCACTCAACTCACCCCAAATGTGTCCTCCTCGGGTTTATGGGTCACGCTGATGGGAGGGGTGGGGCTTGTATCGTAGTCTACTAGAAAGAAAACACAGGTTGAAGACAGTGTGAGGCTTTCTTCATGGGAATATGGCAGTCAGTAAACACAAGTTCATTACAATATAATCCACATTCATTCACGGTTCAGTTCCAGAGGACAGCCCAGATGAGACGCCTCATCTTGTTTACAGAGGGGCCCTGTTTCCATCCAGTCTTACAACTGAGGGGGGCCTAAGGTACAGGGAGATTAGTAGCCTGCTGAAGGTTAGATAAGCGACTCTGGTGATACAGAATTTGCAGCATTTGGAGTTAGACTGCCTGGTTCACAGCATTATAACCACTGGGATACACCTACCCACCTTACTGTCTGCCTATACATTATGCTACCATGACAACAAACTGTGAACCCTAGAATTTGTGAAATGCTAAAATTAAAGTAGCTAGAACAGTCAGGTGAAAACAGATTACTGGCTAAGGGTTGGTTAGGTACACTATAGACAGCAGTTATTTTCCTTACATTTCTCCACATAGGAACATCAGTCTTTTATGGGATGGAAGAAGAGTGATGGCCCACTACATCCATCCCACTGCTGTCCCTGCAGCCATATCCTGCGACAGGTACATAGGTGTGTTACGGGATGAATATACTGCTCCTCCTGCTTTAGCCCCTTGTCTAGTATGACACCCTGGTCCTTTTCCCCATAAACTGCAGCAAGAGAAGGCCCATAGAGTGGGTGCACCCTACCTCTGGTTCTCCTCCCCAAACACCCTACATTTGGCAACACAGAATCTAAGCCTCCAGGAGTCCAACCCGTCACCCAGCGTGTTGCTGTCCTAGTGGTCGTATTCTGTGATGCCATTCTTCTTCACAAAAGCATCCAATTTGCCCTTAAAGGGAAACATTTATGAACAATACCCATTATAGTTTGAAATCCCATGAAAAACACTTTTAACCTAGAGGTTAGGCTAAGCTGATCCTGGCAGCAGTACAGAGATATCGATGACCAAGTCCACCCTATGTTAATACTACTGTACTGCCATTTCTAGAACCTTGTGATGTCACGGAAGGTGGCACTGGGCTTATTTACTAACATCAAACCAAATATGATTCAGTTTATTCTTGGTACAATTTGCCCTACAGACCGACCAACCTCTGAGTAAAGTTTTTCTTGTATTTTTTTATTTAGCTTTCTCTTTATGCCCCCTTCATTGCTGCAGCATAAGCCTCCCTCAGGAACTCCCACGGCACACTTCCAGCACACCTTACCAGCTAGTGACTGTACCCTTCACAGAACCTTGGCTTAGCCCCCCATGCAGGGCCTGCAGTAGTAGGGATTTACCAGAGTTACATGTGTTGTCATGAGATACCTCTTGTGAGTGGGGACACAGACAGGGCAGACCCAATGGGGACGCTGCAGTGTTTTACTGAGCGTGATGCCCTGTTGGAGGTGCCATGTTTCAGGTGGGATGTTAAACCAAGGCCCCTTCAGTTCATCTTTGGTGGTTGTCCAGGCAGAAGTTAAAAATCCCTTAATTATCTTTTTGACATGAGTAGAGGACACCCCTGGTGTTCTGCCACCATCCCATCTCTTCACAGAACAAGCTGTGTGTGGATGCTGCCGGGCACCTAAAGGGGACATGAAACATTTGTGAATTTGCAGCTGATTGTGGTGTTCCTGTCTACAGAAATATTACACATACCACCAAAGTGATCCATATCTAATTGAACTTGAATAAAAGCCGATGTAAAAACTGAATTTGTTGTTGTTTTCCTGTTACAAATGGCATGCTGCACAGTTCTCTAAGTGGAACCAGGAATGTGGGGGATTTGACTATATCACTGCGGTTTTATTACTATTATTATTATTTTCTTTTACTACTACATACATTTTATAACTTTATTTTCCACTTCTTTCCTATGCTGTGATACAGTAACTGGCTAACTGCTTGCTGCATGTACTCTGGTAATACAGCATTTCCCTCTTACAGCTATATTATTCAAAGTACCACATTAGCAAAGTGTTGCACTATTGTGCTGATGAAGTACAATGATAACACTTCAGCTTATGTTGTAACTTGAATGATACTGCCATAAGGGGGAAGTGCTGTACTGCATTACATTAATGCAGTAAACCTTCCTGTGCTAAAGCGGAAGGCCATGATGACTATGTGACCGGTAGGGTAACAGCCCATAGGAAGGGTTTTGAATCCAAGAGGTGACAGTCAGAATCTTTACATTCCTGGTTCCAGAAAGAGAACTGTACAGAGTGTTGTTTATATATAATAAAGAAATCAATACAAACACAGTTTTTACACTAACACTTGTTCAGGTACAGTTTAGTATGGATAATTTGGGCGTATCAGTAGAATTTCAGAAAACAGGAACATTACAAGCAGCTGCAATTTTTATGTTTGCTTGCACGCATATGCAAGAAACATAGTGCCATCAAAGGAGTTTTCGTAGGTGTGCCTCCCCCACTTCCAGTGCCCTGCTGCCTTTTGCAGGTGCGACCGCACCACACCAATGAATGTCGGAGCTGTCTATGACAGCCGTTCAGATGCAGTGGTGCACAGTTGAAAGCAAAAAAACGCTGCAATCAGTGGTGGTAATGTGTCGGCAATTTGCATACTGCCGTTGGCAGTATGCAAAGTGTCTACATGTCAGCACTGCACTGAAACAGCTGTCATAGACAGCTCCACCTCCCGTAACAAGTGGCATGCTGGGAGCCCACCCAGCATGTCTTGCGCGCCCCCCACACACTGGGGGCGCGGCCGACGTGGGGTGCTCAATCCCCATCGGTTCCGCTGCACACACCCCCCCAACAGACTTCCAGGTGCCATGCTGGGAACCCACCCCAGAGCGGCAACAGTCTGTAAGGCCCACTGGGGTGCCAATCCCCTCGCTTGGCTCCACTGTCCCCCAACAGACTTCCAGGTGCCATGCTGAGCCCACCCCAGCTGCAGCAGTCTGTATGGCCGACAGGGGTGCCCAGTCCCCTGCTGACTCCACTGCCCCCAACTTCCAGCTGTTTTGTTGGAGCCCACTGCAGTGTTGCAAAGTCCTGTGACGCCTTAAAAAAAAAGGCCTGTTAAAAATAACCTCGCTACCGCCTTGACCCCTCCTCCAACCCACGCCCACCCTCTGAGTGCCCCACCTCACTCCCCACCTTATCCCATACTACCTCTGGAGGCCAGCGCAACGATCTTTGGTGGACTGGGAACACGTCTGCACTCTTCAAAGCCGACCGCGAACTGAAGAAATGCCGGTAAGCTGAATAATGGCATAAATAGGGTTTTTTCAACTTTGGTGCATATCTTGGGCATTTTTGGGAATTTTTTCACCAAATTTTTAATATGGGGTTCTTGGGACCCCACCTCATGAACTCAGTCATTGTCATTTTATTTGGTCCCAAAAGGTGATTTCGCGGTCACTGCGTGGAACCACCTTTCGGGACAGATTTACAAAACAACAGTGTCACAGTTCATGAGGCAGGCCCCCAAAAACCCTATGTTGAAAATTTGGTGAAAAAATTCCCAAAAATGACTGTTTTACGAGTGTGCGCTGCGCAGTTCCTACACACGCTCGTAACTTTGAGAATTTGTAATACTTTCACTCCAGATTTTCAACATTGCCATTTTACCACGCCTCCTTATGAACAGTACATCTGTCATTTTTCACATTTCGCTCAAAATGTGTTTTTGCACATGTAGCGCACACTGGCACGGTCGGTTTGCGAAATCAATGTTGGGGACACATTAAGAAAATCACAGTGACACTGTTCATGAGCAGAGGTGTTAAAATGGCTATGCTGAAAATTTGGTGACAAAAGTCCATAACATAACTGTGTTACATGCGAGCATTTCAACATTGACATTTTTCCACACCTTCTTATGAACTGTACAGCTGTCATTTTTCACACCCTGGCCGAAATGTGTTTTTGCACTTCCAGCACAGAATAGCACGGTCGCTGTGGGAAATTAGTGTTCGGGATAGATTAAGAAAATTACAGTGAGGTTGTTCATGAGTGAAGGTTCCAAAACGCCTATGTTGAAAATCTGCTATAAAAAATCCTCAAACTAATTTCATTACAGGTGTACACTGCGCAGTTTCTACACACGCTCGTGACTTCACTAGTTTTTTTATATTTTCACTCCAGATTTTCAACAATGCCATTTTTTACACCTCCTCATGAACAGTACACCTGTCACTTTTCACATCCTGTTCAAAATGTGTTTTCGAACCTGTGGTATCAAATGGCACAGTCGCTGTGCAAAATCACATTTCGCCTAACGAAGTGATAGTGTCACTGTTCATGCGGTGGGGTCACAAAAAGCCCATGTGGAAAACTTGAAATAAAAATACCAGGAAATGCCCAGGGCATTAGGGTTTTCTACCATAACGCCCTACCCTGTAGGGACTGACAGGTGTCAGGGGTGTTACTTGGGATTGTCGACAGTAATGCTCATGCCATTGCACCCCCCGCCGCCATCCTCCAGCCAGTGGAAAGCATCGAGGTGTGCCTTCAACCCTTTGCCCCCAGAGTTCATCCCTTTCTCCTATATTGCGCCCATTTCAGCGTATTTCCTTATGGAATGAGGTGAATGTAAAACCCAAACACCCCAAGGCACACCTCAGCACTTGGCAGTGTCTGAAGGGTAGGGTGAGGTGAAATGTCGTGACCATCATGGGTGACAACCCAAAGGCACACCTCAATGCCTGTCCGTCTCTGCAAGGTGAGGGTCAAGTTGGCGTCAGTTCAATACTTCAATGCCATTCCTATACTGCATCTGTCTGACTCCTGCACTTCCACTGCTAATGCCAGCAAGCAAACATTTGGCATTGACAAACGCTTATTAATTAACTGCCAGTGCCCTTTATTGGCTGTGTTTCTTCCAAATACAGTACAGTCACTGGAATTCCAGGATCTATAGCAGTTTATTAGCCTGTAAAACATTTGGAGATACAGTCAGAGTGCATGAAAGACATGGTTTAATAACAGTTATAAAATAGGCTAGAAAAATCCAGTGATCTGATTGGTCACTGGCTGTCCAGACATGTGCTAACTAACCTATAAATGCATGGGTCTGGAAATTACCTTGCAAGTCTCCCCTACCTGCCAACCTTCCACACTCCTTACAGGTAGGTCCTTGAGGACACATCCTCTTTCAGATACCTGGGAGTTTGGCTTGACCAACACCTTGCCTCTGGTCATGTGGATACCATCCTTAAAAAGCTGCACCCCAAGTTAGGTGCTTTGTATAGGAACCGGAGTTGCCTTCCGCTACCGGCCAGGCGTGAACTTGTCCAGAAGATAATCCTTCTTATCCTCGACTATGGCGATGTAGTCTACAGTGCCGCTCCCAAGGCCACCCTTGCCAGAATGGATACACTCTTCAACTCCTTCTGTTGTTTCACTCTGGACTCATCTCCTCTCACTCACCACTGTCACCTATACCACTCCCTAGCCTTTTCATCTCTTGAAAATCGTCGCCTCCACCGCTGTGCAAAATTCATCTCCAAATTTTGGTTTCGCTATCTCCCATCCTATCTCACCTCCTCCTCCTCCTCCTCCCTAACTGTCCCCCTTCCCCCTTCCCACGCTCTTACTCTAGGTCTTATGACTCCTGTACTCTACGAGTCCCTCGTTGAACTAGTACTATTTGTCAGGCCACCTTCTCATATCGTCTCCCAAAACTATGGAATTCTCTCCCCCATCAAATCCGCCACTCTTCTTCCCCCTTATCCATCTCCTCTGCCCTTCATAACTTCTTGTCTGTAAACTGCATCTGCCATTGATACAACTGTATTGTATCTACGAGCTGTTTGGCACTTACTTGACCTGTTCCACTGCTCATCATGTGCATATGTACTATTGTAGCACTGAGCCCTATTTGTACAGTGTCATCTTACTGTTTCTGTGTGTGTGCATTAATTGTAAGCTTCCCCACTACCCTTCCCCCCAGGACACACTCTGAGACGAGCAACCTGTTGTTCAGTGTGCCCTTCCTGGTGAAACTCCTTAATAAATAAAGTCTAAGAATTACTCTGCTTCAGAATTCTCAGTAACTGTGACAGCTGTGAAAAACAAAAAAGGTTCAACTAACAACATGAAGTGACTTACCTGCCAGTCGGTTTCACCTCTTTAATGGGGCAAACCTATCTGTTTGGTGTTGGACCCAATTTACCAATGATAAAGATTTATTTACTCTTAACAAAACTCACTGTGTGGGCAGAGAGGAGTCTTATTATGGGGGCGGGGACTTTAATTTGGTATTTAATCGTCATTTGGATACCACTTCATCTTCCTCAAGGGCAGACCACAGAGTGGCACAAAAAGTGGCTAAGCTTCAGAGTAGGCTACTTAGACACGTGGCAACAACAGCAGGAGCACAGTAAAAATTTGACTTTTATTCAGCCGCCCACTGTACTTATTCTAGAACTGATTATTTTTAAATCCCGAAAGAAATGGGTAGTTGTCTTCGGGCAGCAAACACTGGTGATATAACTCTATCAGACTGTGCCCGAACCCTTCTTAAGTCAGACTTCGGACAGCCTATGAAAAATACTTTTTAGAGATTAGACCTTTCTTTATAGCAAGACAAAGAAATTCCAACCCTAATTAAGGATATCATAGTGCAGCAGTAAAGGAAAATGATACCCCGGATGTAGCCCCCACAATCTTATGGGATACTATAAAGGCCATTTTCTGAGGAAAATTTATAGAAATTTCAGTTGAGAAAAAATGACAACGAGAAGCCCAGAAAGTAGAACTACAGGCCCAAATATCTAAACTAGAAAATCTGCAGAAGGCAAGAGTGGATCCAAGAAGAGAAAATGAGTTGATCAATCTTAAAAGGACCTCAGCTCCCTTTTATATATATATATATATATATATATATATATATATACACTACTGGTCAAAAGTTTTAGAACACCCCCAATTTTCCAGTTTTTATTGAAATTTATGCAGGTTAATGTCTCAATGTACTCTGAAATTAAAGCATAGAACAAATAAACAATTGGAGATAAAAAAGAAATCTTAGAATCATTTTGTTTAACAAAATTTAATCTAAATTTTGACTCATCAAAGTAGCCTCCTTTGCAGATATACTGTAACCCCGAACACACTCGTGGCATTCTTCCTACAATGGACATCAAATATTGTTCGGAAGTTCTTCCCAACACTGTTGCAGAAGTTCCACAAATGTGTTGCACTTGTAGGTTGCTTTGCTTTCACCCTTCTGTCCAGTTCATCCCAAACCAGCTCGATGGGGTTTAAGTCTGGAGACTGTGCTGGCCATTCCATGATTTGAAGCCTACCGTCTTGTTCTTTTCCTCGAAGGTAGTTCTGACATAGCCTGGAGGTATGTTTTGGGTCATTATCTTGCTGTAGGATGAACCCCTGACCAACTAGGCGTAGACCAGAGGGTATTGCATGGCGCTGCAAAATGCTGTGGTAGCCCATTTGGTTCAGGGTTTCAGTCACTCTGTGCTGTTGTCCTGTGAGCCGCCTATCATGCAAGCTGTTGACTCTCAGAAACTTGAGTTCTGATTCTGTTGTGGCTTTGGGTCTGCCAGACCTCTTCCTGTCAGTTTCCTCCAGTTTCCAAGTGCCTTTTGATGGTGAAGGAAACTGTACTCACTGACACCTTGGCTTTCTTTGCAATTTCTCTAAAGCAGTTTTTGCTAACCTAAACTTTTTTTTTAACCTCTAGCAGTTTACCACTTACCTTTGTACCATTTCAGGTTATTCACTGGACTTGAATTGCTTAAATTTCAATAAAAACTGGAAAAATGGGGGTGTTCTAAAACTTTTGACCGGTAGTGTATATATATATATATTTATTCATTAACTGGGTTGGTGCACTGATCCAAAGAACTTTTACAGGCATGGCCCAGGCCAGATTACTGGCATGTAAAGTGGTAAAACAGTCAATTCAAACAACAAGAATCTTACAAGGATCATAATAGGCAATCAATGGATTATGAAGTGAGACATAAACTTCTTTTTTTAAGGCAGAGATATTATCAAGTGGGGCCTAGGGCACTCCAGTTGCTGGCAAATTGGTTATGCCAACAGAAAATAAAAGCAACCATAACAAATATAATACACCCTCACACTAAACAGACTTATTTTTCTATCCTAGAAATGGCCAACACCTTTAAAGACTACTATTTTGTCCTTTATATGGTTGCCCCAGATCTTGACGTTTTACCCACCTATTTAGCACAACCACACCTCCCCAAGGTCACAGAGGATGATAGCATTTGTTGCTGATCTTACATCAAAGAATTTTTCACTAAGTATTAAATATGCGGATAACATCAAAATAGGTGGTCCATGTGCCAGTGACTTAGAATTTGGCACTATACAACAAGATCTTGTTAAGATTTCTGATTGGGTAGATAAATGGGGTATGAAGCTTAATATTTCCAAGTGTATGGTCATGCATTTGGGTGACACCAACCCATTGAGAACATATAATTTAGGGCAAGTACCTCTTAACAAAACTACTGATGAGAAAGATCTGGGACTTTTGGTATCAGACAATATGGAGTTTTCTCATCACTTGAACTATACTGTCAATAAAGCAAATAAGGTAATTTGGTGTATCAAGCATAACATAACATCTAGGGAACCAAAGGTAGTTATGCCATTGTTCAACGCTTATGTTAGGCCCCATCTGGAATACGTATCACAACTCTGGTGCCCCTACAAGAAATCTAACATTCATCAGGTGGAGAAAGTCCAACGTAGATTTTCGAAAAATCTGAAAGGCATGAGACATCTTTCTTATAAATCTAGGTTGAGCAGCTTAAATTTGTTCTCCTTGGAAACATGAAGGTTGCATGGAGATTTATTGTATCTTTATGATATAATTCAGGATCCAGAGTTAATGGTAGACTTAGGGTTGAGTTTTAAGGACTCACCTTATGATATTAGAGGTCACCCATTACAGTTGATATATAAATCATTCAACTACCTTAAAAGGAAATACTTTTTCACATTAAGGACAATAAAACCCTGGAACAAACTACCTTTAAATGTTATATTTAGTAAGAATAAAGAAGCATTTAAATCCAGATTAGATGGTTATCTGTTAACCACAAACCAGGTAGTTTATTATTAATTTGGTTAGTATGTGAGCCGTTATGAGCTAGATAGCTTTTTTGCTCACTATTTACCTTAGTATGAACCTTAGTATGATAATCAATTGTTGACTGCACCCATTACCCAGTCTGAAATGATTTCAGAAATAAAGTGTTTAAAAACAGGCAAACGCCCCGGGACAGATGGGCTACCTGGGTAGTTCTATTAACTCTTTAGGGAGCCTGTCATCCCCTTACTACATAGGGCATAAATATCTGCCCTACATAAGGAGGGTACCATGGCACCAACCTGGACTCAGGAAGTCGTGTCTGTGCTTCGGAAGCAGGCCAAGGCCCCAACTGCCTGTTCTTCTTACTGCCTTATCTACATTCTAAATACTGATTATAAGAGATTGACTGGGATAATCACACAAAGACAACATATTATACCCCAACTCATCCACATTGATCAAACTAGATTTATTCCAGGATGACAAGCACAAGATAATATGAACATACATACGAACATATGAACAAGCCAGCAGAGGAAGGCCATTTGGTCTATCAAGTTTGCTCAAATTGCAGGGTCCACAGCTTGAGCTAATGTCCCTGCCCTCCCTCCCCACTCCTCCCATCCTCCCTACCCATGATTCTTATCTTCCCCCATGCCTATCCTAGCCTCTCTTAAAGCTGCTAACTGTCTTTAACAAGATTACCTCTTCTGGCAGCACATTCCAAGTGTCCACCACCCTTTTTGTGAAGAAGTGCTTCCTGACATCCCTCCTAAACCTCCCACCCTCCAGCTTAAGACTGTGCCCCTTCGTGACATGGTTGCCACTCAGCTTAAAGAGACTTTCCTTATCAACATTTTTTATCCCTTTCAAGTACTTGAATGTCCCAATCATGTCCCTTCTCTCTCTCTCTTGTCTTCCAGGGAGTACATGTTCAGTGCCCTGTTCTCATGGGCCTATTTATTGGGGGTCCTGGCCAGCTTTGGAATCACAGACACCTTCTTATAATTTATAAGTAAAGCATATTCAACCCCTACAGGTTTTGTTCAAGTTAATGGACATATTGCAGAAGCATTTTGATTGGGAAGGGGAACCCATCAGGGTTGTCATCTCCCCCTTCCTCCTGTTTGCATTGTACCTTGAACTTTTTGCTCAAAGTATCCCTCTGAATCCTAACATTCTGGGTATCATGCTGGGAGGACAAGAACATAAGTTAGCCATATACACAGATGATGTACTGCTTTTTCTAGGGCACCCTGACCAATTCCTTGCAGAAATATTTAAAGAAATACAAATATTTGGACGCCACACCTTGCGCCGAGCCAGCGACCCATGTTTGGGAACGAGCACAGGTTGCCATGAGTCATCAGGGAGGAGATGGACTGAGCGTCCAACGGACTGCTCTCCATCTCCGGGGAGGGGGCAGTGCATCAGCCAGTGCATGCATGATCCCTAGCAGAGGCTGGGGCTCAACAGCACGGTGCCGCATGAACGGGGCGGGGGACACAGCAGACGCTTGACATGGGCGCACACTGGAGCATGTGCGAACACTGTTGCAGGCAACATTGTATGCTGTGCTCCCGCAAGGGGAGAAAAAGCAGACACAGTGGCTCCAGATTGCGCGACTTGATGGCTGTCCGCCAGCGTGAGCCATTCCTCGGGCTCCACCACCTGTTCTGGATCCATGCTTGGTGGGGGATTAGGGGGTCCCTTGCCTCCTCACCACAGACGGTAAGGCGTGGGGGAGTACAAGGCGGTGGCCTGAGACTGGCACAGGTGGCCAGAGGAGGAGAGGAAGAAGAGAGCTGAACGGGGCCATGATCAGAAAAAAGTAAGCAAAAAAAAAAAGAAATACAAATATTCTCAAAACTTTCTGGCTATACTTTAAACACCAGTAAAACTGAAGTTTTGGCCTTTTCTCACCCTATTATCAAAGCACTACAAGGCCATTATCCAATGAGATGGGACCTTACTACAATGAAATACCTTGGAATCTATTTAGGCCTGTCTACTTCTACTTTATTTTAGAATAATTATTTACCGCTTATTGCATCCTTAAATTTGATTATAAACATTGGGATTTACTATCACTTCCGTTACATGCCCGGGTGCAGACTGCTAAAGTTAGTATATTAATGCAGATATTATATTTATTTGAAAGTGTACCCTGCTCAGTTCCTAAACAGGAGCTCTCTGCATGGCAAAAACAGCTACTTATTTTTATTTGGGGGCAGAGCGACCTAGGGTCACCCAGAAAACTCTCTATTTGCCAAAAACACAAGGGGGTCTAGCAGTCCCTTTATTAACAGGTTATTGGATAGCAGCCGAAACGAAAAGTAGTTACATAAGAACTTACTGTAATAGTAGGTCTTAAAGAGGAGCTCTTACAGTAGGCAACACCATTAGGACTGAAGCCAGCAGACGCCAGAACCCCATGGAAAACCTCTAGCTAGCAGTATACAGCGGGGACTTCCCCCTGATGTTGGCCCGCCCTAACATCCACCTATGGTATAAAACGGGTGGTCCCCCGGCCCAACCTCAGTTCTCCCGCCGGAGACCCTGGTATGTACACAAAAAGGAGAATCAAGGTGGTTCCTCTATACCAAGGAAATGAGGTAACAATGATGGAGAAGCAGTCACCAGGGGGATGGAGAGAGGGAAAGCAGTGCCTGCTGCAAGAGCTCCTCTCAAAGATCTACTGTTACAGTAAGTTCTTACTTAACTGTACTGTCTTACTTTGAGGGGGCTCTTGCGACAGGTAACACCATTAGGACTGAGTCCCAAGCAGTGTAAGGATTGACCCCAGTCAGCTGGGAAAAGGCAGAGGGCAGTATAAAAACTCTCAAGAGAGAAGGTCTTGCAGGACTTCAAGTCCAAAACCTGCCTTATGCCAAGAGGCAATGGCTAGACTGTAATGCCAAATGAAAGTGTGGACAGAACTCCAAGTGGCAGCTGCGCAGATATCAGCAGCAGACACATTCCTAAGCGAAGCAAAGGAGGCAACCATGCCCCTGGCAGAATGGCCTTTGACCGAGCCCGGAAAAGGCTTGTCGTACATTTTGTAACAATAAACAATGCAATTGGCTAACCATTTTGACAAACATTGCTTTGAAACAGGAGCCCCTTCTCTGGTAGGGGTGAAGAAAACAAACAACTGATCAGACTTTGTAATGGCCCGGGTGTGATCCAAGTAATAGCGATGCACCCAGTGAACATCCGGAGTATGAAGTAAGGCCTCCCCTTGATTGGAATACTCTGGGAAATAGGCAGATAGATGTCCTGATTCAGTGTAAACTCAGATACCACCTTAGGCGGAAACTTAGGATTAGTCCACAAAAGGACACCCTGTCCTTGTGAAAAAACAAATAAGGCTCTTTGCACATCAGGGCCTGAAGCTCAGAAATCCTTCAAGCAGAAGTAATAGCAACCAAAAATAATGCTTTCCACGACAGAAAGTGCAGTTAGCAGCTTGCGGCCAGTTCGAAGTGAGGCAAAGTAAGCTTTGCTAAAACAAACAAAAAGTCCCAAGGAGGGACAGGGTCCCTGGTGGGAGGTTTCAGATGCAGAATTCCCCACGAAAAAGTGCGGTAAGCAGTCCAGCTGGGCAAGAGTCTTGCCTTCAATGGGAGCATGGTATGCAGAAATGGCAGACAAATGCACCTTAATCGAAGAGTAGCTCAGACCTGAGTCCGACAGGGAAAGGAGGTACTCTAGAACAAGGTTCACCAGACAGATGAAGGGATCCAAGTAATAAGCAGTGGACCAAATACGAAACCGCTTCCACTTCATAGCATAAGTGGCTCTAATGGAAGGCTTTCTGGCAGCCACTAGAATGTCCACCACCAGGGGGGAAACTCCAACCGGGAGACTGCTAAGTTTGCAGGAGTCATGCATGCAGATGCAGTGACCTGAGGTCTGGATGGACCAGCGTGCCCTGCTCCTGACAGCAAGTCAGAGCACAGGGGTAGGGGAATCGGAGGTTCCACTGCTAACTGACAAAGGAATGGAAACCATATCTGGTGCGGCTAGTAAGGGGCTATTAAGATCATCTCTGCCCCCTCTGACTGCAACATGAGAAGAACTCTCTTCAGCAATGGAAAGGGAGAGAAGGCATACAGAAACCTCCTTGTCCAGGAGAGGGACAAGGTGCCTCACCAAAAAACACCAGGCCCTGGATCTAGTGAGCAGAATCTGGGCAGTTCTGCATTGAGCGGGCACGCAAAGAGGTCTAGTTTGGGATGGCCCCACATGTCAAAGAGATGTTTGACCACTGAGGGAAGAAGTTCCCATTTGTGTGCCTTGGATCTAGACCAGCATAAGCTGTCCGCCAAGGTGGTTTGTACGCCTGGAGTGTGTGCCACAGTCAGTTCCAGGTGATGCTCTATGGCCCACTACTAGACTCTCATGGCCTCTCTGCAGAGGGGGTAAGAGTGAGTACCCCTCCTATTTGTTTATGTAGAAGACCACTGACGTATTGTCTGACTGAATCAATAGAGGCCCCGGGAGCAGGTTCGTCTGGAAGGCCTGCTGGGTGTAAAGAATCACACTCATCTCCAAAACACTGATCTGCAGATGTTGTTCTTGTGGGGATCAAGTCCTTTGAGTCTCATGGTCTGCCAGAATGGCACCCCAGTCCTGGCTTGACATGTCCGTAGTCAGTATCTGATGAGGTGACTCTGCCCGAAAGTGGACCCCCTTGGAGAGGTTGGAAGAATCCCGCCACAATGCCAGAGTCTGGCGGACAGCATTGGAGAGCGAGACCATTTGCTCTAAATCATCTGTGCACTGGTCCCACTGGACCCGAAGGTTCCACTGGGATACCCTCTTGTGCAGGTGAGCCAGGGGAACAGTTGCAATGGCTGCCACCATGTGCCCCAACAGTCTGAGGAATGACCTGGCAGGAATCTGTCAAGAGGAGGACACTGGTTGAGCCTGCACCTGTAGGCATTCGGCCCTGTCTGGAGGCAGAAAGGCTTTGCCTTGGGTAGTGTTCAAAATTGCCCCAATGTACTGAAGCCTCTGGCTTGGCCAAGGGGAGGACATAGGAAGACTGAGCATGATCCCTAGGTCTTGAAACAAGGTGAAGGTGGCCTCCATGGTTCTGATCAGCTGATACGTGGTAGGAGCTGTCAGGAGCCAGTTGTCCAGGTAAGGAAAGATATAATGGCTCTTTCTTCTTAAGGCTGCAGCCACCACTTTTAGGAACTTTGTAAAGACCCAGGGTATTGAAGACAGCCCGAATGGCAGAACCTGAAACTGGTAATGGTTTCCTTGGAAACAGAAATGAAGAACCCTCCTGTGGGGTTAAAAGATCAGGATGTGATGGTAGGCATCCTGTATGTCCAGTGAGCAGAGCCAATCTCCCTGAAGAAGCAGTGGGAGAAGGCCAGGAAGAGTGGCCACCCCGAAGCACTTGTATTTTATGCACCAATTCAGGTGGCTGAGATCTAGAATAGGACACAGGTCTCTGGTTCTCTTGGGAACCAGGAAGAAATGAGAATAGAATCCCTTCCCCCTTTGTGCTGGTGGGACGGGTTCTACGGCCTGTTTCCTCAGGAGCACCTGGATCTCCTCTTGGATGAGGGCAACATGGACCTGGTGGTAATGGGAGGGTACAGGGGGACTGTCCAGGGACATCTCCAAGAACTGTAAAGTGTGTCCTTTCCTAGTAACTGAAGAACCCATTGGTCTGTGGTTATTTTGTGCCATCCCTCTAGGCAAAGAGAGAAACAACCCTCCTCCGCCTCCCCCAGGGTCTCAGCTGGGGAAGGGGGGTCGGGAAAGGTGTCAGGCAGAGGAGCTGGGGACAGGCAGAGTGGCCTGGGAGGTTCAAGGGGGGACCTCAGGGCTGAACCTCCAGAGGGTTGTGAAGCGACTTTACACTTAAAAGCAGTCCTAGGCTGATGTCCTTTGGGTTGTTGCTTGGAGGACCTTCGAAAGGACTGACGCTGGGTGTATTGGTTCTGTGATTGATACAATGAGTGCACTAAGTGCAGAGCCTTGCCCAACTTTTGGAGGCGAGTGATTATGTTTTGAGAATCCTCACCAAACAGGACTGGACCCCTGAAAGGAGCATCTAGAATCTTGGACTGCATGTTGGGGTAAAAAACAAGACTCTGAGCCAGGAGTAGTGCTGAAGGCAAACTCCTGTAGCTGCAGCCCTGCCTGCTGAATCTGCTGAGTCATAAGATGCTCAGAGAATGTGCATACTGATGTCTGAGCCTGATTTTAAGATGTGCAGAAGTTCAGCCTTACCAAGGTAATCAGGCTGAGACTGCACCAACTCCACAGCCTTTTCCCACAGGACATTCTGGTATTGCACCATGTGGACCAGAAAATTCAAGGAACGAATAGTGCAGGTGGCCAAGGCATAGACCTTTTTGCCAAATTGGTCTAACTTCTTGGAATCCTTGTCTGGAGGCTGAGTACTAAGGTGCCTAGGAAGCTTGGAGCGGTCATGGGCAGCATTAATAACTATGGAATCAGCCCCAGAATGCTCCCCATAAAAGGATTCTTCCCTAGGGGAATTGTAGATGTGATCTGCCTTCTTTGACATCGCCAGGGTAGAGGATGGACACTTCCAGGCTGCTCTGTTGACATCCTTAAAGGAGTCAATAAGGGGAGGGATAACCAAAGGTAGTGAATCCTTTTTACGGAGAAAAGCAGCCAACCAAAGTCTCTCGGGGTCCAATTCCTCCATGTCCCAACCGTAATGGTTTGATGTGTTTCATTACATCCATAAAAGGGGGATCATCTGGAGGAGACCTGGGCACGTCCCTGGGGTCTTTCAGTTCCAAAAGTAAGTCAGAGCCTTCCAATTTATTCAAGGATGAGGAAGAAGAATGTCTGCCTGACTCACTGGAGTCTGCGGATGGAGAAGGTGAGCGGTGGTGCTTACATTGGTGCTTTCCTGGATGGTCTGCACCAGCCCCGTCTGGCTGTGGGGTAGGCTCTCTAGGAGGTGGCATCGGTGCACTCCTAAGGGGGTCACTAGGCTTGTCTGGCTGTGAATGAGGGTCCCTCGGAGGTGCAGTAGTGGGTCTCCTCAGGGGCTCCTTATCCTTAAAATATGTCCATCTAGTGAACTGTGACCTCAAGATATTGGCGAAGGTGTTGGGAGCCAGACTGGAGCGTTTACTCCCAGAGCTGATCCACCCAGACCAGACCGGCTTCATACGTGGTTGCCTCTTATCATAATATGTGGAGACTACTGAATGTGATGTGGGGAGCTTCTAGGATCCAGGGTAGCACACACGTGCTCTCTATGGATGCTGAAAAAGTGTTCAACTACATAGAAAGGGAGTATCTATTTGAGGTGTTGAGCTGGTTTGGTCTGAGAGAGGGCTTTGTGGACATGGTTCGGGTGCTGTATAAAGCTACAGTGGCACAGATCCTAATTAATGGTTCCTTGTTGGACAAAGTTTCCCTGTATAGAGGTACACGACAGGGTTGTCCCCTCTTCCCCTTATTATCTGTGCTTGCCTTGGAGCCGTTGGCAGTGAGCATCCGTGACAGCCAAGATATTGCGGGGGTTGTGGGACAATCTGGTCACATGCATAAGATGACACTACATGCAGATGACATGCTTCTATATGTCATAGACCAATTTGGTTAAGGGCAAGGCAGAGAACTTTCTCTGCACTTGGGATCCATTTGTCTCCTCCTTGTCCCCCAGGTAGGCCCAGACTCTCTGGCAGGGGTTGGATTAGGATTTGCAGTGGAAGGGACTGAAGAACGGGGGGAGGGGTTACTCTGGGGTGCACCACATTAGAAAGCAGTGTACCACTTATCCATTACATGTGAACTGATTGGAAATGCATTGACCACAGTAGTCAACTTATGAAACAGACTGGATATTGATGGAATTAATGCATCTGAACTGGACCCATGTATATAGTTTTTGAGAGAGCTGATAAGTGTTGTTGTTAATGTCTGTATAGTGTTCTGTTATGTCATTTGGAATGATCAAAACTTTGAATAAAAAGATTATGCAAAAAAAAATATATATATGTCCACCAGGCGGCAAAGAGGGCATTCAAGTCTGTAGGCGGATTCTGAGGCGTGACTGGGGGAGCCAGTGTCGTGGTGTGGGGGGGGGCGGGAGCAGAAGGCCCCCACATTGGCCCCGAAGGCTGAGGTAACCCGCATCGGATCCTGTGAGCTGGGTTTACTGACATCAGCCCTGTAGGCGTAGTGTTATCTGGTGCTGGTCCAGTGGGGTGACTGCAGGACTGGCCAGTGCCCGAGGAGACCCGGGCGATGATGGCTGAGGAGTCACTAATGTCGATGTCCGGGTGGCCGGCATTGACTGTGAAGGCATAGGCTGATACCAGTCTGGAGAGGCAGCCAGCGTCGGCTGTGAAGGAGAGGCCTGAGCCAGGGAGCTAACTCCCGAACAAGGCAGGGGCTTCACTCTCACAGAGAAGGTGACATATGCCCCGGGTATTGCCTAGAGCTGTCGGACCCTGAAGTCGGGGCTAACTTGGCTGATGTCTTGATCTGGTGGGTGACAGGCAGAGACACACCTCCCGAAGACCCGGTCAAGCCATCTGGCTGAGGCTCCGAGGGGTGGAGGGGCCTGAGCTTCAGAGGCTAAAAGGCATGAAGAACCACCACTCGAGACAGTGATAAGAGTGGGTAGTTTGACCAGCGAGGGCCCGGCGGAAGACAGAGCTGCCTGGGTGGAAGAAGTTGACCTGCCACAGGAGGAGGACCCAGAATCGGTCGCCAGCAAATGCAGGAACCTGGATCAGGAAGTGGACCGGGGCTTGTCACTACGTTTTTACTGGTGTTTTATGCTTTCCTGAAGATGTCTTCTCCTTGTGGGATGATGAAGAAGTTGAGGACCCAGAAGCAGGGCAAGAAGTGCTTTTTCTCTGGAGCTCCTTCTCCATCACAGTTAGTTTCTCCTGTGGCAGAAAGGCTTCCAGGGTCTTCTGGCAGCAAATTCAGGTGTACTGGTTGAAATCCTGGCAGTGCTGGCAGGCCTCAGTGTCATGGTCTGGGCCTAGGCAGAGCAAACACGATGAGTGTCCGTCGTTGTAGGGAAGTTATTTGCCACACGCACACTTACTTAGCTGCTGCTCCGAAGAGGAGGAAGGAGAAAACATAGAAACATAGACTTTGACAACAGATAAGGACCACTTGGCCCACCCAGTCTGCCCATTCCCCCACCTATTGGATAAGCTTCAGATTCTAGTTAACCAACAGCCTACTTCCTGCAGCCCCCCACTATAACTGCCTTATGTCTGTCCCATGCGAGTTTGAAATCCCCCACTGTTTCAGACCCCACAACCTCCCCAGGAAGGCGATTCCATGCGTCCACCACTCTCTCCGTGAAAAAGAATTTCCTCACATTACCCCTGAGTCGTCCCCCCTCTATCTTTAAATTGTGCCCCCTTGTTCTTGCACATCTCTTTTTCTGAAAGATGCTACCCTCCTGGACTTTGTTGATTCACTTGAGGTACATAAAAGTTTCTATCATGTCCCCATGTCCCTGCTTTCATCAAGGGTATACATATTAAACTCTCAGCCTCTCTATATATGGTTTCTGATGCAGACCCTGCACCATTTTAGTTGCCCTCCTCTGGACTGCTTCCATCCTGTCTATGTCCTTGCGTAGATGGGGTCTCCAAAACTGCAAGCAGCACTCCAGATGGGGTCTCACCATCATGCAAGAAAATAGTGAAAATATATAAAAAATTAAAAAAAGCATGGGTTAAATTTGTGATGAAAACAGTGGTCAACTAGAGCAGAAGGCATCGATGGAAGTCCGATTTGCACGGGTCGATAGCGGGAAAAAACTGAGGTTGGGCTAGGGGACTGCCCTTTTTGTACCATGAGTGGACATCGGTCCCCTGCTGTATACTGCTAGCTAGAAGTTTTCCGTGGTGTCCTGGGGCCTGCCGGCTTCAGTTCTAATGGTGTTGCCTGCTGCAAGAGCCCCCCTTGAAGTAAGATATAGTTTTACTATGGTCCAACCGGCACTACCTCTCCCACTGGAAACAAATTGAACTTTAGGAGCCAAATACCCCTCCACTATAAGCCTTACCGTTTCTACCCCGATTATTACATAACTATGATAAAAATACCCTTCAGGGTATTAATACAGCCCTTGAGGACTGCAAATGGGGTACTCATAAAGGAGCCACGACACAATCTCTTTGGAGATACAGCTGGTGCATATGGGATAATTATTTTGTTCCAGTTCCACTAGACCTCTGGTTTAAACCCCCAGGCACACTTAGGCCACACTCGCTGTGGCAACTTCTGCAAACAAACACCGTAATTCCCTTTGAAGAAGCAGCCCAAAAATTTAATCTCCTACCTGTGGATAAATTCTGGTACTATCAGCTATGAGACTTTATCAACTCACAGCTGCTTAAAAATACTACTCACACTGTGGGATCCTCCCCTTTGAAACCACATGGGGCACTCCATCAGGTAAGGGTGCAATTATTTTATTATATACAAATTATATAAATGACACAGGAATAACAATGAGACAAATTAAGACCAGTTGGAAGAAGGTGCTGGGCGTGGGATTGACCCAGAAAGACTTGGAAAACATCTGGCTTGTAACCTGGTGCACTATTTTATCTGCAGGATGGCGAGAGTTCACCTGGAAAATATGAATCCGGTACTTTTTGGTACTGACTCTCCAAGCAAAATGGGACCCCAGTATCACTGCTGCATGTCGGAGGCTTTGTGGCTCCTCAGAAGTCACACATGCTCATATTTTTTGGCAATGTCCAAAGCTTCAGGTGTATTGGGACTCTGTAAGGGAACACCTGCTACACCTATTGGTTCTACCTCCCCCATTGGGCCCCGAACACCTAATATTAGGGATTCCCCTTTTCTCATTGAAGGGGCGAGAGACTAAATATTTGTGGGCAGTTCTGATAACAGCCACCCTCAAGGCTATAACCAGCTGCTGACTATGCCTGGAGCTGCCCACCCTTTTGGAGCGGCTACATATAGTAAGTCAGGTCCAAACAATAGAGAGACATGCGTGCGCTATACAACATCGACTTACTGCCTGCACCAACAGATGGACATGCTGGGAGCTTTATCAAGAAGGGTTACCGCCTATAAATGCCCCTACAATGCGAAATTGGGTAAAGAGCCTCATTAATCAATAAATCCTTAATACCAACTGCTAACCCGTTAAAGGAAAACAGTCAAAATCGTAAACAGCCCAAGCTCCAAAGCCTTACCCTCCAATTACGCTTTTCACAATGGGAGATAATTTTTTGATGCACTATAACTCATTTAATTTTATTGCTGAAAAGTCCACGAAGAGGCAACATGGTGGATGCTGCACTCTGTCATTTCATGTAACAGTGCAGCACTGCACTGCTCGCTTCCATTGAAAAGCATGGAAGCGAGTGGTATGGCATCGCAGTGTCACATGAAATGACGGCGCACAGCATCTGCCATGTTACCTCTCCACGGACTTTTCAACAATAAAATTAAATAGCTATACGCATCGCACCTTCCCATTGTAAAAGCCTAATTGGGAGGGGAAGGCTTTGGGGATGGACTGTTTATGGTTTTGACTGTTTTCCTTGAACTAATATGAAATTAACACTTTCCCTTGACCTCCTAATAAAGATATTGGGCTCTATTCTCAAACGAGTTAGATTGCTGCAAGCCCGGGTGTGCCAAATGCATGGCGTGTGGGGTTTGCGGCGATCCCATGGCTGGATTCAGGATTCTCAAAACCTGAGCCCTCTGTGCGCCACATGTAGCGAGTTAGACCAGCTTTGGCTGGTCTAACATTGTTGATCTTTTAACGGGGCTTGTGCAACGTCTTTGGCGCAGGCCACCATAAAAAGGGTATAGTGTTGCAAAGGTATGTGACCTATGAGAATAGGGCGGACCATGCGCCAAAGTGTTTTGGGCAGCTGCGCCATTGGCACAGGTTTTCTGTACACCCTGCACCAAACTTTAAGAATAGAGCCCATTTTCTTTTCTTTTTATAGGGCAGGATCAACTGGCTTAAATCATTCTACAGTAATCTTATGCATTTTTATTTACGGTGACAGCATTGTGGTAGTCCTTTTCATTAATTATTTTTTTACTAGACCAAACAGTTTTTGATAATAAATTGTTCTTCTTTTTAACTGATATCGAACTAATATTTACTGTACTTGTTTGAAGTTGTATTTTTTGTAACTTTTATCTTTTTATTACAGAAATTGCAACTTTTCAAAGTTTTAAAACTATGCTCATGTGCTTTATGACTTTCTGTATTCTTTCATGTGTTTTGAGTTAACTGAGATCATACCAATAAAGAAGTATAAAAAAAAAATATGTATTTACGCTTGTGACTTTTCATTATTTTGGTATCATTTTATAAATGCAATATCACACTTCAGGACTTGCAGTTATTGGGTAACTACCACACTCCCCCCTACCCCATAGTTGAAGGACACTCGCCTAATGCCTCATGGCTCCAATCCACAGAGTTTTGGGGGGGGGGGGCTTGTGGTGATTACCCAATAATTGTATGCCCTGTTGTGTGTTATTGCTTACATGTAACTACAGTAAGACTACAGAGCAGTTTCACATTAGATCCATGCCAGTAAATTGTAGTTACCCTGCAGTTACATTGTAAGGATATGTAATAACAGTGTAGTTACAGAAACATAATGTAAAGTGTTACCAAACACTACATAGAAAAACAAATTCTGTTCTATTATATGAACTGTAAGCTTGTTTTCTCGGGTGGGGGTGGGAGAACACCCCTCTCAGTGGCTCATGTAAGATGAGGCACGATGATACACACGAGCCAGAGAAAGAACCTGTAGGCAATGTCAATTAATATTTTTTCTCCCATGGTTTGGGAACAAGCTGGGATGTTGGGGGTTAGCTGGGGAGGTGGGACACAAGAATAGAGTATTCTAGAGATCGCTTTCCTCCTCTGTCTATGCAGGGCAGCAGGCTCTGTTGTAATGCTGAGACCGGGCAGGCCACATCTGGCAGTGCAGGCAGCGCTACTTGGGTGGAAGGATGCCAGCTGGTGGTATGTGCAGCCATGCAATAGATGCACACATGCAGTTGGCACCCTTGCTGTTGGTGACAAAATGGCGTGGAGAAAATGAAAGAAAAACCCTGAAACAAAGCAGAATGACTACTCTCCAGAGTGGCCGTTCCACTTCTCCCACCTTGGGACTGGACAGGGTAGCTGTACAGACCAGCAAATAAACCACCCCAACACAGAAGCTGTGCTGTGGCACTGGAGATCTGAAGGCAAGAGCTAATGATGAGTTGGGACAGGACTGGGGCTTGCCAGGCTTCACGGGGTAGCTTCGGAGATGAGGAAAATAAAAATAACTCAGCTGTGAAGCATTTTGGTATGCTCTCTCCATTTAAGAAGCTACATAAAATCAGACTGCATTATATCAGTTGAAGGGGTCAAGGAAACTCTCCCCTTGTTATCTATCTGCCTTATGTAGAAGACAATTTGATTAACCTTTGGTCATTTCACTGTTCTAGTAAAAGACTTCATGTTAGTTCATAGGGATTGTTTGATAAATAAGGCTTATAAATAAGGCTGGTCAATTGTTTTCTGTTTTGTGTTATCTGTTTTTCCCTCCTACCTGTCCCCAGGTGTTCCTCTCCTTCAGGCCTCCTACTGGTGTCATCTGATGCCTACCAGATTCAATCATGCCACCAAAGCAAGTCTCCAGGCTCCCAGAGAGCATTTGTGGATCCTGAGGTGCAGGTCTGATCCACCCTGACGTTCCCCTTTCCACTGTTCTTAAGAAAGCAGTATGATCCTTCTTACCACATCAATACTGCACCATGTTTTAAACCTATTCGACTGTGCACCACTGGAAATTGACAGTGGAGTTTTATTTTTAAAATAGCATATGATGGCCCATCAGTGCAGTGGTAGCAATACCGCAGGTAACGCAGGTTCGGAAGCAAGTCAGGGTCATCGAGGGCTGGCAAGAGGGGGGCTTAGTGTCAACTTCCAGAGTGGGAGGGTCAGTGTCTCCACCACAATACTGACATCTGGGTAACCATGAATGGCAATGCAGCGGAGGTACTGTAGGGAGGGGGGCTGCTCAGCCAAGCCCTGCTCAGGGTATGATTTGAGTGTACATGCTTAGAGCTCACTACATTCTGGTATCCTGGGGAGATGGAACAGAAAACATGACAAACCGTGGTGCATGCATGCAGTCCCGCCTCTCACTACTGAACATTCCTCCACCAGTGGCTTCCCTTGACCCTGTGCTCAGAACGGGGCAGGAGAAATGAATCGGTTGTGGCCGGGCCCCACCATGGGGAGTAAGCCATGAGATCAGAGGGGATATGTGCTGGAAATGTGGGGAGATGGGGCTGGCCCTGATGGGGGGGGGGGAGGCAGCACAAATGACAAGGAGATTAAAGTGTAAACTGTAAAAAAATATATATATACATATATTTTTAACAGTTTTGTATTATGATGAAATATTACTTGTATTTATATGCCTTGTGTGCTTGTACTTGGTCACAGAAGATGCCACTGAAAATGAGCTCCAGCCCAAAGTCCAAGTACTGAACTTTTAGGAGACACATTTCCTACTACTCAGCTACTACCAGGCTCCCAGTTCCATCCCAAGTGTTCACGCTTCAAGACGGCTCTAGAAAGATTTATTTAATTTTCCTCTTGTGGACAAGTATAATATAAGATTTCTCTTTTATCAATCACCTACACAAGAAGTAACATCTATAGCCAGAATGGTCCAGGGAAAGCAAGACTCACTGCATTATGCTGTACATACTACAGTGACCACCTGATGAAGGGAACTTGGCAGGTTGAAGGCACTCAGCTATGCCTCATCCCTCAGCTATGCCTCACAATGTGCTGAGGCAGGATAATATCCCTATGATGCACCACACCGTCATATATTATTGCTTATGTACGAGTAAATCACCCGAACATTGTATACAGAGCCCTACACTGACTGGCACGGCATCACCCATCTGCAATATGAGCTCATCTATCATTACTCAGGCTACTTAACAGAACCCTTCAATGTGTCAGTGCTTTATTCTTCTGTTTTAACTATGTATTCCCCTATTTTTCTTATTTGCTTCCCCCCATCCACTAATAACTACATATTTATACAAGAATGTGGAATGGTCATGAGTAGCAAGCCAGCAGCATGAGCTGAGCATGCTATAGTTAATGCAGGAATGCACAACATTATGTCCCCCTTACTTCATTTTCTTTTAAATTGTGAATCATTTAAATTTGAAGGACAACTGGGTGTTCAATTTGTGTAATAAAAACAGTCAAATAATCTGTTTATCAGATGCAGATGCCCCGGATCTAGGCTAGCTGACCACCTCATCTACAAGCTGAGCTTGCGGCGCACCGGAAGGGTATCCTGGAGAACTGGGCTCGCTTCCCAGTGAAGTTGCATGATTTCTTTCTCCCTAAAATTTGTGTTGAAAAAGGGTTTTAATGTTACACATCCCTTGAAAAAGTAGGCGCTTTTACACACAGGTTTATGTAATGGAATAACTGTTACGGAAACAGTATTCCGTTACATCCCTTGTGTGTAAATTGCATCTGTTTCGGGTCCTCTTAGGCGAACGCTCGTTCAAACCGCATCTCTGCTTATTGCGGTTTGCACCACAGGTACCATTTTGTTGTGTTGTAAAACAGCCATTCCGGTACAAAGGCAGAAAACAACATTTGTAGAGTGAAACTCTGGGGGAGACAAAACAAATGGAGACAAATGTTGCCGGAATATCGCAGTGTGTGTAGAAAGGAACCTGAACGTAACAGAGTACAGCGGCGCCACACAGGTAACTATGATTCCGTTTTAAAAACCTGTGTGTAAAAGCGCCTAGTGGTACTGCAGGTAACTGAGAGGGGGTGTGGGTGGTGTGAAGCTGTGTACTGTGGGCTGGCTTAATTATATCATTTATAATAGTTGCTCACAGCACACAAGCTATTAGCATCTCCTTAGCCAGCCCTTGCCCTGCACAATTTGTAGACTCATGAAGTTGAAACCTCTCTCTGTGTCACTCCAAATCTCTCTCATGGGGGTTAAACACTCACCAGGTTAAATGTATTTTGTTCTCTCTCTCTCTCTCTCTCTCTCTCTGTCTCTCTCTCTGTGTCTCTCTCTCTCTCTCTCTCTCACACCATCTTAAATGCATTTTGTTTTCACTGCCACACAGCAAGCCAAAGAGGCACCGTTCCAAAGGAAATGTCCCTGTACTTCTGGTTAAGAAAGCTCTCTGTGTGAACCCTAGATAGTGAATGTCACCCACAATGGCGACAGCACGACTGATTAATAACACACGTTGAGTCAAAAATCGGGGAAAAAACATGCTATAAATAGAAAACCCTTGATGAATGTGTTCAACTGGGCTACAGCTGCTGCTTTTACTTCTATTCAGATGCAAAAGAAACTACAAGATGTGACTCATTCCTTCCTCTTAACCTTTTATCTCCCAAGTGTTGCAGTGCTCAACATGTAATTATGGTCGACCAGGTTGGCAGTGGTAGTGCTACTGCTTGCTGTGCCAGCAACCTGGGTTCGGCAACAGACTCAAGACACTCGACGGCCGGCCACTGGAGAGAGGACGGAGCACCCTAGAAGCAGCTCTCTTCCCTAGGGGTAGGGGTATACTACATCCTGCTATTTGTCACTTGGTGGAGACCAGGTCGCAGTGCAGCGGGAGTGCATAAAAGGGGAGAAGGAAGGCTACTGGACACTTAGCACACATACATAAAGCTACCAAATGCCCCAGTATCACCAGGACAGTCCTGGTGTCCCGAAGCATTTCTGGAATTCGCAATTTTGTCCCAGTTTTCTCCATTTTGTTATGTAGTGTCCTGGATGTTTGACACAACTGCACCAGAGCTTTACCTTCATGTGTGCCAGGGTGATCCGGGAACCGAGTTCAGATGGGAATCATTCTTGCTGTTCCGCCATGCTGGCACCATTCCGGGGGATGGGGGTTATAAATCAAGAATGGTTAGTGTTACATTTAGGTATCCCATCTGGAAATGATCTTGAGAATTTTTAGTGATGCATACTCCTTCTGTCCAGTCGGATTGTGGCAGTGCGGCAGTTTAGGAGATTCAATTTCAATCCAGCTTTAATTGGAAGGTTTTAATGCAGCACAGGCTTGGTGTGACATCATGGTGGACTGGCGGCTCGGGCTGTCGTTTCTTCAAAAGCAAAATGTGTGTGCATTATTCTGTGTCAGTGTCTCACTCTTCCTGTTATATTATTTTTTTTTAATGCAAACACCAACAGTGAGCTACTGGATTTTGATTGATCTCCAGTTTTTGATGAAAGGACCGCAGAGGGTTTTGACCGACCACCCGAACGGACAGATAACTTCACCCAGACCACAAATAAAACAGACTTACAAAAGGTAAGTGAGTCAT